>OX453282.1:1177500-1487500 GCA_949710005.1 Ricordea florida | reverse complement strand
ATGTACTCAGATTACTGGCATCGCCCTCCCCTCTTCTATGGAAGGAATGCAAGTTCACCGCGGAAGGTTGAAGGGGGTAAACGCTGTAGAAGAACAAATGCAGACGAAGCAATCCTTGCGACTGTTTCTGTAAGCAACCGGTTCTAGTTAGGAAATTCCGACTATCAACTTTTCACAATGGTCGAACCTTTTAGAACTTACCATAAATTCTTCGTAAAATGTCTCGCCCAGTGCCTCACGGACACGCTCGTTTATCAGAGGGTAAGAGCGCACAAAGAACTGCGGGGAAAAAGCACTTGAAATCAACTCGGTCCTACGCATACGCATGAACGCTCTTATCACACGAATTTGTAGTTCATACATACCAACATTTACTTCACGTTCCTTCGGGGTTTTTCAGTGAGATATTTAACAACACATTAACTGTTTCGCTAAGAATCTCCAACAGGTGGGAGGTGGACCAGTTAGCTATTTACAAGCGTGGTCGAAACTTGGAATTACCGTACATATTCGGCATATAATTCATGGTAGGCCACCATATAGTTAGTTTGCAGGGGTATACAAGGGTTTACAAGGATATACCTTTGTAAACCCTTGTATACCCCTGTAAACACTACATTTGGTGACTATATGGTGGCCTACCAAGAATTACATGCCACATATCCAGGTAGTGGTCAGGACGGGAATTGAACCCGTGAGCGTGACCAGATCTCATGTCCAGTCCCCTAACCACTCGACCACGCTGCCTCCTTATAAAGTTAGGGAGCTGAAAGTGAAATTCGGTCGAAAAAAACGTGTACCTAAACAGGTGTTTCGAATTTTTACTCTTTTGCCTCCAGTAAGTGAAGAGCTCAGACTGAAGTACATGAAAAATAATTGTTAATCGAACGAGTTGGTGATGTAGGTTCAACCACCGTAAGATTTAATTAAGGGGAATTTCCCTTTGAAAGGAAAACCTTAGCGAATCAATTTTGATTTACTGAAACATGTGAGTGTGTTACCTCTAGAGCTATGCCAGCTTGCCTCTGACTGTCTGCGTGTTGAGTGTTACCCATAGCTAGTAACAGTCCATGCACTGCACGTAGCTGCAGTCAGAAAAATGAAGACATAGAATCATATTGATAAATAACAGTGTTCAACAAGGAACTACATTCACTGTTGCATGGTTTATAGGATGACCATGGGTTCAGAATTGAATTTGAATCCGAGATAAATTGATTGAGACGAGCAAATGCTTCGTCGTCATTTCTCAGTTGCTCTAGTGACGAGAACAAAGTTTCATGAAATCTCGTCCCCAGAGCCAACTCTTCTTTGGTCAATGACACGGATCTGGGTCCCGATTATTAGCGCAATTATGAAAACAGGGACCTCTCGGAACGAGGCTGGGTTTCGACGTTCATACTTTTAAAAGAATCTATTGGTCACTGACACTGGCCTAAAAAATGGCTGATTGGTCGAGAGATTATGACGTAAAAACAACAATGTCCACTTAATGCGCATGTCCAGCTGTTTTTAATCCCCATCTTGGTCTCTAACAACAGCCTGTGCTAAAGCTAAAGACTTCTAACAAGAAATGTCTTACAACACCACAAAGGGAATGCTCTTAAAATGTTCTTTACCTGGACAAGACTCTCTGCAATCTCGGCGGATTCTTTCGCTAAAAGTCTAAGTCAAAAGTGAAACAGAGATCACTAATTGTTTATCTTAAAACAGTAAAACATTACCTCACTAGTCCCAGGGTCCAAACGCTTTGGAGGCACCTTCAATTCTACGCGGAATTGTAAGACCAGAAAAGCCCTACTGAAATAAAATTTATCAAAGAGTAAATCTAGTTCCGGGAAATTTTGAAAGATTTGCAATTGTTTGGGTAGACATGTCAGTTTAGGCTTTGTTATTCCTAAACAGCGTTCTTGGGGTTGCTACTACTCATCAGTAATGCTACTTTGCCTTCCACTGCCTCAAAACTTAAGATTCCCACCCTATCATTCTTGATGCTGCAGCTTGTTGGACGAACACGGAGAGAGGGGCCTGGAGCTGTGGTGCATCGGGATCTGGGAAAAAAGAACATTTGGGAGTGGTGACCATACTGACAACAACAACAACAAAGACAAGGGAATGAACAACAGAAACAATGGCAATATCAATAATGATGACGATATCGGCAATGATATCGCTAACGATAAAGATAATGATAATAATAAAGGTAATAATACAGTCATTTATACTGGAAATACCAACCAGCAGCGCAAAAGATATCCAGTAATAATTTCTTAAAATACTGTTCTCTTAATAAATTGCCACAAAAAAATTACAAAGGACTAGACATAAATTGAAACTCCTAAAAATACAAATAACAAGCTATAGTTCAAAGGCAAAAAACTAACAAACAAGTTGCCTCCATAATTATATAAACAGAGAACCTTTAAAATTATGAAGGAATTCAACAGAACCCAGCAAAATAACTGACACATGGTGTTATTCAAAATCTTACCAAAAATTCATTTGGGTCATTATTGAATACGCCACATTTAAAATTTATTTACCTGCCAGGGAAGAAGCTGAGTTATCTTTAATATCATCTTTACTGGGTTTTAGCAGTGCCACGAGTCCCTTTAACAAACTATGCTGGATGTCATAGTGAATGAGATCCTTGATAAGCTCACAGGCTTCATACTGAACCTCAAGGTGAAGAGATCTCAGCAGCATTAAAACTGGTTCCACAATGGTTGGATTTGCTGTTCCTACAACTGGCTGCAAATGGAGAAAACAGCAATCAGAAAAAGCTTTCAAATCCCCATAACAGTTGGACTAGTAAAATAATCAAACATGCTATAATTTACTGGTGGAGATGTCTTTTTATTTAAACCAACTATTGGGTAATCTATACCTTACAGCAGTGGTGATGCTGAAATTACAGAATATTGTAATGGTAAAGATATGTTGATCTTAAAATGGTTTAAAGTAAACTTAATCTTCTGAAAACATTAATTTTGATAAGCTCTATTTTTTGTACACTGTTAGTAGAGTATGAATGTGTGACACATGTCGACAAACCTGAACAATTCTTATTGTCTGTGCAGCCATTTGTTGAGCTTTGGGAGAGACACACTTCAACAGGGCAATTAATGCCTTGTAGACTTGCCCTTCATATTTAGGGTTGCCCTGCAAGGAAACAATTGCAATATGAAAGAGTCAAACAGACTGACAGTACACAGTGCAATAGCCAATCAGAAATGCTCAATCAGATTGCATGAAAGTTATAGACAATGCTTGCTCCTTTACGTCACAATCTTGGTCATGCTGTAAAAAAACATTATCTTTGTCCTTCGTATTGTGGTACAAAAAAATTGACTGTGGTTTAGCATTTAGCACTAAACCACATTCGATTTATTAACTCTACCAATAGTTGACTCACATTAGAAAGCTGTTGCAGCAAGTTTCTTGCACAGTCCTGTGTTTCCTCTGAATTAGATTTTGCTAAGCATTCTGCCACAGCTCTTATACCTATATAGAGTATTTTAATATGTGTAATTATTTAACTCAGTATACAAAGTGTTATTAGATTGCTTCGTAAATGCAAATACAGGAAGATGATTTCTTCACCTTACCAAAGCTCTCACATATTAACTCTTTGTATCTCCGGCCAGAATTTGCCACACACAATACAAGTCTTAATGCTTGGGCTTTATCCTCCTGATGAAAATAATTAAAGTAAATTAATTAATGTTTTTTTTTTCTAATAAGTAAACAAGCATATAGTTTTTCCATAACAACTCAGGGGAGGAGCTAGGATTTTTCAAAGGAGAGGGGGTCACAAAGTTACCTTCATAATTTTAGTTATGAACAAGAACATGGTCCACTGCATATGTTTGGTCCAGCAAATGGAGTATGCATCTAGCACTGGAAAAGATTTATTGCATGTTGATTCTTTGCATGGATCCACATGTTTTTTCCACCTGATTCTTGGGACATAAAAGAATTATCTCACAAAAGGGGGTTACACATACCCCAGTACCCCCTTTAGCTACACTCCTGCAACTAAGGAGATAAACACTCCCCTGAAAACTAAAACTTGTTTTTTTTTGCTCTAGTTTCAACTGCACATACCAAACATGACCTGAAAATAAGTGCAGCATACTGGCTGGCAATAAAATCAACTTAATATTATTCAAAAATTATTCGCAGAAGGTGAAGTGATTATCAGTGAATATTCACTGAGATGAAGTTGATAACCACTGAGCCTGAGGCAAATAATTGTTTTAGTATAAATACACAGGTGATTATTTCAAACAAAGAAAAGCAAAAGCATTGTACAACACGAAAACACACACACATTGTACAACTGGCAGCCATTGTGTTCGTCAAGTTGATTATCAGCTGATAATCCGAGATAGCGAACTAATCAGAGTGCGCGTTTTTGTATAATCACCTGAGTATTTAGATTTAGAGCAATACATCAAACAAATGTAAACTAACCTCCTTTGCTTGCTTGAGACCAAGAATTTCCAGGACTGTAAGTACACCCCCAACTTCTAAAAACTCTGCTAAGAACTTGTGCCTGTTGTGAAAATAAAATATAATTTAAAAATTTGATACATGACTTTTTAATGGCAGATTTACTAAAATTTTTTGATGTAACTTACCCACTTGATGATCCAACAAAAATTGTTATGGCTTGAAGTTGAAGCTTGACACATGTTCCCAACATGTACCTTCATGGTACAACATATTCCAGTAAAGGAAAATAACACAAGGAAACAGTGTGATACAAAATAGATCCAAATGATATTTTTCTCACAGGATTTGAAAAAGGTATTGATAACGTAAGGAGAAGTTCAAGATCGATCACTTCAGGGAGTAAACGAGAGGTTACCGAAAAGTTCCAATTAACCACATACTGTATACTGTTCTGTACCAAAAAGATAGGAGTAACTTAAGATATATACGGCGGCAAGATTTCCGCACAGGTCCCCACTCATTATGCATGCAGCAGTTGAATTGTTTAGGGTAATGCACATTTAAACATTTCTTTTTATTGCAGAATGAAACTGTATGGCTACAGCATGCATAATGAAGTAGGGACCTGTGCGGAAATCATTCCTATACGGCTGATTAGGTCTACATGAACGAGGCTAACAATAATATAATGAGTGCTTTCGTTAAGTAAGAATGTGGATACGTCAGCCTAAGCCAAGCAGTTAGTCTTGTAAGAAACAAGCTGGCAGCATGTGCAAACTCTAGCTCAAGTTCCGGTCCTGTTTTGCCAGAGTTTGCAGCGATAAAATCCTGCAGGATCTTTGCTCGCACGGTCTTGGATCCTTGATCCCACTTTTGGAGGAGTTTTGTTACAGCCGCTTGATCACTCTTCATGCTGCAATGATGAACAAATTCAGACAATAATGTACGTACAACAACATTGAACATTATGTGTCAAACACATGGACTAGTTAGGCACAACCGAACTTTTGTTTACAATGATTGCAGACGGTAAAAACTGCGCACTGAAGCTAGAACGAAAAGATTTACCTTTGAAACTTCAATGGCCTTTAAAAATGAGGATAGAGGATAACACCACATCCTTCATATCTCACGACATGTTGCCTCTCCGCCATGTTTGTTGTCTTTGGTAACCATTCATGGGAAGGACCGATGACCGTTCGGGGGCTCTTCCATTCAACAAAAATTCCTACCGGTCCGACTGGCAAAGTAGACCACCTTCAAAGCTGGGACCGGTTTCTCGAAGGTCCCGTTAACTTAACGGGCCCGAAGCTATACTTTTAAGTGGGAGTCTATCGAATGCTTTTGTAGTTCATGACTTACTAACCAGCCCAACATGCGACTTAACTTAGAACTGGTCAACTTAAACTTTTAAAAAAACCAACCAAGGGGGGACCCCTGGTCCAGAATTTTCCGGTCGGACCAAACTGAAATGGTTCGTTCCATTTGATGAACAACCGAAATTACCGGAATTTTGGGTTGAATGGAAAACGCCCCAATGAATGTAGAATTTTATATTGTGTCTGTCCTATTTTATACTGGAACACGACAAAATAGAAGTAAGCATAATCCTCAAGCCACCATTTCTTTTTATAGAATTCTGTATGATTTTTTCGCTGTTTTGCCTGTTAGGGAAGGTTCAAGTATTTTCAACGCATAGACTAAAAGAGGAAAGGAAAAGGACACACACGGGAAACGTACGGCAGCACTGACCATAAGAGGATTTCAACCTGGCCTTTCTTTTCATCGCTTCTGGAAATATGTTAAAACAAAAAGAACAATTTAAAGGGTGCTTTCAATAGCCTTACAGCAAGGAATGGTGACACTACATTGTTTCTTCACAGACAACTAAAACGCGCCTGTAGAGTCACACCTTCTTTATTGAAACAGTAACAGTACCACAGCGCATTTCTGTTCAGTTTGAGCTTCCCAATTAATGGATATACTACATGGTTTGATCCACTGATAAAAAAAATTTAGAACCACACTGTATAGTAAAACAAACAGTACCACAGTACAGTACTGTTCAGTAGCTTTACAAAGAATGGTCACACTGCATGGTTTGATCCACAGATGAAAAAGATAGAACCACACTGTATAGTAAAACAAACAGTACCACAGTACAGAACTGTTCAGTAGCTTTCCAAAGAATGGTCACACTGCATGGTTTGACCACAGATGAAGAAGTTATAAACAACACTGTACAGTAAAACAAACAGTACCAAGGTACAGTACTGTTTAGTAGCTTTCTAGAAAATGGTCACACTGCATGTTTTGATCCACTGATAAAAAAAAGTTAGAACCACACTGTATAGTAAAACAAACGGTACTACAGTACAGTACTGTAACGTGAGTACAGTAGCTTTCCGCCTGAGAATGGTCCCACTGCATGATTTCATTCACCGCAGATAGAGAAGTTAGAGCCACGCTGTATGGTAAAACAAACAGTACTACAGTACTGTTCAACAGCTTTCTAACAAATGATCACACTATATGGTTTGATTCACAGATGAAAAATCTAGAACCATACTTGCATAATAAACGGTACAAGAGTACATTACTGAGTTGATGTAGCTTTACAGCAAATGGTAACGTTGCATGGTTTCATACACATCTCTATGAGAAAAACTTTAGTTTGTGGACTGAAAGACTCAAACTTGAGTCCATTGGAGGTTAATTTATGAAACTGCTGGTGGACTTATGGTTAAATGGAGTTCTGCCACAACGTCGCACATTTGCGAATTTTGAGACAAAACAACGTTCTTATGGTAATTCGGGCTTTCATAATTATGCTATTTGATAAATGCCGTATTTAATGCCCTTATTCTTCGCATTTTTCAGTGGGAGGCATTCATAAAAATATATCTAACCCAGCATGACTTCGCACTTTCATAAATAATTGATAAAATCCGGAATATTGCGCGTAGTCAAGCTTTCCTTAAAATGTAGTCGCTATAATTCGCTGCGGAAGTCATTGACTTGGATTGAAGAAACGCCTAGCAAAAAGCTTAATACTGGCCCGCTCTGCTGGTTTTATCACGCTTTACCTTTAGGACATAATGATTAAGACTTCTCTTTTTAGCAGAAATAAAAAAGAAGTCATTTGGCACACGAGTTCTATCTTAGCTCGCATCAGTTGTGTCGTGGTTACAGTTTGAGGCAAATTTGGAATATGTACCGGGTTTTGCGACCATACCTTGCGGCGGAGTAGTGTTTGATTTACAAACAAACTTTTGGTTTGTAGTTTTGCATTTCGGGTTTCCATTAAGATGTTTTGAGTCAGACAGTCATGTACATGCAAACAACCACAGAACGGTTTATTTAACACTTGCTCTTGACATTACGTTTCCTTAAAAAAAATGTCATCACTGATCTCGAAAAAGGAAGATAATGGTCAAACGGATAAAGCCGTTGCAAGGAGCGTGATTATATAATTTGGTGTTTAAGATGTATGGTTTTTCATGCGAACGGAATACAATATTACGGTAAACTTTCAGAAATTACTCAGTCATCTGTTTGGACAATTCCCGGCCTTTTCGTCTATAAAAATAAGCTTCCAATACAGCGGAAATCCGGCAACATAAAGAAGACTTAAGATAAAAGGGGCTGGAAAGAGACATGTGGGTTTTCCAAAAACAAGATTAGCGCGGCCAGAGTGCAGAGCAATCGTCAAACACGATTTCAGCGGCTACTTTACATGCATGTACAGTCCATGTCAAGAATACAACAACTACATCACTTCACTACTTCGATTCACATTTAAAACAAGCGGTATGCTTAAAACAGCAGCCATCGATCGTTGAATTTACTTTTAAATAGGCCTTAGAGTTTAGATTCAAATGGCTGATTAATCCTACCGGCTGCAGTGCGATATCTATCGCGAAAAACATTCTGAGTTTAAGGATAATAGCGAGGAGGAAATCCCGTGTCCCTGTGAAAAAGTTTAATTGTTTCGCTATTCCAACGAGTCATAACCTACGTTGCCTGAAGGAAAAAAACGTTTACTTCCTAAACGAGCCTACACATCGACTTCACTGGCACTACATCATTCTTCGAGAATATTAATTTGCATGTTAAAGACCAGGGTTTTATCTCTCAACAAGGAATAATTCGCCTCCATCCCTGTTGGAGTGACGTAGTCAAGACAGTTTGCAAACATTGTCAACTGACGCAGTTTCTCTGATGTTTGTTTTATTTTGTAATGAAATAAGAAAAAAAGGAGAGGCTTGGAAATTTCGCTAACTGATAAAAGTTCTGGTAAGCGCCTTTCCCTTATTGGCAATCGATTACTGCGCGCAAAACGAAAAGACGGGTCTAAACAAAAGAAAAAAGGACCATGTGATCTCAATTTTGTTCCCCACAGATCACCTGCAACGTAGCTATGCGCAGGTGTCGACACGCGGCCCCAGCAAACAGTAACATCCGACATCAGTTGCTTACGAGTTGTGTGGTTTGATGGCCTTGAACAACCCGTTTCTTGCTGACTTGAAGCTCAACACTAAAGCTTTGTAAGATTTACTTGGTGACGCGCACCGAGCTCTAAACTTTGAGCGTTTAATACTGTACGTATATAGAGATCAAAGGAGGCGTCCTACTCTTAATTCTCTGCTCCTATGGATACAGAAGGCGACAGGATTATTATCAACGTCGGAGGCAAGCGCCATGAAACGTACTCCAGTACACTACAAAATATTCCTGACACAAGACTCGCATGGTTAGCAGAGAGTTTTCTGAACGGTAATCGGCAGGAATTGTTTTTTGATCGTAATCCGAAAATCTTCGGCATCATCTTGAATTACTATCGAACTGGGCAATTGCACGCGCCGAGGGATTTTTGCGGACCGCTGTTTGAGCAAGAGCTTGCTTTTTGGGGAATTAATGAACAACAGATGGAAGCTTGCTGCTGGCCCTTTTACACTCAACACAGAGATGCGGAGAAAAACTTAAAAGATTTTGTCGGACCGGAGTTTGAAGACTCGGACGACGACGACGACGAAGAAGAAGAAATTCCCCCAGATATTGGGGCATCTTATGGACAAGGTTCGACAACTTCATACTGGACCATTTACCGACCTAAAATATGGGCCCTGTTAGATGATGCCCATTCTTCAACGGCTGCTAAGGTACAGCGTGTGTGTTATAATTTATGATCTGAAAAAAGTCATGAAGATTCAATCAGGAACGTTTGCGAAAAAAAGGTGTCAAGCGCTAATTATGCCAACTTTAGCCTTCTCTTCCTTGTATTTAATTCATCTTATATAGTGACCCGTAGTGGCATTCAATTTTCGAACGTAAGAAATTTTAAAACCAATTTGTTTCTTAGCCTTACTTCCTCGTCGATAAGCAGCCTTTCAAATTTCAAGACGAGAGCAAATCTACGTCATTGAAATACGCTTGCATAAACGCAGCTAGAGCGATGTCAACATAATAAAAAAGAATTTTATAGATTGCCATGGCCGCGGGAACGCTCGTTAACGTCGAATGCAGAACGCCTTAAGTTGAGCGTCAAAAATCCGTTCACAGAAAAGGCGCTACCGTACGCTTCGACAGGTCTGAAACAGCAAATCAACTGCTTCACCATAATAGGTTTCAGAATCTCTCTCGCTAAACCCACGGCGTTTTCATTATTATCCTCTATTAAAATAGTTTAACATCAAACCGTCAGTATGAACACGAACAAAAGCATAACAACGAAAATGAGAGAGTTCTTAACGCTCGCATTCGTGCAATATCCTCAGGTTTTTTTTTATCAGGTTGATGTTTTCATTTCATTGATAATCGCCGAGACATATGCCAAAACTTAGTTTAGTATGTAAGGGCTAATTACTTGACCAAATGTACTCTTTCATTTTTCTTTTTGTCAAGCTGATAGGGTAAACTTGATGACAGAATTCTCCAGCGTTGGTTGATTTGGGCCTAAGCTCGTTGCTATGCAAACATTCGAGGAAGCCGGTGAGCTCAAAGGGGACAAATTAACAAAATATAAAAACGTGCAAATTTTTTCACTCCAGCATGTTATGACAGCTGTCCTGTTATTCGTTGAAAGATGCTTACTATTATGTTTTCCTTTAAAAATTTGCTACAATTGGACGCAAATTATTGATTTAAGAAAAGAAATATAAACAGCGAAAAAGACCCCGTTGTAGGAAAAGCGGACCCCGACATGAGTTTATCAACCTTACATGTAAAACTAAAGATCACAACTGCAGAATATCCAAGTGCATAATTCTATTTAGTACAAGCGGAACAGGTTACTTTACGCACTTTACACTTTGCTCTGATTGCACAATTGCAGAGGTTTATTGTATCTATCCTAGCTTACAATTCTACTTCGCTAATTGCGAAACCACAAAACCGCAACAGCCTGTATCATTGGATGTGCGGTTCTCTGCGACCTGTATAACTTTACCTTGCAAGGAAAAACTTGTCAAAACAAAAAAAAAACACTCAAGTTGCAAAACTGTCGTTATAAAATATCTCAAACCTAGTCCAAAAATTGATCCACGGAATTTCAAGCGTATTCGACTGAAAAACGCTCGTCAAAAGAAAAATAAGTTTTTCACAAAGGATTTTTAACATATGTCCAGAGCTTGAGAAATTACATGGAAAAATGGCAGAAACATTGAGACCAACGAATGTTTTGAATTCGTAGATCCCGGAATATTTCAGGCCAATTATTGCGACATACTGCGGTACAATCTACCTCGAAATTCAACACAATTCTTGCGGAACACTTGTCAGCTGTTACTAATGTAAATGTTACAGAATTTAAATTTGAGACGACAAAACGTTGACGCGTTTCTTTTGCGCTAAAAGCCGGAACAGACAGTACAAACAATGAGCCAAAAAAATTCAAGAGCATTAAAATCGCATTAATCAAAACCGTCAAATCTTATAAAAGTCATATCCCGACGGTTGTATGTATTTTATGGACTAATAAATTGTACGCGCAGTGTAATATTAGTTAGACTCTACATTCAACTGAGGTTTGAACTGATCCTACTGTCTGATTTACAATAATCACAATAAATAGTTTCGGTAATTTAAGCAAAAACTAATGCTACAGTACTATCACATGGTGCTCTTTATGCCTCAGCTATAATCTATTTCTTTTTCAAAACCGTTTTCGAAACAGTTTTCCCTTCGTATCTCGAATCTCTGCTACAGTGCGAAGGTTACAGAATGGAAAAAACACCAATCCAAATGCCAGGTTACCTGCACTTTTCCAAAAAGGTTAGGGTCGCTGAACGCAAAGAATGCAATTAGGAAAAAGCGTCTACGCATTTCAAAGCGTCTTTTATTAACATTATAATCATTCAATTGCAAATACCGAGTTGAAAGGTTAAAACAATGCTAAAAATCCATTACGTGTTATTGTCAAAGAACTGACATCGCTATTCGGTAGAGTGATTGTACTCGTTATGGCTTAGTCAAAGCTAGCAGCACATTGTTTACTGAAGACGACTTTATAGTACCTTGGTACAGTACTGTTCAGTTAGTTTCGCCGAGAATGGTCACAATGTATGTTTTGATCCACAGATGAAAAAGTTAGAACCACACTGTATAGTAAAACAAACAGTACCACAGTACAGTACTGTTCAGTAACTTTACAAAAAATGGTCACACTGCAAGGTTTGATCCACAAATGAAAAAGTTAGAACCACACTGTATAGTGAAACAAACAGTACGTATACCACAGTACACTACTGTTCAGTAGCTTTCCAAAGAGTGGTTACACTAAACAGTGCCACAGTACAGTACTGTTCAGTAGCTCTCCATTTGAGGTTTCACTTCATCTTTATTTAATCAAGAAATTTTGATTTTTTCCAGGTTTTTGCTGTTTTTTCTCTTCTTATGATTCTGGCCTCTGTGGTATCCATGTGCGCTTCCTCCGTTCTTCCTGATAATCAGCATATTAAAGGGTTTGATTATGCTTTCTGTGCATGGTTCACACTGGAGTTCGTAGCTCGTCTAGTTCTCTGCCCGGGCAAGATTGCATTTTTCAAGGAAATCATGACATGGGTTGACTTCATATCCCTTCTTCCATTTTATGGGTCAATCATATTTCCCAGTCACTCTTACCTCAACTTCTTACGACCAGTAAGACTTATCCGAATTTTTCGCGCTTTGAAGTTTTTCGCCTTCACAAGCGGCCTACAAATCATTGTTCAGTCACTGAAAGCAAGCTTTCGCGAGCTGGTTCTCCTTTTAATCATCTTGCTTATTCCTGTTGTAGTTTTTTCAAGCGTTCTCTTTGAGATCGAAAAGGACAATGCAAAACAGCCGCACTTTAAAACCATCCCAGAAGCCTTTTGGTGGGCGATTATCACCATGACAACGGTAGGGTACGGCGACATGGTGCCAATAACAATCCCAGGAAGGATTGTTGGTGGATTGTGCGCGATATGCGGGGTTCTTATCGTGGCGTTGCCAGTTTCCGTCATTGGAAACAACTTTTCAACTTATTACTCCCACGCGCAGGCGAGACTTAGTCTGCCAAAGAAAAAGCGTCGTTTGATTGTAGGCGATGCGAAACTTCGAATTGGCGCCCTGCCAGGTCAAACTACATCGAGTACCGCTTCGCTTGCTCACCACGGCAACCAAGAAATGACGCAGTCATACAATGAAAACAAAACATCCAGCGAAGACTGTTACTCTCAAAAGTATCGCCGATATCACAGACGATCGCGCAACACTTTGTTCGCTTCTGGCGATGTGTATATAGGACCTGGTTCATTACTCGATAGGTCCAGAGTTAAACGAGGGAACTCATGCGCTGAGGTAGAGAATGAAAGTGAAGAAGATGGTAAAAATGAGTGTGCAACCTTGAAAGAAACGGTGGAGGCAGATGATTCAGAAAGGACTGGGAACTCAGTTGCCCCAGACTCCCGACAAGCTCGGTCGCCAACACCACGTTTAACACTTATACAGAACACTCAAGAAAGCGAAGAGATAATCGAGGAAAACACAACGACGGGTTCCCTTTCTAATCGCTGCAACGGAATGACGAGTACAAAAAGAGAGAAACCTTTCAGTCCTACGACACGTCACAAAAAAGCGCACAGTGGTGGGTCTAGGTCAAGTTCATGGGTAGAACTAAAAAATGTACAATCTCCGGTGGAACATCGCCGAACACGAAGTTCGCTCGGGTTTAAAAGTCGTGTAATGCCGGCAACCGATGAAACAGACGGTAATCAAAATCACTCATTAACTGCGAGACGCTTTTCTCCTTCGTTGATTAATAATGGACCTTTACTTAAACTGGAAATGGAAAACACCAGATTAGACGCTTCAAATCTTGGACGATATCGAGTTCACGACAGAACAGCGCCAAACGCAAAGATTGTGGACGATGTATTCCGAAAGAAAACAACGACATCCGAACACGAGTTTTCTAACGGGCACGCAGCTTAAAGAGCACTAAGCTGATTGAGCCTGTACTTCAAACTTGTATTGTGGAAAACTTACTTTCAATTTGAAGATACGTTACAGAAGAAACACGGGGAGAGGAAGACCAAACTTGATTTCTTTTGAGAAATTTTAAGACTAATTTTAACTTAACACTAAGAGTTCAGGGTTGCAAATGATTTTTTACCTTGAAAAGGACACATGTCCGACTAATTAAAATTTTGGTCGGACAAAACAAAAATGTAATCGGAAATCACCAAAAAAAGAAGGTAGATTTTAACTCATCTTTACCAGTAAACATTAAACAATACATCGTGAAAATTACTCCGGACATCATGTCCGACCACTAGTTGGGATTTCGTCGGACTAGAGGTAATTTTGGTCGGCCAATGACCGATGACTGACTGTTACTTGCAGCCATGGTGTTGCACACGCTTTTGAGGTCACCTAAACTTTACTCGGTGAAGTTAAATGATTCGACAATACTGCAAGATTTTCAGGCATACAGTAAGAGAAACTAAACTAACTTGTGCAAAATAGATAGATATTTTAAAAGAGTGCCCTATCCATGTTAGTAAATATTTTAAGTACGTAGTCTACAAAACAACAAATAAAATTAATAACAAACAAGAAGGGCTCGGTGCTTTCTCTATACATTCAGTGAAGCTTATACTCAAAGGAGCTTTCATTCTATACCCTAAGCCTCCAAAGAAAAATATGAGGAAGTGTACAGCGCTCTCCAAGGAGAACGTAGTTGAATCTTAGCTGGGAAAACGTACAAGGAACAACAATTCAGCGAAGTTTAAGCGTGACACAGGACAACATCTCCCCGTGTCAGGTATGCGGAGGGCACATAAATGGAATGTGACAATTGAAATTGAGGTCCGGTTTTGACAGGTGGCACCTTTTTGAGTGAGCGTAAAATGTACTTTTTTTTTGGTGGTCGCACCCAATTTAGAAGCAGGGCCCGCTAAAGCTAGACGAATCAGTTACACGAGAGAACTTTTAGATTACTCACAAGTTTGTGCCCAGCTGTTGAAATTCATCTAACTATTTTTCAGAACTGGCCCATGCAAGTGGCCCCATTATGATAAGCGCCCCTATTCCCGCTTCCTGTTTTGGCCCATCTTTAAAAGTAACCTTTTGGACCCTTACTGTTGGAACCAGTTAAGTAAATATTTCACTTTTCAATAAAAGTTTCAGCTTACAACAACTACGTGGGACACCACCGGCGAAAACTGTACGTTTATATATGTATTTACATCAATAATCGAGGTTTCACATAACTGAGTAGTTAATTAATGTTTTAATTTAATGAAGAGTGTCTTTAGCGGCTCTGGAGAAGACATTTCTTGGTCCTTAGCGGCATTTACTTCTAGCTTGTGTTTGTTTTGTTTCCAACGTAAACCGTAATTTCTGTTACCTATGTGCAATGTGCACAAATAAAAGCATCACAAAATTGCTGAAGGAAGAAGCAAGAAGTGTTAAAATAAAATCGTGCTTTGACACGCCTCCGTACACGAAAAGAACGGCGAACAAGCCCTTTTTCTTCAAATAAATTTAAAAAACAACAGCAGTTAATTGTCCAGAATATTGAAAGCTGAACTAATAGTTTCGAAGAGAACACATGTACCAAGCTGTTTAGGTTTTTAGCGTTATTATGAAAAAAAAAATTTAAAATTTTTGTATGCTGTTATTGTTATGATGTCATCAGCAAACAAGACGTGACCTGGTAAAAGCCTTCGTGTCTGCCGATCATGTAAATAATCTGCTATTTGACTGCGACATCAAAGAGACGCAATAATTAAAGTACATAGATAATGTAATAGGATAAAGACGCAAAGGTGAGACGGTGAGAAAACCAGTGGCTCTTGGAAAGGTAACACGACGCAGTTTTTGTAAATTATTGGAGGGTAAGTGGCGTTAGAGTTTACGATTCACTTTAAGCTAATTGAACAGCTGTACTTGTACACGTCAATTTAGCACGTTCACTAAACTACGAACTCCATTAAGAAGCGGCGACGAAGCAAACTTGCGAGCAGAACAAAGTAAATCACATACTTACAGCTT
Organism: Ricordea florida; assembly: GCA_949710005.1. Lineage (NCBI taxonomy): Eukaryota > Metazoa > Cnidaria > Anthozoa > Corallimorpharia > Ricordeidae > Ricordea > Ricordea florida. The sequence goes on along the minus strand of OX453282.1, from coordinate 1,471,525 downwards.
TGAAATGTGGTTAATATTTATCATTAAGGTTAAAAAGTGGTTTTCAAAATTTCTTTCTCGTGAAACGAATGTGGATGAAGAACGTATATGATTTAATCAGGAAAAGCAATAAACTATTCATTTTGGCTGGATGATAAACTTACCCAAGGCTAATTTTTTTAGGACATTTCTGCGCAAATCCAATCAAAAATTCCAATATTTAACACGATTTTGTCTTTGATGTTTTTGCCAAAATTCTAAAGATCAAATGAAGAGGACATGTTGTTTTTAATCCTTTTTTTTCCTTATTTCTTCTTTAAGCATAATGTTAATTAACCATGGAATAGGCGCCCATTTTAAATATATTCTTTCATGTCTTTAGGGCCCTGGAGTTACTTGGGAAAGGGCCTGAGTGAGAAAGGACCTTTCTGTGACGCTGTCTCTGTCCTTTTGAAATTTTGCGCATGAAACAGCGATTACTGTTTTTTTTCTATTTTGTTTTCCTGAAAATACATGTAGCCAAAGAGTTAACCAATTTCCCACTGTGAGAGGGGGCGTCATATTGTCAAAACATAAATTTTCTCACATTTTTGAAATGCAAAGTTTGTTTTCTTTTTAATACAGAGGAAATACGCGATCGCGAGACCAAAGACAAACAGACAAAACGAGAGAAAGAGGGAGGGGAGGGTGAGGTGGGTTGGGGTGTTAACAAAGTTGTACTGAGCTGATACGCCTTCAAAAAAATAAAACGAGTCAGTAAAACACTCGTGCTAATAAATATTGTTTAAGGGTAGAAACAATAACTAGATGGTTTTGCCACATTTCTAATGTGGTTTGCTATCTAATTGCAATATAGTCGCAGAGGGTCATGCATTTGTTTATCGTATTTCTTTATCGCAGCAAGACTCGATCAGCAATTGCATCAACAATTGCATCAAAGATTGTTTAATTAATAAGAAAAGGTTCATTATCATTTCTATATATATATATATATATATATATATATATATATATATATATATATATATATATATATAGATATAAATGAAAAGTTGATTAGTCGTAAAACAGTGCTCAATACGTGAACGTAGAGCGAAGTAGTTGTTGCGGGAGAAAAAAAACACACAAACAAACTACAGGTTTATCCCTACAAGCCTGTTTCGTGGTTGCCCACTCATCAGGGGTATATATATATATATATATATATATATATATATATATATACATATATATATATATATATATATATATATATGTATATATATATACATATAATATATATATGTATATATACAATATACATATATATATGTATATATTTTTTTTTTTATTCCAAGTATTTGTAATCTTTTTAATCTTACATACTGTACTGAAGAAGCCCGAATGGGCGAAACGTCTACAGTATTAAACCTCATGTGAGAAGTTCGCTGTTCCTCTTTCATTCCTACTGAATCCACCGAGTGTAAGCGTCGCGTATCCTTTGGGATCCTTCTCACTAGCGTCATCGTTGGCAAACCTTCTTTTCTACACAACTATATATATATATATATATATATACATCTTATACAATTACCCATAAATGACGAAAAAACAACATGCAAAAGGGGTACCCCTAACGCAAATTCTTAGTTCCTAAAACTGTTGTTTGCTGCACAGTTAACTAATACAAACATACACCGAATACAAGGCACACACGTCTGTAAAAAATATGTAAAAACTACGGGGAGTTAAACCACATCTTAGGGTGGCTATTGTTTTCCTGTCAAAGTTTCTTTAAAAAATTTAAACAGTTCCGAAATGACGTGATTCGAGAATGTTTTTACTTCCTTTGCAGCTGCTTCTTCTCCGGCAGTTCCTTATAGTTGGTTTTGATTTAGTAGCATAATATAATAGCTCATAAAACAACCTTCAACACCCATCCATTTTTCTCCCGAATATTTCTATCAGAAGAAATACACATATTCTGCGGAAAGGTTTAGCACCGAAGATCGGTCCTTTGATACACTTTGATACACTTCTCAGCAAAAAAGATGACGAGATATTCTAATTTGCAAGCTCAAAAAAATTAGCAATTTTCATCGATTAACTTGAAGAACTGACTTGTATTAAATATTCACCCCATTTTAAACTCTGTTAAAAACTGAGACGACCGCAAACCCAAGTTAAAAACGATGCATTTTTCAAAGCGTTTAATTCTAAATATGGATCCCTTTCAAATTCTATTGCCCTGGTACTTTGTTCAAAATTCATTACAGTTGACCATGAGAACATTCAACGGTTCAAGAACGCGAAGTTAACCGAAAATCATAGATCTTATTTAGAGTAGCTGGTTCAAGGGTCGAAGGTCAAGAAAAACATTTACTTCTAGACTAGAAATAATCGTAGATTAGAGAGTGCGTTCGATATAGTTGACCAGACCGAAGGCCAAATCAACTATCACCACATAGAAATCGAGAGCGAATAATCTATTTGTTTTAGTAAAAATCCTAATAAACGAATCATGTGCCGGTGAAAAATCCTACCAAAATACTAAATCTTCCAGCGAAACTTCTCTAAAGCGCGAATACGTCGCCATTTTGAAAACGATCTTCAACCAAGTGCTGTCTAATGGCTGAGTAGCTCAGCCAATCAGATTGCGGCATTTACAAGTAGATGTTTTACGAGGAAAGATTAGACAGAAGGGAGGATAGGTACGCGCGTTAAATCGAAGCCGATATAATGAAATTGAGACCAAGGCCCTCAGGGAGGGGTGGGGGGGGGGAATTTCTGACGACTATAGAGAAACAGCAAACTCGCATAATTTATATATTATTACACAGGACATTCAGAATATGCACAGGTTAAGCTGTAAAAGCGTTATTTCAACTTTTCATCGCAAATTTAGATTGGTTGGTTTTTATGGTTTGCATGTCAATCTTTACTAAGTTTTTATCCAATCAGCCACCAGTTAAGAACGTTTCAAAAATAACCTTCATTTGGTTCAAAGTGAACAGAGCTTGATCGAGCAGATGAACCACAACAATTAATAAAAAAAATACGTTTGTGTCTTTATGAATGCGTTTCTCAAAAAAGGTACAAACGGGTTCCCTAGGGTAATACTGAAATGGGCCCGGGCATGTTAATAAGTACGTAGTTTTTTAATTGACCGATAGAAGCCAGCTTTATGTAAACCAAGTTATAAACTCCAATCTGTTAAAACCAGTGGAAGAAAGAAGGGTTACCAGAAAGAAGAGAGAAATAAAATACAATATGAAACGAATCGTATATAAATTCTCTTTATTATTTTCGAAGAGCTTCTTTGAATTTCACTGAGAAAATTCAACTCTTAATCGCCGAGTTTTTGTCTGCCGAATTTATATGGTCGAGACAGAGTTTGAGTTGTACTGACAATTTAACAGCCATTAATGGTCCGCACTTCCTAAACGAAACAATTGAGAAACTTGACGAAAAGTAAACTAATCGAAAGTTTTCGCTTTGGAAATTAATAGTGTTTAACTGACTAAAAGACGAATGTGTTCACAAAAACGTAACAGGCTTTCTTTAAGATCATTTGTTCCACGAAACAAAGCATGCATTTTACACTTGAAACACCTTGGTTGTCATAAAAGAACTCAAAACATTGTCACAATAAAATTTAACATATTCTTGTTGCTTTGGTAATGGACAATACTTTGGCACCCTTCTTTCGTGTGTTTCTTTCACCAACAACGTGCCAGATCGAGTCGCTGGATGCGTTGTTTATTTTTTATTCTGCTAGTGGAATAGTGCCCTCTTCATGATCGAAATGTTTCTTTTCGGTGTTGTTCAGGAAGTCGCAATTCTAATCTAAATCCAAAAACTTGAAAAAACTTATCACTGCATATCAATTGATGTTTTTGTACAGTTAATAACTGGTAGATTTTGAAGTAGCTCTTTCCTATGACATGCAAAGCTTCCTTTAAGGAAACAACCCGAAAACTTATTGACCTAGACTGACGTCAGGTCAAGATATTGCATCTCAGATTTGATCAAACTCATTAATATATCAGACCCCAGGGTGAATTTTTTTTCATATTTCCAGAACAATTCTTTATCGCAATTTACGCATCATACGTATCTTTGTATAGGTGAAATATTCACTGAGGCGAGTAAACGATAAGTTATTGTATAATTCGCATGTATAACAGCAACCACGGACAAGGGTCACTGCAATCAGAAGAATAAATGACATCTGACGTGAATGCAAAAACAATTTGTCTTCTTTATGTCTATGCTACGATTATTATTATTGTTAATTTTTTTTCAAAAAAAAAAAAAGAGATTGAGAAACGGATTTCGATTTTTGGATGTTCGCTTTTCTTTTGCTTTGTTATTTATTTGCCATTGCCGCCGTTTCCATGAGAAAATTTACATAACACCGTTTGGCTTTTCTCTGAATAGTAATTTTTGACTTCAGCCAATGACACGCGAGTTACACTGTAACTGATACAGAATTCACACAAGCCCGAATGCTGATTGGTTTACCACTGACACTCTCGTTCGACAAACCATTCTTGTATTAATAATATAACTCAATGGATATTGTTCGGAACTCGCTTTTATTAAACCTTCTAATTGGCAATCATCCTGCTATAGTCATGAATATTTATCTCGTGCAGGTGGAGAGAAACTTAAGAGCGTTTTGTAATATCGACCCAAAGTGATTATACCAGCCTATCCTGCCACGGTATCGTCTCACCCGAGCAACGTTAACCAAAACAGAGCAACATTAAGTTTTTTTAAAGCATGTTCATACTCTAGCGACGACAGTGGTAAATCACGACGACAAGAAGATAAAAATAACGTCAGTTAAGGTAACGAAAACCCAACGATATTGGATAATTTTTCGGCCCAAAGTTTTCGTTTGCGACGGAGGCGACAGCGTGTGTTTATGTTCGAAATTACTATGCGAATTTAGTATCGGGTCGAACTTGGGGGAATATGTCTACGCATTGTTAACTCTCGCCATCATAGATTTATGGCCTTCCGAGTTAAATAATAAACATCATAAAATTTGTTTTCTTTTTATCAGGAAAAAGAGAAAATCGGGGAAATGGAAGATCAATTACAGTTTGGATAAAGCATGTCCGAGGAAGAGGAACACTTGCAACACATTAGGACACGGGATCGCATCGTCATCAACTGTGGAGGAGTGAGGCATGAGACTTTTAGGAGCACACTTAGAATTTTCCCTGGTACCAGACTTGCTTGGTGCACGGAAAACCTTTCGAATAATAACGACTACGATCCGGAAAAAAACGAGTTCTTCTTTGATCGACATCCAGGAGTTTTCGCCACGATAATAAACTATTACCGCACGGGAAAACTCCATACACCTCATGATGTTTGCGGCCCACTCTTTGAAGAGGAGCTTGCTTTTTGGGGGATCGACGAGAAACAAATGGAGCCTTGTTGTTGGTCGTATTACACGCAGCACAGAGAGGCGCAGGAAAACTTAAAGTTCTTCGAAGCTGCAGAGTTTTCCGGTGATGAAGATTCTGATTACGGGGACATCATGTCAGACGGCCATATCGACAATTTTGGCTCTGAACAGTCGTGTTGGCAAAAATATAAACCAAAGATTTGGAATATACTGGAGCATCAGCGGTCATCAAAACTTGCTCGGGTAAGATTTTTACAAAACGTTTGCTGATCTAATTTTAGCGGCATTTTTAGGAAAAAGCGGGCGATGGACCGTTATTAATGAGTGTTTAACGAACAGTGTTTTTTTCGTACGCTTAAAACCTTGCCCTCGCCAGATAATTTGCATTTTTATAGGTTTTCGAATCTTTCATCAAAAATGTAAGGGTTGGTGTTACTTAACTTTCAACAAGGCACGTATTTCCAACATTAATTTATCGGGTTGAATGAGTTGTAAATAGGCCGAAAATTATTTAATCAAACCAGCGATAAGCTCATGTGGTAACAACCAAGCGAAAATCAATAAAAAATGGTGAAACAGGCCGTTTATATATGCGGAACTTTCTTCGAGCTCAGTGATTTTTACATTACCGAGGAAGTCAGAGTGCCTTTAGAATATAGACATATTCTGTATTGTTCTTTCTGTAGATATATCGCGCATCAAAATTTCACTCTTCTGAAATCAATGTCGACTGGTTTAAAACATCTGTTCAAGCTTTAAATCGCTTTTCAAGGAGGTTCCGTTTTTTGATATCAGCAACCATTGCTGTTTAGAAAAGGTGGTTTATAAACACAATCTGTTAAAGCTTCTATGTCGATAACGCACGTCGCAGTTCACAGATAAATTCGTCAACAGAATTCCTCTTAAAAATTTTCAATTTGTGTTTAAAACAAGTGCCAGACCTGAAATTTAGCAGTTGTGCAGTCCTAACTGAAGGAAGGCCTTTTCTAGTTAGTGTCTTGATGAAAGTCATGCCTTGAAGAGAGTCGGGTTTCTCAATTGAGATTCCGCTGACAAATGCTGTTCATCTAACGTTTGCGTGAAAAGGCTGCGGCTAATGTTGTCAAATTCAATTTTCGCGAGATTTTTAACTGCGCAAAGCTGGTAACAGTAATTCTTTAGAGCGCGTTATGGGATGGATGTGGTTTGGTCTCATTTCTATTTAACAGCTCCTTAATAGCTAAGATAATTTGCGAAAGTGTGTAAAAAATTCTTGAATTGAAGCCATTTATGCTACTTATTCTGCGTAGCACATGCAAAGCATCCTCTGGGACTGAACATGATTATAAATCGGAGATATTTGTGGTGCTAACAAAAATATCATTTATATCATGGAACTCTATATCTCTTGAAGAAAAATAATGGAGGGCCAACACACTTTTAAACAACAAAATAACTTTATAAATATGCTACATCAAAATAATAGAAAACACATGCACGACTCTATCACTAAATTTGATATACATGCACTTGATAGGTAGAGACCTGGATGGGTAGGCTTATCTAAATGCAGTTGAATGGGTAGGAGGGGATGTTGGTGGAAATGAGTCACTCGGTCGATGAGTAGAGGTATATAGGTTTTTGAGTAGATAGATAGATAGGTAGGTAGGTAGGTAGGTAGATAGGTAGATAGGTAGGTAGGTAGATAGGTAGATAGGTAGGTAGGTAGATAGGTAGGTAGATAGGTAGGTAGGTAGGTAGGTAGGTAGATAGATAGATAGATAGATAGATAGGTAGATAGGTAGGTAGGTAGATAGGTAGGTAGATAGGTAGGTAGGTAGGTTGGTAGGTAGGTAGGTAGGTAGATAGGTAGGTAGGTGGGTAGGTGGGTAGGTGGGTAGGTAGGTAGGTAGATAGGTATGTAGGTAGGTAGATAGATAGATAGATAGGTAGATAGGTAGGTAGGTAGGTAGGTAGGTAGGTAGATAGGTATGTAGATAGATAGATAGGTAGATAGGTAGGTAGGTAGGTAGGTAGGTAGATAGGTAGGTAGGTGGGTAGGTGGGTAGGTGGGTAGGTAGGTAGGTAGGTAGGTAGGTAGGTATGTAGGTAGGTAGATAGATAGATAGATAGATAGATAGATAGATAGATAGATAGATAGATAGGTAGGAAAATATAGTCCGGTAGGTAGGTAGGTAGGTAGGTGAGGTTAGCTGAGCATGGGAATGTAGCTGTCCCAGGCAGGGAGTTAGATATTTAAGAACAACTGAGGCAGGTCTTACTAAAGCACATAAGTAAATAGGAAGGGAGAGAGGGAAGTAAATAATGAGGTTGGAGATGCAATGGATAGGCTGGTAGGTAGGTTGTAGGAGGCAGGAGAAGGGTAGGCACGTTGGAAGGTAGGGAGAGAGGGAGGGAGGAAAACATGTGAGAGGGGTAGATCAGAAGGTAGACTCTCAGGTTTTAAATAGTTGAAAGTTTAATATCACCAGCTTGTAATCATCGACATATTTTCACTACTTCGTTAGATCTTCATTAATTCCTTGTCACCTTGTTCCAAAGGCCAATCACTTGTATTGTTTCTAGGAACGTTCTCACAAGTCATTTCTGAATATATTACGTCCAAAAGTATAAATACTCGCTGTATTTTTTAGGTCACCCTCTCTCTCCCTCTCTTCATTTTATTTGCGGCGTTCTCTGTAGTTTTTCATTAGTTTTCTTTCGTTGTTGCATGTTAAGTAATGGTTTGTCTTCAGTGAATAAAACGTAATCGAAGTAGGATTAGTTAACAACAGGTAAGTAGGTGGAGAGCAACGTGGGGAGGTAGGAAGGCACAAAGCCAGCTAGGTTAGATAGGCACCCAGGGTAGATTGGTAAGTAGGTACGTGGGTGGGTAAGTAGAGGGAGATAGATAGGTAGGTAAGTACGGGAGTACGTATACATGCACGAACGATACGTGCGTGATTAAAAATTAGACCCGTAGCTCTAATTGTCTTAGTATCGCCTAACTAGTAGGACAGAAAAGACAATAACAAAGTTAGCAAATACCAGTTGAAGAAATATTTATTTGGGAATAAAACGAAAGAAAGCGACACGAATTTCGCTACTATTGCTAATAGTCCCCTCGCAGCGTAGCCAATCAGATTGCCGCATTTGCATTAGTCCACTAGTTGGATGATACTAATTAACAATTAGATTATGAGCTCAAGAGTTCTATGGGGTGATAGTTGATGTGTCCGAAGGCCGAATCAACTATCATTTCATAGAAATGGAGAGCGAACAATCTAATTGTTTTAGTAAAAATCATAATAAACAAATGATCTGTCGGTGAAAAACACACCAAAATACCCAATCTTCCTGCGAAACGTCTCTTAAAGCGCCCATACGTCGCCATTTTGAAAACGATCTTCAACCAAGTGCTGTCTAATGGCTGATAGTCTGCAGTTTCGCAGCCAATCAGATTGCGGCATTTGCATTAGTCTGCAAGTAGATTTTTACTTATGAAGTTCAGCTCAGTAAACTCGTTGGTAAGTAGGTAGTTAGGTAAGCAGGTGAGTATGGTGCATGGTATAGCTAAGCTGGTCTCAGGTTGCAGGATAGCTAGCCAAGTAGAGCTTTCAAGCTTTCAGTTGTCGCCGACCAGTTAGCTCAGTTGGTAGAGCACTGGACTACCGTGCGGGAGGTCGCGGGTTCAAACCCCGGCCGGACCAACACTCATGGTCTTAAAAATAACTGAGGAGAAAGTGCTGCCTTTGTAATGACATCTGTAAATGGTTAGACTTTCTAATCTTCTCGGATAAGGACGATAAACCGTAGGCCCCGTCTCACAACTCTATCTGTAATGTGGGACGCAAAAGAACCCATGGCACTGTTCGAAAAGAGTAGGGCGTGTTCCCGGTGTCATGGTCTATTGGTTTGATTGTAATGCGCATATGATTATTAATATAGAATATGCGCAATATAAATGGGGTATATTATTATTATTATTATTATTAGTTGTAATACCATCGCCAACATGATCTGTTACAGTTAAAACTTGAATAATACGTTTAAGAGTTGCTATATGTATCACAGTAGACCTTCGAAGGAATATCGAATAAACTTGCAAGTTGAAACAACTGGCAATAAATCACCTTCCCAATTCCACTAATTTTGAATCAGTAGAAATAACTTAAATGACATTCGCATTGTCTTCTGTTCTCGTCATTATGTGTAATCATAATTCAAGCGTACGCGTGAACTTGCTTGACAGTTTCTCACTGGCTCGCGCATTATTACTTAAACGAAACAAATTAACGCCAATGGATAGAAAATTTAAAACTTCACTGAGTTATTAATTAGACGGAATACTTCACGTTTGGATCCGTCATTGGCCTGATACCGACTTCTGGGGTATACGTTTTTCCATTACTAGCGGCTATAGCAAACTGTGCAGGAAAACGTCTTAGAGTTGGTAGATTCTTGGCATAAGGTTTTTCTCAAAGAAATTTTACACACATTTTTAGATAAGGCATCAGTTTTCAAATGAATAGTCTACACTATCAGCGCAGATCACGCTTTTTAAGAGAAAGCAAGTATAAACTACACAACACAGGAATCGATCATGTAAAACTGAACTATAATGTAACACGCATTCATTTTACCATTTGTCAATCGCCGAAGGCAAAATTTGTCTGATTGCGTAAAAACAAACCGTGTTGCAATCACAATTTCTTGATGTTTTTCTTAATGCTAAATAAGACGGGAGGAATAAATAATTAACAGCCAGCGCCTTAACTGGCCATCTGCCAAGCAATCAGTCTCTCGCTTGGTGCGCCATCTCATATAAACATACATATAAAACAATAATGGAAGGTTCTGGACTGAAAACTTTTTACATCGTTCCAATGATTGCAGCTTTCGTACAATGCTGTCAGATTTCTAAAACTCTTTCGCTGAAAGTTGACATTACAGGATGCAGAGACCTACAGAAGATTCAATTTTTGTTCGCTATCATTGTTTTTCTTAAGCACTATGTTTTAGGTTGACGTTTAATTTTTTGGCAGTAAATTGCTCACCAAAGACAACAAAGGTGTAGAGTGATACTTGAAGCATGTTTTGTCAACAAGCATAACAGTTGAAACGGCTTTTTGCACTGTTTTTTTTTTTGAACCAGTTGCAACCATATTGGCTAAGAATTCTTACTCTGAACATTGATCGATTAATTGAACTTTCCCTTTTTTAAAAATAACGATTTTCTTGGTTTGTTTCCAAAGAAAATGATGCTGCGTAGGTGGGAATTGAAATTGAAGCGCGAGAGATTGAAGTTATCAAGCGAGTTAATTATGGGAAGCAACAAAAAGGCGGGAAAGTGGTTGACGTTTCGAGCATCAGCCCTTGGTCAGAGTGCCGGACTAAGTTGTAGCTCAGAGCCTACGCTCAGTACTAAGCTGTACTGGTCCGATCAGAAAATTGAATCATCGAAAAGTCGACAACCAGTAGTTTCCGAAACATCACAATCAAAATTGACAAGTACTTGATTATCTACTCTACAGGTTACTCTCTTCAGGCAAAGCTTTTGTTGCTCGAAAATTACTATGGGAGCGAAAAGGTCCAAAATATCGCACGATGGCTGTGGTCTGTTTGTTTTCTTTTAGTTATTCGTCAAGGAATCTGTTAAGTGATTTAAGGTTACTGTAGACCTTCAGAGGTGTCTTCCGAAGAATCATTCGTATGCGCGCCGCTTATATTATAACCATAGAAATAGAGATTACTTCATGGAAAATGCGCGCGTACGATTTTTATTCACGAGTTGAGTAGTATCAGAATACGAACGAGTGAGCGCAGCGAACGAGTGAGTTTTCTGATACAACTCAACAAGTGAATAAAAAATCGTACAAAGCATTTTCCATGGTGTAATTTGTTTATTTTATAGAAACTGAGATTTTTGAAAAGCCAAATTTTGTCAATCTTACGCGCGTGTTTAGGGAACCCATTCAACTGCAATGTATGCGTGTAAAACTAGAATAACTAAAACATCAGTTTCTCTTTCAAAATCAAATATTTAATGAAGTAACACAAGAAATAAAACGTCAGTTTATACCTTCACAACTTTTATAAACATTTTTCAACTGAAAAAAAAACCTGACTGAGGCTTATAGGTTCAAATTTAATCGAAATCGCGATGCGATGTTGTTCACTAGTGAGTTTTCGTCGTTCGCGTTTGTGATTGGACGAACGACGTTTTTTCACTAGTGAGTTTTCATCGTTCGCGTTTCCTATTGGCTAATGCATTTTACGTATCATTTTTACGCACTCTTTCTTTCGTGAGGAAATCTCAGTATCTATGATATAAAAGTATATATCATCGTAGAGCTAATAAAATGTAGAATCAGAAGAAAGAATTTTTTTAAGATTTGATTTATTGGTAAGCGCGCGCTGGCCTTCAAACACAAAACTGACGCTATTTGTTAAACTGAATTACCTGCCTTCCTGCTCGCAAGTACGACCAAACAAACTGCACAATGTTAATCAGTAGGTGATAGACTACAAAAGGGTGTGAGGCTTTTTCGATATTCCGGTTGGTTGCCGAGAAAATCTATTTTGAAGTTGGCGAATTGAATATTTGCCGATCTTTGTCACATGAGAGCGCATAAAAGGAGAAGTATTTCGAATATCAAAAAAGCCTCACACCCTTTTTCGCATTGATAGCCAAGGAACATTTTGTCCAAATTTCATAAGAATCCGTCAAATTTATATACCCTATTAATTCGCTTGAAGCAAGGAAATCCACGCAAAAATATAGACCGAGTTTTAGACTCCTAAAGTTTTGAAAGCTTATCACACCTCATCTAAGCGGCTGTCAACTTGTTCATGCCGCCGACCAATGAAACAGGAGCTTTGGACCACCCGGGCGCCCGCAACAAAAATAGCTCATTGAATTCGCGGGAAGTTTTGCAGTCGAAGTCGAACACCGTCGAGTGATTGCGGCGAAAAATTAGTAAAGTTAAATCAACCAGAAAAGCTTCTGGAAAAACAGTAAAGGGAAAAGGCACTGATCAGTGAAAGAGAAGAAAAAGTTGTGGCGACCTCCAAAGAACCAAACATCCAGTCAACCGAGCGCGATCCAAAACAAAACGTGGTCAGACTCCAATTCCTCCGATTCTGTACTTGCGTTCGATTCCTCGCCACTGGTCAAGTCAGATTCTGCTAAACCAGGGGTAGCAGCTTTCGAAGCCATCAGCTTTAAACTACTTGCACCAACCTCTCTGGAAGTTGAAGGATATGAGACTCCTGAAACATCGCTTGAAGGCTGGTCAAACCAGGAATCTTTATCACTGGCGGCGAGTTCCTTCCTCCTACTTTCATCAAACAAATCGCCTTTCTCCTTTTCTTCGGCCCGGGTTTTTTAGGAGATTTCGTCCAAAGCGTCTTCTTTCTTTTCGATGAATTCATTAAAAACGGCCAAAACGACGCGACACCGCACAACTTTCAATGTACACAAAATATAAAAATGTTTGTAATTGCGTCCCGGATAAGATTTGCTGCGAAAGATCCATAGGCGCTAGATGTGTTTAATGGGATTACAACGTCTTTAGTTATTTATTACCTCTTCTCCAAAATATTTTTTCCCCGAAATCTCGCGATCATTGAATGATTTCAAATAACTTTTTTTACCAAACTTTAAATCGATGTTTTAGCTATATTAGGAGCACAGAAAAAAAATTTCGCAAAATTCGACCTTTGAAGGTCTACAGTAACCTTAAGTCCATTTTGCACTTGATTAATTCTACTTCTAGTTACGTATGGGAGTATTGTGTGCTTTAGAACTACCTTAACTACCATATTTACTATGGCCAATCACAAGACATGCTTGCACTGCAACGAACCAATCAGAATTCAAAACAACTTTACCTCCTCCGCAGCAAGCGCGGGAAAACGTATGCCTGAAAGTTGGTTTTAGTTATACTTCTAATAATATACATGCAAAACGTTCCACGCACTGATTGGCTGAGAGCACGTCAATTAATCCCAAATAGTGCAGAAAGTTATTAACAAGTAATCAAATGGTTTCGAGTGCAATTTTGTATAAATACGCACGCGTAAATTTTTCAAAGGCTCGTGTAATTTTTTCAATCCTTGATAAATTTACTTGTTCGCATTTATTACAAAAATTGCATTCGAAACCATTTGACTACCTATACATATTGCTGTAGCGAGATTTTAAATTGATCAACTATCTTGGGACTTTGGACACCAAAGCAATCGTGAAATTGTTTTTTGAAGTGAAATCCACTTCAGAGCAGCCTAAGGATATCTAATTTGCATAAAGCTAAATCATGTCTTAACATTTGTGATAATTTTACTTTTCAGTTGACGTTTTTTGTGTCGCTGATGTTCATCATCCTGTCTGTCGTGGCGTATTGCGCTCAAACTGTCAAGGAGGTAAAGGAGAACTCAACTGCGCGAGTTGCCATGGTGATTATTGAAGGAGTCTGTGGAGTTTGGTTTACCGTCGAGTTTTGCTTAAGACTCGCGTCTTGTCCAAGCAAACAGGATTTCGTCAAACAAATCATGAACTGGGTTGATTTTATAGCCATTTGGCCGTTTTACATTCGCATTTTTACAACGGTGAACTATCCGCACGGTATGCCCAGTCTCTCGTACGACATATTAGCAGTCTGCAGACTGTTTCGTCTCTTCAGATTTTTCAAAGTAGATCTGGGTTTTCAGATTCTCAAACAGACCATGATCGCAAGTTCGCGTGAGCTAATGCTGCTGGTTTTATTGCTCATCGTTCCAGTTATCATTTTTGCCAGCGTCGCGTATTTAGCAGAGAGGGACAAGAACGAAGTTGACTTCCCGTCAATCCCAGAATCCTTCTGGTGGGCGATCATCACCATAACAACAGTTGGATATGGTGATACGTCACCGGAGACCTTTTTTGGAAAAATCTCTGGCTCGCTCTGCGCGGCACTGTCAATCATCATTACAGCCCTGCCCATTTCAATCATCGGCAACAACTTCTCTTTGTACTACTCTCACGCGCAGGCGCAAATGAAGTTGCCGAAGAAATCCAAGCGACTCATGGTAGGAGCGGCCAATGTTCTGATGTCACAGTCAGCTAGACCAAGTGAGGATCTAACTAGTACAGATATGGCGGAACCAACGCAAGAATCCCGTGTTTCTTCACCAGTTGCCAATGGCTCACTCGGAGGCGGGTCCAAAGTCCATCCATATCGTGGAAGGTAACTGCTGTAGGAAACGTTTCTCTCCTTGTTAAAAAACACCACAGTACAGTTCTGTTCAGTAGCTTTCTAAAGAATGATCACACTGCATGGTTTGATCCACAGATTGACAAAGTTAGAACCACAATGTATAGCAAAACAAACAGTACCACGGTAAAGTACTGTTCAGTACCTTTCTAGAGAATGGTCACACTGCATGGTTTGATCCACAGATATAAAAGTTAGAACCACACTGTATAGTAAAACGAACAGTACTGCAGTACAGTACTGTTCGGTAGCTTTCAATAAAATTGTCACTCTACATAGCTTCGGTTCTAATTAACAAATTATCTTCTTGGTATGAAAATGAATTGAAATTGACTTCTCCATTCCTTTCTAAAAGGGCTAGAAGAGCGCGATCGTCTCTGTACGCAGGAGGCATGGTTCACAGACCGTCATTCCCAGTGCGCTCTCGAAGCAGTGAGGAATTTATTGTCGTTAACAGTCCTCCTCTGGATGATCGTAAAAAGTCTCACACTAGTACCCAGAGCACTACAATCGATACTCCGCCCAAAAGTCCTCCACATTACGGCAACACCCTGACTGTGGATCCACCCGAGCTGTCAGAGGCGATAACAGGGTTTATTGATCAGCCCATGACACCCAAGAATGGCATGATAGTGCATCGAGAGAGCGAGGAGTTTGAAATGGACGAGATTGACAGTGCCATCGCGATTATGACCGGGGAGGACAAAAAGGAAAACGTTCCGAATGGAACACCCCAGGGAAGTTCCCCTGGAAGACCGGGTACCCCGGTGCGGAGGACTCCTAAGAATTCGGTAAGATTCGTTAAACCGACTCTGACTGTAACTGTTAATTCCAGCGAAGGAGGAATTGTTAACGAATCATTCGAAGAAAATGACTGTGAGGACGAGGAAGACGATGAAGCGATTAAGAATGGCGCCGATACGAAGCCACAAACCCGAACAAAATACACCAGACGACGACCGCAACGAAGTCCCGAAGTTAATCGGATAACTGAGGAAGGGACTCGTAAAACGTGAGAGATGTCAGGGCTTGGTGAATCAGGAACATAACGGTATTGGCCGGTTGCACTCAAAGAAAACTTGCGCTAGCTCTGATAACACAAACAGAACAAGCATCACACGGCGGCTTTCCATAGAATGATTATCCGCAAGCGTTTTTTTATCAATACTGAATTCGATAAAGGCGATGTTCGTTCGTGGATGTTTCAAGTTTATCGAAGGTTAGCAGTTGAGCTCTTTTGCCGTTCATTCCTGCTTCACAAAGTCCTGACAAAAAATCGTGGATAAACATATGAAAAACACGATTGCTCTTTGCTTACCCGGATTATTGCTACATGGCAACAATTGGTCGATAAAGCAGTCACGTGGCAAGGAAACACTGCAAACATTTTCGATTGCAATGGACGCAAAAGCAAGAGGCAAGGATAGGGTGATGAAACATTCATGGTTGTCCAACGAAGGCATGGAAAAAGATTGAAGTCCATGAGGTCAGCGGTCTACTCAAAATTAAGTGGCGAACTAAGTATCACAAGGTATTGGTTTGTTTGCACGTTGTGAAAAAGGTAGAGTTTCAAGAACTAACCAATCGATGAATTGTCGTCCACAAGACAACTGAAGCGAATCATGCCCGCGTTACTCGGAAAAAGGAACCACCAAGAATGCAGTAGCTCATCTAATATACAATCTCTTCAAAGGCGGAGCTACTAACTGGTGAAACTATGTGTAACACTGACGACCCCAAGTCTATAGGTCTTACAACCGGGGACCGCTCGTCCTTTATGAGGAGAACTCAAGGGTGGTATTGTCCCTTAAAGACGTAAGGGACTGGTCGTTATTTCAGGGGGAGGAGGTGAGAGAATGACGTTACTGAAATGTCCTCACCCCTCCCACCGAAGGCAGCCATTCGCGAAACAAATTCATAGCTCCTTCCGCCCTCAAAATTATGACTGGTCCCTCATTTGTTTTATTAATGAGTACATTATGCTGAACGTAACATGAAGAATAAGGTGATCACTTTAGTTACAGTTTGGCAAGTTTATAAATGCACTTCTTTCTTCAACGGAACAATTTGGTAATACTATATGAATAAGTTATAAAAAAAGAGCTCGCTACTGACCACATGACTATCTTACCTGAAACTGGTTAAGAGATGTTTGTCTGTCTGTCTGTTTATGTGAAATTTGGGCCAGTATTTATTTGCAGTAATTAATTTCTTTATTTCCAATAATTATAAAACTAACCGCCGTTAAGGCTTTTGTCAAACTTCGACATCATAAATAAATAGATTTTATTACAATATTCAGGTCCATACTGAGAATAACTTTGGTAAAGTCCTTTTTTGCAAGTCTATGGTCCTCCTATTAACGCTCGGCAAAAGTTGCAAAATCTTTCGGTCCTATTGTTAGGGAGAAGTAAATTTACAGCGGGAAAATTTCGACACAACTAGTAGACAGTAAGCATTGCCAAGCGATGCACAACTTCGTTGAAAGAAAATTAAAGCGACGTGAAATGAGCACAACACAAAACACGATTCGCTGACACGCCCAAGACAATGACTGTGGTTTTTCGAAAGGACTTGGCCAATTCAAACCAAAAGCGAAAGCTAAGAACGGTCTGCCATCGTAGAGTCTAATGTTCGGCCTTGCTTCCAACATCATACGATGAATGGGACCCTTGAGAAAATATTTCCGATCTCCACCTAAAATTAAAAATGAATTTTTTGATTTTGTTGTTGGATAAAAGTTTGAAATACTTGAAATTTCTTTGAACCACGATATTCCTGGTATCAAAGGAAACATCATGGCCCGGTTCAAACGTCGAACTTTACATGTGCCGAATCTAATGAAAACAAGAAGACGCCTGAAGGCGTTTACGCGGGATGTGTTGGTTTAAAATTGCTGACGCAGTATGTTTTTTTTGCTGATTGTGCGATCATGGATATCCATGGTGCAATCCAACCTGACTTGCACGTGATTCGGAGTTACAGCCAATAAAAATCACACAATTTTTCAGGACGGGCTCGGGATACGGGAAAGTTAAAAAAACAAGGCAATTTTTGACTCCCAAGACGACGAAAGGAATGCGCTACCGAATTTTATACGCTGGCTGACTATGTCATCCCGTGTAATGAGCGAAAACAATAGAAAGAAGAAAGTTCGACGTTTGAACTGGACCATAGACTTCTGTCAAATCGATTCACGCCCAACATTATTAGTACATCGAACGAACACCTGATAGGTGCAAACACTAAACATTGTGAAAAAGAAACCTGAATTCGCTCTGTTCGGCGAAAAAATGGACGTAAGAGGTAGAAGAGAATTTAAGATTGAAAAAAAATATGACATTTTCTACCTATGTTCAGAATGTAGATGTTGTGATTTAATCCTATCCTTGGTTTAAATTCTATTTTCTTGTTTCAAACCATTAATTAATATCATACATTACGATACCGAAAAAAAAAATTTAAACCAAGGAAAATTTTGAACCACAACATAGATACATTTGACGCCCTTTTCTTGTGTATAAATATTTCGCTTATAAATAAATTTGTACATCAATCAACTAAAATTGATACCGTCATGGAAGTTTTATTCGATCTTCGTATAAATGGAGTCCTTCTCCACTGAATCTCGACACCTAATACACTAAGAATATTACACCAGCCAATCAGAGAGCACTAAAACCAATCAAAATGCAGACAAGCATTGCAACCGGCGCAGAGCACGTCAGCTGGGACAATTCGGAAGGGCACGTTTTCTGCTGAACCAACCAAACCAAAGCAATCTATACAAAGTGTATTGACATTGCTAGCCAGGCGAGAACCACTCACTTACTTGGCTAATATAGTTTTTGAAGAGATTATAGTGTAATTAATTTACAATAATTTATATTGTGTCAACAATAATTGTGATATGAAATAAAAGGAAACTAAACTTCTGTTAAAACGTTTTGTACGCAGATTTAGCTGCTGTTATCAATGCTCTGATCGACATCTACGACGTCGTCTCCGACGTTTAAGCCGTCTAGTGTAAAAACGGGACGCACTAAACTTCGCAACGCCCTAACTGTCCTATCGCATATACGCTAGAGCACGGTTGTAGTCGTTATGTGCAAAACGGGTTTCGACCTTTATTTGCTTCATCTTGGACACGCGTGATACTGCTTGGTCGGGTTACAAGATGATGGCTACAAGGGATGGGTGAGCGAGGTGCAAGACTTCCCATCCAAATTGGTAGGCTCCGGCTTTGATCTCTAAAGGTTGGTTCTCATATAATCGCCCTGATCGTTTCAATCGCCGCTGTCACTTCAAAAAGTGCTCTTACGATCGGAGCACAGACGATCGTTAATGCCAGTAGCGATCGAGGCGATCGCGATCGCTTGAGTCGTCCGTATTCTATTCGGGTGATAGGCGGACCGGGGCGATCGTGAACGATTTTATGAGAACTACTTTCTGACTGGGAGGAGATCGAAGCGATCCAAACTATCCCATGGTGCATCAATATTATCCAGAACTCAACACGACCTGAAGTAAAATTCTTTGTCGCTCAGTCGAAGCTCTTGCGCGAGCGTATGGAACGCTCCAAACTCTTCTCGTTTTTAAAATATTTCACGAATTCAGAACCTACGTTTCCGTCTAGCTTCGCCGCAAAACCGCGATAACAAGAACACGAACTTTGCTCTTTCTTTCACGCCGCCATTTTGTTAAATCTGGCGCCAAATGATTGTTGTCGGGCCTAGGCCCTTACCTCACGCTTTTCTCATACCAGACAATCGGGGCGATCATATGAGAACCGCCTTAACGCTCTCAATCGCCTGGATTGCCTCCGATCGTCTCCAACCTTAAAATCGCCATAAACCAGCTTATAACAGGCTTACACTTGACACGGCCACGAGTTCAGGCCAAGCATTGACCCTTTGAGCCCCAATATCACTATTCATTTTCTCCTAACTGTTTTCATATATTTGTTATGGTACTAGTGCGGAGAAAGTGTTAAAATATCAATACAACTGTTCTTGGTGATCATTTTTGTTATTCTCATAACCTGAACGGTTCATGAACAGTGAATATTCTAATGAGAAATTGGATGCTGATCACTACTACTGTAAGAGAACATACAATGTAAACGTTTTGTTTCCGCGCTCTTTACTCATTTCAAATGACTGAGGATTAAGAATATTAATGATGAAACAAGACTTTGCACTGACGTTAAACTTGCATTGCATTGCGTTTGCGTGAAGGCAAACACGAAGCAGCCAATAGGCTCCCGGTCTCTGACTGAGCCACAGAACTATCGGATCAATGTAAGTATCTGAGCAACTGTGCACCAACCCCTCCCCTAACCCAACATGTTATAATAAGAAAACATGTTAGCGTTAATGTTGGGTTAGGGGAGGGGTAGGTGCAGTTGCCCAGATACTTACATCACCACTCAATATTAAAGAGCATCTCAAGATTAATTATTCCTAACTATTCCGATCGAGAAAATACTTTCTGTGAAACGCAAGCTGAAAAACTCGCAAATTCCAATAAGAATGTATAGGCACATAAGGGTCTGACCCAGCCAAGAATTCTGTAGTTGAGGGAGGCAAAATCCTTATCAACATCTCGCGGTCCATACTGATTGCGACGAACCGCGTTTATTGCTCTCAGATTTATGGCTCAAGTGCAGAGGGCGCGCGCGATACATCTGCTGAGAAAAACAGAGGTTCTGTAATTACAACAACAACAATCTTTATTTCTACTCTCACTTGCCTTTTATTTTTTTGCAATTTATTACATGAAATAGATGAATAAATTTTGAGTACAAGCAGCCAATGATTTACTTTACATCTTCCAAGATTATTCATTTGAGTCCTGGAAAACACTCGTTCAAAGTACAATGTGAATAACGACAATTTCAATATGCTCAAAGTTGTCTCTAAGGGTCATTTTGGCGTCCACAGTACGACCCCCTAAATTATCCAATAAAGGCGAGCGCACTCGATGGGAAACGTAATAAAGATTTTGTAAGTCATGTTATTACACTTGTGAGGGAACAAGGGGGGTGAGGGGGGGGTGTAGGTAGTAAGTGTGCCCTGATAATTACGCACTCTACTTTCACTAAGAACCCTCAAATAAAACCCTTTCATAACAAGCACTGTAATTGCAAATGAGACGCAAAATTTAATACACGAGAATTTGACTGTTGAAGCAATTGCGTGGTTGTTTTTGATTCCGTTCTTTATTAATCAATTATACGCCGTTCCATGGGTTAAATCGTTCGTCCCACGAGTCGCAATCCACTGAAAATAAGATAATAAACTTCTCTCAGATGGCCGATAATAAAAACAGCATCTATATTTATGAATAATCCAGTTTCACAGAACAGGAACTAAAAGTTCTGGTCCCTAAACACTTTTTCTGTTGTGCAAGCAAAGTTAGCCTGTGCCAGGCTCTCGGATCGTGGGCACGATCGAAAAGCGGAAAAGCGAGAGAACAAATTGGTGGGAGTCTGGGAAGGAGAAAAAGGGAAGGAGAGCCTGTAAGAATTGTTTTAAATATCTCATTCCGCCCACTGATACACCCACTTCCGGAATGACACTTGCTCGTGTCATAATGTCAAACGTCAAAATCTCAAAGGGTCAAAATGTGCAGTGTAGGGTTACGTTTCGCGCGAGTTCGATCTTTTTCGTGTGCTAGCTGAGGTCGCTCATGTCTTCATCGTGTTCTAATTCGAGCGTGTAGGTTCGCCATCTTTCGAAGTCCTGCCGATTTTGTAACAAAAATGTTACTTGTCTTGGGACGAAAATCCCAAGAGTTTCTTTATTTAACGACGTCCGAAACAAGAAATTGGTTTCCTTCATTGGCGATGAATATTTTGTGTTGGCCGATATTGTTAGTTCCCTCGGTTTCGACCTTGTCCGAAGCGACAAACTTTCAGATGTGAGCTGTCTGACCTGTGCGAGAACTTTGGCGAGAATTTACGGTACGTTTAAGAAACTAACCATCCAAGCGAATGGAGAGATTGTTAGGGCGCCTACAAAACGAGTTTCAAGCAACTTGCCAACGGGAGTTTCGCGAAGAGAACTCGGAAACATGTAGCGACTGATTCGTTCGCTTGAATTTCAAAAGGAAAATCAACAATCCATTAGCTGGGGTTTCTAGCCTGGAAGACAACATGATTTCCTCTATGAACTTGGCTTCTGAAGTGTCAGCAAATAGCCGTTACGTACCATTCTGTTACGGAGTGAACTTCGTCTATAGCTACAGCAGCCGTCTGCTTTCCCAGTTTGCCTTCCTTTAGCTCCTTTACCCATGTTTTAGATAGCCAGTTCTCGGGGCTTCCGAAGACAATTTCACAGTCTACATTTCTCACCTTGTCCTCGTGGCTTTCCTCGCCGATCCCTATGGCTGCAGCAGAAAATCCCAGTTGTCGTAGCTGTTCTACTTGGTCTCTCATTATTGAAACCAACGGCGAGACAACGATTATTGTCGACAAGCCTTGGCCTCCGCTTGAGCGTAACGTTTTCGGGATTCGAGGAAAAAGCTGAAAAATTAAACTCTTCCCGAATCCGGTGGGAACAATCGCAAACACGTCTTTTCCACGGGTTAGATTAAACAGGCACATCTTTTGTTATGATCTAAGAGCTTTGATATTCGGGAAATCTGCTATGCACTCATCCAAAATCTCTGTAAACAGAGCTTCGTCGAACTCACGCGCGTAGCACACGCTCGCCAACCTAGCCATTTGCTGCTGAAAGTCGAGTTATGAAGAGTGATGACATATATGAGACTTGTTGATATCAACTGTCAAAATTAACCAATCGTAGGGTATACCAGGAGCTGGTATACCGGAATGATGTATTTAAAACAATTCTTACAGGCTCTCCTTCCCTTTTTCTCCTTCCCAGACTCCCACCAATTTGTTCTCTCGCTTTTCCGCTTTTCGATCGTGCCCACGATCCGAGAGCCTGGCACAGGCTAAAGCAAAGTACGCAATGCTGGTTACCATTCAAAGGTCAAGATAAGTATTTCACGGTAGAACTATAGTGTTAGGTAAGAATATATATATTCTGTATTTTTTAGTAGTATTTTCGCGCACATAAAACTGTAGCCGGGAGTTAAACACCAAAATGAAACTGATATACTTGAGCGAAACAAAAAAAAAACATGCACTTAGAAGACACTTATAACGAACGAAATGACTCGCACAGTTGTTAATTATCATTTTCCTTATCTCAAAGCAGACTTTAATTTTCATTTCTAAGAGACATAACAAGAACATCTTGAAGAATGCATTTGCCGCTTTTATTATGATTGAGGATTTCTTATTTGAAATAAAACCAACTTCCAACCAGTTGTAATATTTCACTTGCTCTCAACGCATTCGTTTTTCTCCTTAACACGCACGAAAATAAAATAACAGCAAAAAGATCGCAGATTGCGTTCTTTTAAAGACAGGATTAATTTTCCTCCAGTGTTTGAATTTAGCATATTATAAATATAAACACACACTTGACCAATTCTAAACTATGAAAAGCAAATGTTGCACAGACCTGCTCGTTAGAAACTTTAGCCAACACGCCGGGAACGACCACCAAAGCTGTCGTTGTCATGCTACAGACACTAAGTTCTGTCTTTAACTCCTTCCGCAGCTTTGCCGTTTATGTTATGAAAACGCTGAACAAAGCAGCGCTGGCAATGGTCAGTTTTGACAGCGACAAAACAACAATAAATGACTAAAGATGGAGATTTGAAACCTTTCACTCTTCCTACACAGGCAATGCTCTGATTGGCTGATGGAGCGATTCGTTGTATTTAAATATTGATTTACTACGTAAAACACATCTTGCGGTCTTTATAAATTAACCAGAGTGCTTGTAGACCTCGTATAATATAATAGAGCATATTTTGCTGCGCAGGCAGACACTGCCTTTAGGTGTTATTTAATCGATGATAAGTTTTGGCCCGGGAGTGAACTGAACACGTAGCCACAACAGCTATCAGCGAAAGAGCAGGACGCGCTTTGAACAACATGCAAATGCACTGGAGTTACATGAAGGCCTACAGCCGAACAGGTGGCAGGGCAAGCGAAAATTAATGAATACAAGCATCTGGATAAATGTTACCTATGTTGTGCTCAATTCAAAATGCTCTACTTTGAGATTCAAACACTTGAAGATTCCCGTTAAAACGCAAAACAAATGCGGAATAGAGACACAATGAAGTTGGACCCTGTTGTGACACGGGCAAAATCAGATTCAAACATCCGAGAGTCGCTGCCTTCTCGCAATATAGCGAAGGACCGCGTTATAATTAATGTAGGTGGCCACCGCCATGAAACATATTTAAGCACGCTTAGAGTTGTGCCGGATTCGAGACTCGCTTGGATCGCGGAAAACGCTTCGAAAATCGCCGACTACGATCCGGAAAATAACGAGTACTTTTTCGACCGTCATCCCGGGGTATTTGTCAATATCATCAATTACTATCGGACCGGTAAGCTCCATTGCCCAAGTGATGTGTGTGGACCGTTGTTTGAGGAAGAGCTGGCATTTTGGGGAATAGATGAGCTGCAGATGGAGCCGTGTTGCTGGAGTAATTACACGCAACATCGCGACGCCCAAGAAACGTTGAAAGCTTTCGAAGGTCTGCAGAAGAGTGTCGAGGAGTCGGAGAACGAGAACAGTGCGTTTACAGTGCGGCGCTCGGCGACAAACAGAACCAAATGGAAGCCAGAAATGTGGGCGATGTTAGAACAACCATACTCTTCAAAGTACGCGCAGGTAGGCTCATGTATTGACACCGCCGGCTCCGAACGACAACCAACACCAGAGCCAGTCGGTGTGTTCATATCAAGCACTTTTATTTGTAAAATAAGAAGGCAGTCGATGCTTACGTGTGGGAATAGAAACGGGACATTAAAGCTAAGAAACGAAAGATTACACGTATGTCGAAGAGCTCCAGGCTAAATTCTCAAATCAATTACAAGAAAAGATTATGAATCTCAGGAAACGCCACTTTAATTCGAAGGTGTTCCTTTTAGTTTCTATGCAAATCAAGCAAGACTAGCTGGCATTTTGACTACTCACGAAACGCAGTTCAAAATTTAACTCGAAAAAACAGCATACATTTGTAACCTTCCACACAAACAAAAAAATGGTTGTTTATCAGAATATTTTGAACGTTGGGCTCGGGTGAGATAAGTCATTTTTAAAAAGTGTATATAGCTTAACAAAATTTACGACGAGACATCGTGTAAGAATACAATAAGGCTTCACTTATTATTATGTATGGTAGATTTAAATCGCAAATACTGATTTCAAACATATTGTCATAAACACTGAAATGTCAACAACAACACAATGTTTGAGATCTTTTTATGACTTAAGGAAATATCATGCTGGTTTGGCCGGATTTTGTCTAGCATCTTCCATGCTGAACAACATTTTCCAATATTTTTACCCGAAAACAATTATATACAATTCTTTTTCATCTTTCGTGTTTCATTATTTCTGTTTTTGTACTGCGAAAAACCCTTTTTGTTTGGATCTTATCCGAAGGCTTGTAACCGCGTTGAAATCTTCTGATATACAAGTCATGCGGCTTTGTATTTCGATTAAGTACATTGACGTACTGTTAAAGTACAGTTCTCCATTTGAAGGAGAAAATCAAACAGATTTTAAACGCGCAGAATTAGAAGGTGGAAAAGGAAGAAGAATCACGGTTTTGTTTCAACTTTTACCAGATGACGGAAAAAGCTACCATCATAAACAGCGCTATTCATGTGAAGTACGACACATACATTCAGCTCAATTGAAGTATATATGGCATTTTCAAATGACGATTCAGTTTATATTTCTGAAATGAATGGAAAAGCCGTTTCAAGGCCTTCATTTTTCATTCAATATCAATGGGAAAACAGCAACCAATTTTTGACAATGTTATAGAATACGTATAATGATTTACGGTCATTGTGGTATTTCTATTTTACTTCATTTATTAGTAGTGGGACAAAACAATTGTCACATTAGGCAAGAGGCTGGATTTCCTGTCTGATTTTTAAGTTATAGTTTTTTTTAGCTGGTAAGAACGAAGCGTTGGCAACCCAGTATCTCTAAAAGTATGTAATGCGATGTTTCAACCTGAGAACGCCTGGAAACTTTATGAAATGTTGTAAATATGCTGTTCCGACAGTCTGCTAGAAATTTGTACTTTGTTTGGTTATTATTTGTTAGCTTATTCATAATTAGACGGTCTCT
Organism: Ricordea florida; assembly: GCA_949710005.1. Lineage (NCBI taxonomy): Eukaryota > Metazoa > Cnidaria > Anthozoa > Corallimorpharia > Ricordeidae > Ricordea > Ricordea florida. The sequence continues at coordinate 1,445,672 of OX453282.1, read as the reverse complement.
TGGTGCGCTATAATCATAGGCCTCAATGAATTAAAAAGTTAATGATTTAAAGTTTACTCCATCGGCAAAGAAAAGCCCATTGGGTGTGACTCTCTAACTGCACGATAAGCTCACGGCTTGGTCGCGACGTTCCATAGCTTCACTACTTTAGTTATTATGACTTTATGCACTTAACTGACGTACAAACAAAACCGTAAACCAACAACGAAGCCAGGATTTTTGCGCTTTGAGGAACAAAACGATTTACACCATTAAAAATTGATCGAGTAAAAATAAAATAGCACTGAATCACATCTTGTTGTTTTTCATCCTCGTTCCGCCATAGTTTCCAAGACTGTTCAAAACGTAGCATAGATTCAAGCAAGGTGCACTTTAGGATTATGGTCCTTCCCTGCTGATACGAACACTCAAAGATATTTTAAATAAGTTTCTCCTCATCACCACATGGAGTCGATTCTATGCCCACCGATTTACAAAAAAAGAGTTCTACCTCAAGCTAAGAATCAGGGTTAAAACATTCTTAATCAAGAACCAATTATATGCTGCCAGCTTCGGTTTAGACTTGCAGTAAGAGGTTTAATAATCATCACCACAGGAGCATAGTGAAACACTTCGACTTCTAAGTCCAAACCCACAGACATACAAAATAACCGCAAACCTCAAGGGTTCGTCCTGGTTGTACATTTTCCTCCATTTGCTACCGGTTACGAACATGTTCTCCAAAAACAAGAAACTCAAAATACAAACAATTTTTAGCAGCGTAATGTCAAACAGTTCAGTGTAGTGGATTTGTTTTGTCCGGCGCTAAACGCAGCTCTTAGTTTAGCAACATAAAAAGGAAACATACTTTACACAAACTTTTGACATCAGATATACACAAACGAAACAGAAAAGCCCGAATTTTTTTCTGGCTTTTTCCTATCTCTTTAAGGTTTCAACCTCGTTATATGTCCAGCATAATTCATGATCCGCAGCTGAGACAATAGCACGTTCAAACAAGAATAAGACAGTCTTTAACACTGAAAAAAAAAAAAATGAAAGTACAGTTCCTAAGTAGCTTTACAAGTAAAACGATTTAAAATTGTTGTGCTAGCAAAGTTAACAACATGGTAAAAAAGCGGTTAAATATTAAAAAGTGGCTACTACAACAGCTATCCCTCTTCACATCCAAAAATGGTCAAATCTGCGGCATGTTGCCCAGTAAGTCTTTGTTTGGTCTTCACGGGTATAATAAGTTTCATATTTCGTTTTCAGCGTCTATACATTGCCAAACAATTGTTCAATTTATAGAATTTGTTTGTCCAAGCTAATGTAAATAACAGTGTACATGTTATAGTTCAATTTTTTCCTTGGTTCAAATTTTATTTTCCTTTGTTTCAAACTCATTATCATACATTACCATACCTGAAAACAAAGGAAAATAAAATTTGAACCAAGGAAAAAATTGAACCACAACATGCACACGGGCTTTTCCATTGGCAAATTAAAGTTAAATATGGTGTGCCACCTTTTCGTCAATTCTGCGATACCGTGAGTTGATTTATAGCAGCAAAATTACAACGTTACAAGAGAATGTTTTTATTTAAAGAATTGACTTACTTATGAACTTCTTTTGAAATCCATAATACCAAGATTATGGATTCGTATCCATAATACAGCGGATGTGGTATAAAAATTGACTGAACAAGTAACTGTTAACAGCATCCTCAACATGCTGTCGTGGGACAATGTCCTTAAGTACTGATTGATAGAGTTACATTTACTATTGGAGAATGACTTAGTTACCCTATCAATACCAGAAGTAATTACCAGCATTACAGATGTGAAAATATGAACAAAAAAAAGATATGAAAGCATTCCATGATGATATTTAACCCAATTATTCAGCCACTCAATCGAGTTGTGTAGGAGTCGTGTACGAATCGATTGAGTGGAATAATTGTTTTATTTTATCTCTAAACCCTCGATATGAGGAACTGGAACTAGCTTGCACGACAAGAAGAGACTTTGTTGTTATTCGTAAACAGAACCAAGTTGTCGAGCCGACACGTTTGCTGTCGTGCAGATATGTACAAAAGACTTTCACTCGACAAAACGAGCGCTGTGATTGGTTGATTTTTGGTCACGTGCCCATGATCAAATTCAAATGTATCTCGGGTACAATTGCGCAGTTGTTGCCCGCGCCGAATACAACAGCACGTAATCAGTGCATAACTAAATTAATGATCTTCTAAATATATAACAAAGAAACTAGAATTGGGTTACTAAATGAAAACACACATGATTCCCTGCAACTCTGAGTTTCGTTAAATCATGTAATCACCATCATTTCGGAATCATGTGTGTTTTCATTTAGTAACCCAATTCTATATACCGCTCTACACAAATGTGTATTGAGCACTATTCAGCAGTGTTTTCTACAACTTCTCACGATTATTAACAAAGAAACTAGTTAGTTTTGTTTTCCCTCGAGCCCTGATGTTTCGCGAGACGAAGTCGCAAAAACAAAGTCTCGGGAAAACAAAACTAACTGTTCCCCTCGGGACCATACGCTAAGTATATAATGTATATGTTAAAATTCTTCGAGTTAGCGAACCATTCTAAGAATTAAGGTAGGAAAAAGTAGCCAGAACGAAAAAAAAACCTCCGTGTCTACGGCTACGGATGTTTCAAAATGACGGCAATTTGTATTATTATTATTATTATTGTTATTAATAACTAGAATGCCACAAAAAAACGTCTCCACAATGCGTCAAGTAAAGCATTGTACACGATACAATATATTTCATATATTAAAAAGTTATACACGTCATTCCTAACACGGGCATATATGGACCCACTATTGGCCTGCTTCCAGCTGAAATGCCCAGCGGGTAGAACATCACATCGGGACTCGGGACGTCACGGGGTTTGAATCCGATTCAAGCGTATTCGCATTTCTTCAATTTGCGTCAATGCAGCGAGATTAAGAGACAAATCTTTAACTTCGAACTTTGAGATGTTTGGTATTGTGGTCGAACTCTCTCAAGGATTGAACAATTTTTTCAAAGATGACGAGTGTTTCATAACGCCGTGTTAATAACAAACTTATTAACTGAAACAATGTTTGTTTTACATTGTTAACATTCCTAATTGTTCAACGTTCTTTTTCCTTTCCAGATTTTTGCTGTTGTGTCCCTTGTTGTGATAGTTCTATCAGTGGCCACATTCTGTCTGGAGTCTATTAAAATATTGCGTAATAACTACAAGGATATCTTCGATGCTCTGGAGTACTTCTACCTCGTCTGGTTCACGGCTGACTTTATCGCCAGGTTTCTAAGTTGTCCTTCCAAAATCGAATTTTTCAAAACATTTATGACCTGGGTGGACATAATGTCTGTAGTTCCACTTTACATCAATTTTGTATCAAAGAAAGTTACTTTCCTCTTTGTTCTGCGACTGATCCGCATCTTCCGGTTATTCCGATTTTTTCGAACCATGAGTGGGATGCAGGTGATTGGCCACACGTTACGCGCAAGCGCACGAGAGCTGTTGCTTCTTGTTCTAATCCTGACTATTCCTATGGTGATATTTTCCACGTTGGTATATCATGCGGAACAGGTGAGGGGCCTGATTACTTCACTAATAATATGCATGCAAAAATTTCAGCATGCTCATTGGCTGAGAGCACGTCAATTAATCCCAAACAGTGCAGAAAATTGAAATTGAGTGCAAAAAGTTGAAATTGAGTGCAGAAAGTTGAAATTAAACTTTTGCATGTATATTATTAACAAGTAATCACATGACTTGTCTCGTGCAATTTGGGATAAATCAGCACTCGTAAATTTTTCAAAGACTACAAATTGCACTCGCCCTACGGGCTCGTACAATTTGGTTAGCCTTTGAAAAATTTACTCGTGCTGATTTATCCCAAATTGCACTCGAAATCATGTGATTACCTATACGAAGTAGACATAAAAGCAAAATGAATTCAATTAGTGCTGAAGCTCTATAAAAGGGTTGTAGCTAAGAAAATTGGCTGCAGGTCGAGATACCCATTCAACCGGCTGACAACAGATTGAAAGGATACTAACTTTCGTGTTCTCCAAGATGGCGCGAGTGCGAGGAAAAGAAACAGGACACAAACATGGTACACCAGCTCTCAAAACAAGATTTTGTTTCAGTTGCGTGACTGATAACCCAAGTAATGATGTTATAGACAGACAATTGTTTCATTTTCTTATTTTATCCACTTTAGTCGCCGCCATAAGTCGAACCACGGCCAAAATTCAGCCGGCGATCGCCTTTTTCTCAGCGGGTGCTTAGCGACAATCCTCCGTAGCTTTATGTAATGAATGGGAGATCGTCTTGACTACATGCTAGACTTCAATTGGACGACTCGTCGAGCCTATTGCTCTGACGAAGGACTAACGTCAGCACCGCCCCCCTTGAACCCTGTGGAAGTCAGACTTACTTTATCAACTCGTACGATATATAGACGATATTACATGGCCGCGCGGAGATACGAAATTTCTCTTCGAGTGTTGAAAAATATTGAGTGAAATATTTTTTCAACATGAGCGGCCATTAAGCCGTTAAGCGGCCATGTAATGTTCTGTTGATTTTATAGATACTGTTGAAATTTCCACATAAAACAGCTTCGACAAATCTTCCTGGATGTTGTACCAGCTCGGAAAAAATATCGATGTGAAAATTTGGCAGCTCATCGAGAGAGTCACCGGTAACCGCACCGCCTTCGCACCTCGAAGCCATGTTTCGAATGAAATTTCAAAAGAACCGGCCGCACGTCTGAGCGGGAAGCTCTCTTGTAATTGGCTAATCATGTTGGTAACCATGGCGACACAAATATCCTCACACGTGAAAGATAAAAGTGATATCTTCACTGCGCGCGATGAAGATATGATTTTTTAGTAAAAGGAAAAATCCTGGTATTTCATCAGTATCTATATAATAAATCATTTTTCGTGTGTTTGAATTTCCCACTGACACAGCACCAGTTTCTTTAGAGATCAACTCTATACAATGCATCACTTTTGATGAGATTTTCTCAAACAAAGTAGTCAATAAAACAATAACTGCAAGGTATCTTACATTAAACATGGCCAGTTTCACAGTTCAGTCACTAGATTCTTCGTGGTCTATGAATTACAAAATTAAACTCCATAATTGTGCTTTTATCTTACTACAGAACAAGAACGGCGCTGCCGATGACTTTCAAAGTATACCAGAATCCTTTTGGTGGGCAGTAATCACCATGACAACTGTGGGCTACGGTGACGTGTACCCCAGGTCCCCTCTCGGAAAAATCATTGGAACAGTATGCGCATGTGTAGGAGTTCTTATTGTGGCACTGCCTGTGTCTGTGATTGGCAGCAACTTCACACTGTTTTATTCACACGCTCAGGCGCAACTGAAGCTGCCAAGAAAAAAGCGGACACCACTTTTGTTAGGCGCTGCCGGAGCCCTTGTGTCTGAATCAACTTTGTACAATAACGACGAGAAATCCGAAAGCTCAGATGATGGAGTAGGCAATAGTAGTCCACGTGACGAATCATTCGCTTATACACGAAAAAGTATTCGAAATCCGTCGATTACTCCTCGGTGCCGAGCAGCTCGTCGAGAGGCAGTGTTGCCATGCTCGACTCTGAGCGCACTAGAGTCGGATACTTCCGATATGGAGCCGACTTCGCAAACAAAAAAGAGCGCGGAAGAATTGTTTTCGTCTCCACCCACTGTGGGGAGTGGAATCGACATAACCAGCGGACTTCTTGGAGTCAGTGATGTCATGTTGCATATCACTGCTCCCGCGCACCGCAGGATGGCCATATCACCCGCACCCTCCCCTCCCTTCCGAAGGAATAGTCAAAGGAAGCGAAGACGAGGGGGAAGTAAGCGCTCGTCAGCTACTCGCGGGCAAGATGTCACTCAAGAAAAGGAGCGTGAGAGTTACTACTGTACGACAACGGACGGGGATAGCCCGGTAGAGAGCGGGGCCCACAACGGGGCTCCCAGGAAAGATCAAAATGGGAAATCAATACCAGAACCGAGCGGGGAGTCGTCTAATGAATCAAACACCTCAGTGCATAAGAAAGACATTGATGATAACACGGAGGATGAGACAAGGATCCGACCGATATGTACATCACAAGTCAATCTACGGGGAGTACGGTTTGATTCCCCGACCGGGAATAAGAATGCTGACTATGAACCAACGCGTAGCAGAACACACTCTGTTGAAGTATTTAGTGAAAACAAGGACTCGGATCAAGGGTCTGATGGTGGAAGAGTAAGATCTAAAAGCGAACTAACACCTGGTGAAACTCCACCGACAAAAAGGAGAAACGCTATTATTGGAAACCGAAGAAGTGCGCCGTTACCAATATCACCGCTTGTCAGGTCTGACGAAAAACTCTCCAAAAGATCTTGTGATGGATCTTTAACTGAGCTCAGCACCACGAAAGATGGCGAAACCACAGAAAATGCACAAGGCAGAGAACTTAACAAGCCTGCACATTTACACAACAGGCCTGGCCCAGAGGGCGGAGACGATATCGAAATAATAAAGCCAGCGGCTCGCCGCCTAAAAAGAGATGCAATGCAAAATATGACACGTGTATAGCACGTGATAAAACAGTAGCTGCAGCTTGTCTTAGTACAGAAACTTGCTTAGAAAGCCTTCTTTGCCTATTGGCTTAAAAGACCCACATAGTTGTCATTAGAAAGTGAGTATTGAGATGATGACGTTCGTTACCCAATTTCCAAAAGGCGGCAAATAAATGCTGCAAGGAAATGAAAACAGAGATCAGAGAGCCTGCAACTTTAAGCTCACGGGCACGTTTCTCAAAAGTGCCGGTTAACACCAGGCCAGGAAATCTATTTGATGACAGCAAAGGCAATTACAATTTTGATTGTTTTTAAGTTAAGCAAGACTATTCAAGGTTAACTTCAACGTCAGACTGGTTTGTATGTATTGTGGTTCAATTGTTTCCTTAGTCTAAATTTTATTTTATTATTTTTTTTTTGGTATGAAAATATTTGATAAGTTTGAAATAAAGGAGAATAAAATTTAAACCAAGGATAAAATTGAACCACAACATATGCGAAGAAATACAGAAATATTCGGTAGACTGCGACCTGGGTCTTTCGAGAAATGGGCCCTAGACTCTCGGACGCTTCACCGTTCACTGCCGAGTGAGCAAGAACACCTAAAGTAGACCACAGTATCAACAATAAATGAGCGCTCCTATTCACTTTCAAACATTCATTACTTGTATATCGTTAAACGCAGCAAAGACTTTGGACATTGTTTTCAGTTTTGTAGTACGTCAGGAGTAAGGTTTAGTTGATATGAAATTAGCAGATTTAAATTCGCCAAACGTTGGTTTCAAGGTTATATTCAAGTTTTTTTTAACAAAAAATATAATTAAGGAACATATAAATAGAGCAAATGAATAGACTTATTCCTCTAAGTTGCGGTTTTTCTGTATTAACGAGCAAATTTTGTAATGCTGTTTATAAATTCCGCAACACATGGGACCATATTTCCCTGTAATTTCTAAACAGTGTGAAGGCTAAATAAAAATATAAAGAGGAAAATTCAGGGGAGAGCTTGACAAGTTTTAATTGCTGTAGAGTGATATTTTCACTTTTTCAACAGTGGATCAAACCATGCAATGAACCCAACCTTCAAAAAGCTACAGAACAGTACTGTACTCTGGCACTGTTTGTTCTACTGTACAGTTTGGTTCTAACTTTCATCTGTGGATCAAACCATGCAGTGTGACCATTTTCTGCAAAGCTACTGAACAGTACTGTACTGTGATACTGTTTGTTTTACTATACAGTGTGGTTCTAACTTCTTCATCTGTGGATCAAACCATGCAGTGTGACCATTCTTTGTAAAGCTACTGAACAGTACTGTACTGTGGTACTGTTTGTTTTACTATACAGTGCGGTTCTATCTTTTTCATCTCAGGATCAAACCATGCAGTGTGACCATTCTATGTAAAGCTACTGAACAGTACTGTACTGTGGTACTGTTTGTTTTACTATACAGTGCGGTTCTATCTTTTTCATCTCTGGATCAAACCACACAGTGGGACCATTCTTTGTAAAGCTACTGAACAGTACTGTACTGTGGTACAGTTTGTTTTACTATACAGTGCGGTTCTATCTTTTTCATCTCTGGATCAAACCATGCAGTGTGACCATTCTATGTAAAGCTACTGAACAGTGCTGTACTGTGGTACTGTTTGTTTTACTATACAGTGTGGTTCTATCTTTTTCATCTGTGGATCAAACCGCGCAGTGTGACCATTCTTTGTAAAGCTACTGAACAGTACTGCACTGTGGTTGTTGTTTGTTTTACTATACAGTGTGGTTCTAACTTTTTCGTCTGTGGATCAAACCATGCAGTGTGACCATTCTTTGTAAAGCTACTGAACAGTACTGCACTGTGGTTATTGTTTGTTTTACTATACAGTGTGGTTCTAACTTTTTCGTCTGTGGATCAAACCATGCAGTGTGACCATTCTTTGTAAAGCTACTGAACAGTACTGCACTGTGGTTATTGTTTGTTTTACTATACAGTGTGGTTCTATCTTTTTCATCTGTGGATCAAACCATTCAGTGTGACCATTCTTTGTAAAGCTACTGAACAGTACTGTACTGTGGTACTGTTTGTTTTACTGTACCGCAGTGTGGTTCTAACTTTTTAATCTGCGGATCAAACCATGCAGTGTGGCCCTCTCGTTCACGAATTATTGCAAAATGTTTATTACTCAAGTAGGCGCTGATATTGTGAAAGGTACGAAGTGAGCAAGAATTTCCTGGAAAACAATTATACAACGTCACTATCAGTCTAGAGAAAAAGAACTACCTTGGCCAAACCCATTAAATGACAGGTACGCCCAATCGTTAGGACATCCGTATCTAGATCAATTCATCTCCGTCAATCTTCGGAGAGACTTCGTTTCTTACTAACATATTAAGAAAACTCATAGTACATGTACAGCGATCGAAACTTCGTGATCTGCTATTGGCAACCGAATCCGCATCGTTGAAGGACAAACAAACACGATCATCTATCGTTTGATAAACGATGAACATAGTATCTTACGAAAAACTGTATTATTTAAATTCTTCATTTCAGTTTTTTAGCTATTCCTATGACGTTCTCAAAATTGTTTTAGAAACACGATCATCATCAAATTTCTTTCCATTTACCAACCTGAGCAACCTAACTTAAGACTCCAACATGAAAACAGAAATTATTCGCTCCCAAAAAAAATTTGCATCTCCTGTCAGCGTTTCCTCTAAAGAAATTTACATAAAAATATGATGGCTCTAAAAATCCTACTCTTAAAGCACAAAATTGGAATGAAAAGTTGTGAAAGCGGTAGTGTAAATATCTTCATTTGAAATGTTTCCAATTATTTTTAATTACGTCTTGGTCAAATTCTAGATATCTTTTCAATCGAATGACAAATACCCGACACTTTTCCAATAATTTTTCTTTCTACATTCCCTTCGGTAACTTTGTACAGTTTCGTTTTGGACTCCAAATGAGAACATGTACTGCCACAACGACAGATGTCAATGGCTTCTGACTGGTACAATGGCTGTCAGTTGCCAAGTAACTGTGTTGAGACAGGTGGAAAAATAAAATACCCGGATGTTAGGAAAAAACATTTTACAACAGCGAGGGTTATCGATTGTTTTCTTTAAAATGATGTATTTAAATCGCTGACCGAGGCTCTTCGACACGAAGCACACTTCACAGACGAGATAGTTATTTCAGGTGCGAAATATGCCGTCGTTTGAGTATGGAGAAGCTAACCGCCGTGAGACTATGGGAGGGAAAAAGGATCTTAAAGATCGGGTTGTTATTAACGTTGGAGGCAAAAAGTTTGAGCCGTACATCAGTACATTACTGAATATACCAGATCTACCGTTAGCCAAGATCTTAGACAGCCGATCTAAGCTTGATTACGACCATGAAACTGGAGAATACTTTTTTGATCGTCACCCAGCGGTTTTCGCTCAAGTTTTGAACTATCTTCAAACCGGCAAACTACACTGCCCTCATAACATTTGCGGTCCACTGTTTGAACAAGAGCTCGCTTACTGGGGTTTAGACGAGCAGCAAATGGAGTCCTGTTGTTGGCCGAATTACACAAAACACAGAGACGCTCAGGAAAACCTTCAAGCGTTAGACTTTAGACCAAAGTACGAAAATGAAGAAGGAACAGAAACGCAACGATTTTACAACGATCCGAACTTAACATGGTGGCAGAGGAATCAACCAATTGTCTGGGAGATATTGGATGATCCTTATTCCTCCTCAACAGCCAAGGTAGATGTTTGCATCTGTTTATATTCTCTTTATAACGCTTTATTCATAGAGAAACCTCATGGCTTGAATCCAAGCCCAACTCAAGTTTGATCTCGTGTCTCAAGCCGTAAGACCCGGCCGTATAGCCAGTTGTTTAGACGGCAAGAAAAATTAAAATCCCCGTCTACTATCACGGTTAGAAAAGTTAAATTTGAAAAAAAATATTGTCCGCGTACTGATAAAAGTCCGCTATGTATTTTAAGCTGTTGGCATGCAAGCATAAATTCATATTTTAAAAACTTTGTTCCTTACATTTTCACATAATCATAAAGGTTCTCACTGACTTCTTGTGCTTATAATGTCTGCTGTTTGTTATACAAAACTTACAAATGCAAATGAGGCATATGCATGACGAGGTATTACAGAAGGCACTAGAATTGACAAAAAGGTCAGAATATCAACCATTTACGTGAATAGAAAGACATTTGTGTCAAGTTTATCGTACTATCCACTATACACGGCAATTCTAGCGTCCGGAGTTCAGTCTCTGATGAGGGTTAACAGTGGCCACAGAAAGTTTAGATCGGGTAACACCAAGAAGAAGCTATAACAATTCCAGGGTTTACCTCGGTGTAAAAACCTGTGAAGTTTTTCTGTTTTATTTTCTTTTTTCTTTTTTTTTTTCACTATTATTTTCCTAGTCTCTATTGTTTTGTCTCCTTTGTTTTCTTTGCTTTTCGTTACTCGCAACAGGTTTTTCCACCGAGGATGAGCCTAATTTCATCCTCTGCAATTTCCAGGTGTTCGCCTGGGTGTCCTTGGCTTTCATAGTGACGTCCATATTTACCATCTGTCTGTGGACGGTTGAGTATTTTAAAGGAGAGAGAACAATCTCAGTGACTTATAACGTAACTCGACCAAACAAGACAGGAGTAAACTACAGTAAGTAAGCAGAATGGTTGAGATTGAGAACCTCTGATCTATGCCTTTTGTTTAATACCAAAGGCGATGGTAAAGTTACAACAAACTTTATACATTTTATTGACGACCATTAACCTTGTTTACCATATATCAAGATGGAAATTCTCCTTAGCAGTCTCCATACAAATATTACACTTCTAGGAAGAATATGTTATTACACCAAGAAAGTTCATCGTAAGTGATTCCCTATACTCTCCTTATCGATCTCACTTCAAAGTACTAACACCAGTGGGTGACTATGGATGCTGATCACTATTACGACTTGTAGTTCGAAAGGAAGGAAATCAGCCAAATGACCCGTTTTGAAAATAGACATTCACATTGTATGACTCGAGGATTGCTGTGGGCGCTAAACTGAGAGGTAAAAGTGCGAACTCGATTGATAGACTTATGGCTTGACTGCTAGGGTCAAAATGTCAGTAACACGGGATATACTTCATGCCAGTATTCCACATAGTCTCCCGCGCCCATCACAGTGTTGCGTGAGACTATATGGCATACTGGGAAGGTTTATACTTCATGCCAGTATTCCATATAGTTTCCCGTGCCCATCACAATGGTGTGGGAGACTATATGGCACACTGGGAGGGTTTATACTTCATGTCAGTATTCCATATAGTTTCCCGCGCCATCACAGTGGTGCGAGAGACTATATGGCATACTGGGAGGGTTTATACTTCATGCCAGTATTCCATATAGTTTCCCGCGCCCATCACAATGGTGTGGGAGACTATATGGCATACTGGGAGGGTTTATACTTCATGTCAGTATTCCATATAGTTTCCCGCGCCATCACAGTGGTGCGATAGACTATATGGCATACTGGGAGGGTTTATACTTCATGCCAGTATTCCATATGGTTTCCCGCGCCCATCACAATGGTGCGAGAGACTATATGGCATACTCGCATGAAGTATAAACCCAGTAACAAGTAATAACACTGCATGATTCACGATTTGACTCCGGCAATAAGAGAATTAAAAGTTGAACAACCTTTGTTACGTTTCCACTTGCTTTTGCTCGACTACTGATCTTTCTTTCATTGTCGGTTTAAAATGTCTTTTCTCAGTCGCCTGTGTTCATTTAAATTTTTCAGCTACCAATACAACAACAAAAGTGATTGGTTCCCAGACTCCTATGGACGTGTTAACCATCATTGATTCAGTATGCACTGGTTGGTTTACTCTGGAGTTTTTACTGCGCCTGATTTTCTGTCCCAGCAAGCTACAGTTTGTCAAAAAGCTTCAAAACTGGATCGACCTGCTTGTGATCATTCCACTTTACCTCCTTTTGGTCTTCAAGCGCACGCTGCTTATCGAAGTTCTGAACACGACACGCGTGGTACGAATCTTCCGTTTCTTTAAACTGCTTTACGATCTTCAAATTCTAGGCAAGACGATGAAAGCGAGTCGTCACCAACTGGCTCTGCTGCTCTTTATCCTTCTGATACCCGTAATGACTTTTGGCGGACTAACCTTGTTCACTGAAGGCCTCTGGGGAACGGAAAAATCAAAAGCCCAGTTTCACAGCCTGCCAAACTCTATCTGGTGGGGGATCGTCACCATGACAACGGTGGGATATGGCGATATCGTCCCAGCATCCGTAGCGGGAAAAATCGTTGGTGGAATTGCCTCCATCTGTGGAATCATAATCCTTTCCACTTCCGCTTCTGTAATCGGCAGCACGTTTTCCCTGTATTACAACCTGGCGCAGGCGCAGCTTAAAATCCCCAAGAAAAGACACAACTTTGAAGTGGATTACCAAAGCTTGCCTAGCGTGCTGGCCTGCAGAACAAGCCAGACAGATTCAACAGTCACTTCAAACAATTCGGACAGCGGATATCAGCGTTCACCTAATCGTCTTCAAATCTGTGATCGTAACAGTTTTGTCTTCGATGCCAGCGCAGCACAAGTACCCAAGACCACCTGCGGGTGTCAAATTTCCCAAGATCTTTCACTGTCCGTCAAGTCACCAGTTCCAGTGCTCTCGCCAGAGCCACTGTCTAGGAAAGCGAGCTTTAGAAGAGACAGTATTCTTGTGTAAGAACCAAGTCCAATAAAAGTGGTGAGATGTAACGTCAATCAACCAGCTACAAGGGTGGCCGTGCACTGGGGTAAACCACAGGACACCCAATGCCCAAATTCATTGATGTACAAAAAGCAAGCGTTTTAGAAGGAAGACGCCTGTTACCCAAGACTTCTGGGCGCGGCAACTCAATAGAATTCACTGCCTTGTAAATGAGTATTATGTATTAATAATCGAATGCAACGCGTTGTAAAGTCTAGTTTCGACATAATGTTTTAATGAATATCTGATCGGCTGCTTAAAAGTAATTTTAACACTAATTAAAGCACCTAGTGTTAAAATATTGATCAGTCAATACCCATATACATCAGTATTGCCACATCAAATTATAGTTCTCCAAATCTTCTGAGCTCGTAATTTTACATTGTAAACAGTGGAACCCCTCCAAACTGGACCCTCGTTAACGCTTTAAGTCCCAATATCAATATTCATTTTCTCCTGACTGTTCTCATATATTTGTTATGGTACTAGTGAGGAGAATTTCTTTAAATATCAATGCAACTCTTTTCATCATTTTCGTTATTCTCATAACCTGAATGGTTGATGAACAGTGAATATTGTAATGAGAAACTGGATGCTGCTCACTACTGGGACTTGAATGGTTAAACCAGATTCCTCCCTTAAGCGGAAGTTTCTTCGGTCCCAAAATCTCTGTTTTACATATTCTCTATTCTTAACCTCAGTGTACCGTTCTCCCTCAATTCCGGAAACCGTACGTTTTTTTTTCAGTCCGTTATCACTTTATACTGACAAAGAAATTGACCACGTTAAAACGGACGTGAAAGTTTTAAACTTGCCGGCATACAATTGCCCTATGGGTAAAACCTCAGTACACCGGATCCGACTCTACACCGGACATTTCCTCCGGTCCCAAGGGTGTCCGGTTTAGAGGGGTTCCCCTATAAACGTATTACGTTCGGTGTTCTGTCTAAGTATGGGGTCTTATACTCTTTAACTGAGCATTCTTCTTTCGCTTCTGTGTCTACTGTAATTGCCATTAAATTGTTAATAAAACGACAATTTTATAAAATAAGGTTGAGAGTACAAACAACAGATGTGGTTGATGACCGATAAAAGGTTTCCAATAAGGCTTCTCAGCCAATCATCAGTCTATGTACTTGAGTGAAGAATCTGTGTTTTTTTAATTGAAATACAATATTTTAGTGGCAATTTTCAATTCCTGGCGCGGCACAACCGTTATCGATACAGCCGTCCTCTGCCGTGTGATCGGTTTTCCTCTTGTACGTTCGGCGATATTTCGCATCGACCTGCGTTAAATAATACGTGCCGTGAAACAAATCGTTCACAGAGCATTGAGGCGTGTAATCTTTTTTGTTGTGGGTCACCTCGCGTAGTTTAAGAGTGCTTACAAACTCCGCAGGCGCAACCTCCCTCCGCAACGCAAGGCGTGTTGGGATACCCTTCAGTGAAGTCACCAAATTGTCGAGTGTGGAGTTCGGGCTAACATCGTCAGAAATTCGTAGAGAGAACATGGCCGAAGCCAGTCCGGAGCCGTACGAAAACAATGTCACTCGTTTACCCGCTAGTTCTTCCACAGAATCGCTGCAAAATACGCAAACAGTATAATAAAAAAGGCCATTCGTTTGAGTTTTCACTCAGCAATGTTGGACAGATACTATCTCAATATAGTCAGTGCATGATGGGCAGCTTTTTTGGGGTAATTTTCGCACGCTTTATTATCTCCCACATGGAATACATGACAAACACTCTCGCAATGCCGTGCGTAAGGCGCGTCAATGAAATTTCGCGCAGGAAATTTCAATAGCTTCTAAAGAAGCTGGTTTGGGACAAACGCACTAGGAAAATACATATATGTACTAGTTGTCTGCTCAACTAAAAAGGTGAAATAGGGACTAAGCCTTGAGTTGAAATTCGAAGTGCAACAAATCGCTCCTGGATTTCCCATTGAGCGATACCCCATAACGAACGAACTTTAACGAACTTTATTTGAGTGTCAACTGTATTTAGCACTGACGTATTAAATGGGGATACTGTAAGGCAAAATTGAAATCAAATCATATTAAATTAAATCAAATCAAATCAAATGTTGGTTTTCGTGAAGAGGGGAAAACCGGAGAACCTGGAGAAAACAGCAGAGTAGAGAGCCAACAAACTCGGCCCACATATGATACCGGAGCCGGGAATCGAACCCGAGCGCTCTCACCACTGCGCCAACCCTGCTCCCTTATAACTGGAATTTAAAAACCCACATGCAGGGGTTTCAATAAGTTCTAAAGTAGACGGCTGACCATATTAAAGTAGGCGGCTGTAACAGGTGAGAAATTCTGTGACTCAAGAAACTCAAGGGACTAAAAAGAAATTAAATGTTAGAAAGCAGGCGGCGATGATTTGGGAAGTAGGCGGTGAAATTCGCCGGATGCCGGCTTCTATTGAAACCCCTGCACATGAGACAAGGAAATATTCTTTAGGCTCGGTGAACTTGATAAAGCAAATCAACAGGCTTGTGATTAAGGCACGTCAGATCGTTTGTTGAAAAATATGTACAAAGTCTACAAATTTCAGTTCGTTTAGGTAATTAGAGTTATTTCATTGTCACTGTTTTCTTGCTTTGGGTGCAAAATGTTGCGAGCAAAAGACAGCACACGTCTGATTTTATTTATAACGGCTTGGTGGCCAATCAGAAGAGACCAGCTGGGCCGAGTTGTTCGAAGCAGGGTTAAGGTAACCTAGGGTTAGTGCGAAATTTGAATGCAGATTTGAAAGCTTAAAAAGCATATTTAGTATAATTCTTTTTGAATACAATATGAAGATTGTATGCTCTGAAAAATTAGAGAAAGTTATGGGAGAAAACGCTTTTTAACAAGAGGAAAAGAAAACCGGGTTAAAATTTAACCCTGGGTTAGCGCTAATCGACCTTCGAACAACCGGCCCCGGGGGTTTGTAGTAAAAAAAATAATGGACGTTGGGAATGATGTAGTTTGTAAAGAAAGCAACGGTTACATGTCAAACTGGCGAATAAAAATGTGGCCGACTTTACAGGTAAAACAGATTAGGTATTAAATAGATTTAGGTAAGCCTAAAAGCGGAGCTCCTCACACAGACCCTCACACATTGAAAATGCTGTCACTAAAGTTATTAAATACGCCTGGTGTACGCAACTACTTAAAGAAGATTCGATAGCTGAAATAAATCGTCAAAAAAAAAAACATCTAGCTCGCGACTCAACGGAAGAACCATTACCTGGTCAGCAAAATTATAATAGTTTTAAAGCAACACCAAAAGCAGCTAGGCAGCTCTTTAACAAATGAAAAATAGACACTCAGCTTTATGCTAATGTCCCTCCAAAAATGCTTGAAAACTTGTAGGAAGAACTCAGCTTTATGCTTATGTCCCTCCAAAAACGCTTGAAAACTTATAAGAAGAAAATGTTTCCTCCAAAACCGCTATGAATAATCCGTTTCTTCAGCAAAACATTGTAGACTGCTGGCTGTAGGTTGTGTAGCCGCGGCAAGCCGCGAAAAGCGCGCGAAAAACAAAGCCTCGTTTCGGTTTAAGACCTTCTAAATATCCCGGATGTCTATGGCCGCCATGTTGGGGCAACGCCGTCGTCGTCGCTAGGCGCACGCGCCCGCGAGCCATGCTGCTAGCCACGATGACCATGAAAACTCAAACGCATGGTTTTCTCAATTTCTATCCTCGCATGGTAGTTATGGGGCTCCGCTCTGCGGCTCTTCGAGCCGCTGTGGAGCTCCGCTATAAGTGAGTTTGCTATTGAGCGAATATCACTAACCACAAGCTAAAACTAAATCACTGTCAATGAGAAAATAAATTGTCATACCTGGCAAGAAGAGATGCTAGACTACCAAACAATGATGGAGTGTACATGTTACCAACATTCCTAGCAATACACAGCGATGGTGCAGTCTTCCTGTTGAAGGATTTCTGACTGCATTTCACTGACATTTTCTCAATCTCCTTGGCTTGTGCCTCATCCTGGAAGGTATCTTCAATCTTGATATTCCTGTCAATGTAATAAATTTAAAGTGGCCAAATATTAGAAAGAACATACCCTTCCTTTTACTCTGCACCACTTGCTTGGAGATACACACTGACACTTTTCATTACATTTAAGGTTTGAGTGCACTAAAACACGTCAAGAACAGTCAGCAGTTATCAAAAATTTGTTTGTGGAGTTTGACCGTCAAACGTGCTCGCTATCAAGTTAACTTGTGAGGTTGCTAAGCAGAGAAGTTTGAAGCGCAAAAGATGTTTTCTTGGAGCAGATTTGCAGCTTTATTTACAGGAAAGCAATAGGATTTATGTATAATACGCATAGCAATTTTGAATGTGAATTTTGCGAAAAAAGTCAGTATTATACACACATAATGTACACACTGAAGTCCACTTTTTGCAAATTACTGTACATGTTGGGTTTACTGCTCACCACATGGCTGCCTTTTAAAATGGCCATCAGTTCTCTGTTTATCCTCAAATGAGTGTGCATCAAAGTAAATAAAATGCCCAGCCTAACAAACTATAAGTATCATACAGTAGGCTCACCTAAATTTTGCTAAGTCAGCATATTCTCCTCTGGAGATGTAAGACTCTGGATCTTGTATGAAGTCATGGACCATCAACCTTGCCAGAGACTTCTGTACAATCTTACAGAAAGGTGTGTGAAATATAACAAAATCCATGTCTTCAAGGGTAAACTGTGTTTTCTTCATCAACTTTGTTCCTTGTGCTGAGTACCTTTGATAGCACTGGTCAAGAGCGTGGAAATAACAGCGAACTGACAGTCTGCCATCAACAACTGGGTATTCAGATGACATGTTTGGCTTGTAGAAATCATAAGCATGTTGCATGTGAACAGCTCTCATTCCTTGGTAAAGAAACCAACAGATAGAAACTAGATTTTCCATGATATTTCAATAACATAAAAGTACCAAAAGGGATTAGATAATGAGACTATGTACTTTAATTAAAGAGTACCTTGAGGAAAGCGTGACAAGCCTTTAAGGCAAGTGTCAAAACAAAAGCTAAATTGTAGCCTGATATTTTGCATGACTGCAGTGCTCGAAATTAGCAGTCGTCCGGCAGTCCAAGACAACCAAAAAGTTTACCAAGCAACCAATTTTTGGTAACATTAAGAGGCTGGTTGCCCGAGGAATAAGCAATGAACAACCAGGCCAAACAGAGAAAATTAATTCATCATAAATGGCAAAAGACGAATGTGACAGTTTGTATTGGCAACGTCTGATAATGTGAGTACATGCAATTAATTTGCCTTAGCTAAGCATTCTCCTGTGTTTTGGAGATCTGTAATATTTGTGGTACAGGAGTGAGAGGTAAACAACACTGATACTGTAGCTGTATTGTCTAGGGTAATGCATACGTGTAAATGTACAAATATTTCTTGTTTTTAAAGAAAAAAACAGTATGGCTACAGCATGCATGATGAAGTATGAGGTGATGTAGAAATCTACCTCGTAGGTTTTGCTATGGTGAGTTTATGAGGCTCAGTAAATGGTGGCAAGAGACTTACATGTAATGCCAGTAGGCATCATCTATCATAGAACTCCTCTATAAAAATCTGAGCTTCAACAATGATTGACAATTGCCACTTGCAAAGCATACCATACAAGGTAAGGCATACAGCAGTCCACTGCAAATTAACCCTAAAGGTATGTTACACTGGAACTGTACTGCAAATTTTCGCTAACACAAAATATTGAGCTTGTGAAATATTGTCGTGGTGAAATATTTTGGCAGCAAAATTTAGCTGAAAGAAATTTTGGTGTAGATCCGTAGGGGCAATATCTCTTCTAAATGATGTGGAGATATTTTGGTGATATATCTGGGAAAATCGCTAGAATAAAGCACAATATTACACAAATTTTGTTTGCATTGTTTTTGCACAATACTGTACCTCTCTCCACAACTAGGGCAGCATCGGGTCCAATCAGCATGGCCACTGCCCCTGCCCCACCAGTGCTGCGGGCATTTCCTTCAGCATATACAGCTATATCAGCAGCAACAACAATAGCCAAGCGACCTAAAAGAACACAAGGATTTAGGACTGAATTGCAAAAAGACCATTCTTAGCTATTATCCCTCAAACATTTGAATACATTTAAATGCACGAGAGTCATTCATAAAGATTCATTTATAGGTAATCTCCCCCCAGAAATTATTGCATCTGCTTTACCATGTTCATTTTGGAAATCCCTGTGTAACCTTGTATATTGATCAGCAATTTTATGTTTTTATATTATTCATTGCGGTAATCTATTATTTAAAGCAGTCTGTGATATTCTGTTAAGAGTTAAAACTTAATTAGTAAATAAATAAATGGCGACACTAAACACATTTAACATGTACAACATAAAATAACCGAAAAGAAACATAAGAGAATTTATTTCCATTTTGGAGCAACTTCAGAAGACCCGTCACATTGGATGATGAATTACTCTCAAAGATGAAGTCCATGCGACTGCGGTCAACAGATGGATAAGTAATTGATCTAAATATTAAGTAATCAAGTCCCGTAGTGGATGAATGAGTAACTCGAGTAAATATTAAACAGGAGTGCTACCACGGTCCGCAGTCAGTAGTGGATGAATAAGTAATTCATGTATTTTATTTACAGGGTGGGAGGTCTGTATGGGAAAAAACTGCACAGTTTTTTTCCTATACTGACCAACTTTAACCGGTAAATAATTCATTTATTATTTTTTTTGGATATCTCCTTTTCAAAGTAAGAAAAGGGAGAGGAAATTGCTACAGCTGATGATTGAGGAAAAAAATAAAAGTTAGAATTAAACAGGAGTGCTACTGTGGACTGTCGTCTGTAGTGGATGAATAAGTAACTGATCTAAGTATTACGTTGAAGTGCTACCGTGGTCCACAGACCTGAAGTCAATAAGCAAGTTAGGTAAGTCTTTAAGTAGGGCACGATAGAGCAAATGGCACTGGAATGCAAGGAATGCCAGCTGCGGCACATTCATAATTGGCTTAAATAATTAAAATACAGCCTTCTGATTGGTTAAAATCCCTTTCCTTGCGATTTCTCTACGATATAGCCCAATTGCATCCTCGGAAATACCGAAAATAGAAAGATTAGGTCAAGAACTATTGTTATACAAATTGGGTGATCCCAGAAAATATCCATATCCCCCCCCCCAACGGATGGTTCTTCCGATTAGACCCCCCCCACCCCCTAGGAATTTCTGTTCCAGAGGGGTCATGTATAACCCCCCCCCACCCCCCAGGAATTTCCTATTTTCTTTTTCATGGCCTTTCGTAAATTTTTTAAAGTCGTTGCTTTCTCTATAATTTTGCGCGTTTAAAGGTCTAGTTTATAAATCAACTTTATGGGAAATAAAGAACGAATGAATGAACTTCCGTTGTAGAATCATGTTTTCTTCCAGTGGGCAGACAGAACCTGGGGTCTGGGTATTAATATGCTACGGTCAGGCATCTTGATTTTTCACGTGTAAACACAGTACAGTGCGAGCCAAAATGAAGTGACCGTTCGTCGTCGGAGAGATGATAGCGAACGCCCAGCAAAGAAAAAAAACGTCTTGAGACAAACATCTTTAAATTTTTTCTCGAAAAGGCATCTATTTCTAATTTTTGTTGTGCTACAAATCAAAATAATCCACGTAAGTACCTCGTATGATCGATCGCATCTTTTACAACCCTGTGGAAAATTCCTCTCGTGGGCATCCCCCATACCCCTCGGAAATTTCTACCCTTTAGCCCCCCCATCCCCTAGGAATTTCCATTAACCACCCGTGGGGGGGGGGGGGTATGGATATTTTCTGAAATCACACATTCTGAAAAAAATCATGTGAGCTTCAAGTCTCATGACTCCAAAAGACCAGAGCTCATGTAACATCTGCAACTATGCCATTTTGTGTGGTACAATTTGACATTATTTTCAACCTTTAGTCAGGCTCAAATTTGTAAATATCAAATCTCAGTGCACTTGCGAGGAAGCTGCTATCCTGAACTTTTCTCAGTTCAGATGCGAAAAACAAATCCCGTAAAAGAAAGATTTGTGTTTATTGCCAATCAAAACCAGAAGTTGAAGTTAATTGCAATGCTTTCAGTTTTGTAGCTTACTAATCTCGACTAGCATAATTGTGGGCGAATATGTAAAATGCAAACAACGCTATTTGAGGTCAACGAAAGACACAAGCACATGTGTGTTCTCTATTTTCCTTATTCTGTTGTTTTTATTGTTGCTGTGCTATTTTTTAGTCTTTGATTTAGTTTTTTAGTGGTCGCGTACCTTTGCTCTGAGAAGTTTTCCTCACATACGATTTTTTTCGTACTTTGCATGTGCATGTATCTTAATATAATAAAGTCATTTTATAAAGTTCCAGTGTTGCAATCAAACTTAAATGTTTAGATTTTGGAAAAAGCGTTTGAATTTCGCACTAAAGGCAGATTGCCCAATGAAGAAGCTCATGTTAACCTAATTAACACGTTTCCTTACGGCTCCTGGTGCTGCAGGCCTATTAGGGACTTTAAGCAACGAGAACCGGAACGGGAACGGTGACATCGGAACAGCGAAAAGACTGGGGAGAGAACGCGGTCGTGGCGCGAGCTTTAAAGCAGTTAAGCACGATACCGCGAAACTGGGACGGCAGTCATGGCACGCCAGTTGTAGAGGAGTTGAAATTTAGCAAAACAACGTGGATTAGAGAACTGAGAATTCCTTCTGTCCTTATTTCAATCACATCTACACATACACGAAATAAATAAAACAGCGAAATATAAAGTTTACAAACAACAGCACAAGAGTTCTGACATGTGAATTATCGAAGTTCAATTTTTAGATCAGGTCTGTTGTCAAATGTAACATGTATTCGTAGCACATATTATAAAGTTTGATCAGAAATTTTTCAAAGACGCTTCAGTGTATTAAATTCCTACGATTGCAAGTTAACTGAAAATAAAATGGGCCAAGCGACGCTGTTATCAACTTGGTCTAGACAGCGACAGAAAGGTTCTGGCTTTTAAGTCGAATCATTTTAATCGATTCATGACTGCTTACTTCATATAACTTCAGTTATGTAGCTAGGCCAAACAAACGAGAAAAATTCTCTACGGGTAATTTCATTTTCAAACAAAGAGCTTAATTTGCTTTGCTTTGGTCTTCAGTTGCGCTTTCCCCTTTACCAAGGGGACAAACGTTTCTGATAAAAACTGATTATAAAGTATATTTAGACTTTTCAGTAGTCACTCATTGCTTAAATGTCATTACTTACGACAAAATAGCAAAGAAAATAGGATTTTAGTACTCACGTTTTCACACAACCGGAGATTGCCTTTATTCACGTTCCGACGTGACGGCAACGGCAAGATATTTTCCGCCAGACATGCGCATTATGAGATTTGGGTTTTCCCGGAGGCCTCTCCCGTCGCCGTCGCCGTTGCCGTTCTCGCTGCTTAAAGTCCCTATTGTTTTCACGATCACTGCTACACGGAGCGCGTATCCGAAAGCAATAGACAATATATAAATACGTGTACTTATGGGAATAATGCTTAAAGAACGAGGCACACACTCCTCCAATTGTTGTTTGGGCAAGATTTCCGCACAGGTCCCTACTTCATTATGCATGCGGTAGCCGTACAAGAAATGTTTGCACGCGCACTTCCCAAGACAATTCAACTACAGCATGCATAATGAAGTAGGGACCTGTGCGGAAATCATTCCGTTGTTTGTAGTGCCTATTTACATCAAATGTAACGCAAGAGTGACTGGACCGCGGTAGCAAGACTTGCCGAGTTAATATTTTTCTTTGGTAAACGTGATAAATTGGTTGCCAAATGGATTAAATTAGTCTCGTTCAATCCTTAAAACACAACTTACCGTCCCATGCACTGCTTTCGATCCATGCCAACGCGTTAAATAAAGCTTGTGTACCGCCATAACATGCATTCGTCGTGTCAACACCTTCGATGTTTGTATTTCCACACTCTTCAAACAACTGCATTAAAACACTTTTCACCGATTTCGACTTGTCAATCAACGTCTCTGTGCCAACTTCAAGCCGTCCAATTTGCTTGGGATCGACCGAGTTCTTCTCCATCAGATTGTGAACTACAGTTAGAGCTAAAGAGTTCACATCTTCACGGTCCCCACAAAAACCCATTGCTTGCTGTCCCAATCCTATGGTGTATTTTCCTTTGCTAACTCCGTCAAATTCTTCCAACCTTTCTTGGCTCACATAAGTGTAGGGAAAATAGACTTCCATTGCAACAATACCTACGTTTTGAGGCCATCTTTGCTCTGAAGTACCACACAATCGCCAAGAATCTAAATCGACCGGCATTTTGCTCTAAAAGTGCCCTTTACACGTGCTGCTGTTGCATTTATACCGCTGACACTAAAATAGAACTCACGTCGTGTTTGTACCTAGTCTTTTTCTCTTCCAAAACTTAGACGGAAAGGACTTGGTACGATGATGTAAAAAAAAAAAGAGTTTACTTGTAACCGCTTGTAGGAGCAGTGATAAACCCAATCTCCCACCGATTTCAACTACAGCGCAGCTATTTGGCTCTCGACTTGAATGAGGGTTGAATTGTAAAGGCAGACAAACATAAGAACACACCTATTTCGTGGTTCTCCGCTAGCCACACCCATCTGTTCCTGTGCTTAAACAAAACTTTCAAAAGCCAAAATAGGCGAACAAAGCGCGAAAGAGAACAAACTTCTTTCTGTTTTTAGGGTGGTTCCTTCTCAACCGCAGTTTTTCTGCCCATTTCTTTCGCTGTAATTGCTTCCGGAACAGAAGTAAATAAATCGAAAAACAAATCAACATCTGAGCGATTCAATTTGCGGTTTTATTCATTGCTGATTGCTAAGAACAAACTGAAATCTATAGATATTTCTTTAGCTTTGAAATAAATATATAATTTTTTTAAGGGTAGACTCTTCTCCTGTGTATCAATTGCGAGCATGAGGAATTTAAATATACGATAAGTGTAAATACTTTATACAATTATGTACAGAAGAGAAACACAACTAAGCGACCCAACAAAAAACAGATAGTGTGGCTTCACATAAGCCACATCTCCACATATTCTCTCCACAGGATGAATGCTCTGATCAGCAACCGAAATCTAATTGAATTATTGATATAGCGTATGTTTTAAAATGATGAAGATGTTATAGGTTAGACGACCTAACCAACTGATAGAGTTTGCCCGCGACATCTTTCAACATAAAGAGTTTATTAAATAGAACGTTTTCGTTGCCTTATCTGTGGTAGAAAGCAAGAAGCAAGAAGCAAGAATGCCGGGGTTTCAAACAATATCCTAAGTAAGACAAAACATCGATAAATGTTGATATAAAATCGAAGGTAATCTGCCAGTGGGTTTCTATTAAACAGTCAGAATGCATGTGCGCATAGTATCGGTGACTGCATTTTGATGAAAGTGATTGAATTAAACTATGATCTTGTGAAGGCACAACCAAATGACACCACTTTCAAGCGATGACTTCATTAGGACCAAGCTCCTGTTCGGTTTCTTCGTTATCAGCTGGAGCGACTTGCTTTTCATGGACATGACACGATGTGCCCTCATGACAGACATCAGGGAAGGAAGCTTGAAGTTTCAGGTTGACGACAATAACACGTATCAGTCGATCCACGAACGCCTCTCCTTCGCCGGTAGAAGTCGCTAAATGAGAGCGTAAGGATTCCGCAAGTTTGTCCAACATTGTGAATCCAGCTGAGCTACCATATCGCCTGTTGAGTTGAACTCGACTTAAAAAAACAAAAAACAAAAATGTTGTCTCTTAGGAGAGAATCCTAAACAAAGTGTTGATATGGCTATATTAGAACATCAAGGGGTTTCACAAGACTACATGGTAGAAACGATCGGCACCATTCCCATGATCTCCATCCAAACTCATTATAGAGCACTTTCATAAATAGCGGCCGATTTATTATTCTTTTGTATGTATGTTAATTAGACCCACTACCCTCACTTTGGAACAAAAATATTATTGACTTTTGCACATCTCAGCCAGGCCAGTAAGGGTCATTACCATGAAAACAAAGGGATTCTTTAATTGGCGCCATTATGAAAGAGGTCTATGACCGAGTCCCCCTCCCCCCTTGGGCAATGTTGTTCACAAGGAGTCAGACACATGTGAGAGGTCCATGTCTGAGTCCCCCACCCCCCTTGGGCAATGTTGTTCACAAGGAGTCAAACACATGTCAGAGGTCCATGTCTGAGTCCCCCTCCCCCCTTGGGCAATGCTGTTCACAAGGAGTCAAACACATGTGGCAGCTTCGGTAGTTCTATACTATAAGGTAAAAATTCTTTGTACTGTAATAGGTTTCTGTGGAAGTAAGAGAAAGAGACAGGTAACAAAAACAAACAAGTGAAATGTCCGTAATGTTCTGGGCTACGATTGTAAGGAACAATCAATCAATCAATCAAATCCTCTCTTTTAAAACGATGATTATTAAAGCTATGAAACTTGTGAGGTCGTGTCACAAGCCTCAAGGAACATTCCACTTATAGTTCAACTTACAGTGGATAGCTGGTGTAATCATCAGCTATGCTTCTAACTTGCTCCTCTGTATCATCCTCATCCGCCACGTCACTCACAACCACGTAATCAAACTGGTACGGCAGTCTGTACTGACCAGCCGTGTCCCACTCTTCACTGACTGTCAAGCATCTGATTTGTGATTGGTTGGTTGGATTACTGTAATTGTAGGGACTGACAATGATGCCTATAAATGGCGCCCCACCCTTTCCAAACCACTCCTGTCGACCAATAATAGATCGACAATGTCAGATAGTCTTAGCACCATCAAAACGGATTGTTGGCAAGGATTAAGTTTCAATTGAGAAAAGGGCAAAATTAGAGTGGAAAAGACTCAGACTTCGAAAACTGACCGGCTTCAGATCTTCCCACTTCCCATACTGCTCTTTCCCCCACACCAAATATAAACTGCGTCATACCCTCTTCTCATCGGCAAACATTCCCCCCCCCCTCCAATTACAAACATCAACCCCTCCCCTTAGCAGTATCATTCCTGCCACCCCTACACCAGATTTGACTGACCCTCCTCCCCTTTACAGCAGTTACATTTCCACTCAGCAGCTCTGACCCTTCACGCCTCATACCAACCCTCCCTTCTCATGTACGGATGGTTTGCTTTCCACGACTGACCTGAAACTTGGCCTGCGTCTCAATGTCTCGAACAGAAGGAATGGGCGCAAAAGTAGGATGAGAATGGTACCAGCCCACTACAGAAAGTCCACGGCCAGCCAGTTCCTCCGAGGCTTGGGTCTGAGATACTGGGTCCATCTCACACTGGACACCAGTACTCAGGCTTCTGCAAGGCATCGCCTTGGAAACCTGTGCAGCCACGGAAAGAGACATAATGGTAAGAAACACTGGGAAAGAGAGAAAACAATGCTAAACGGCAGTTTCAACTTGACAACATTCACCTTTAGAGTCCTTGACTCGTGAAAGTACCGACCTCCCAGAAGACCAATCACCTCTGTCGTCGAGAAATGAGCATGCGCGTCCATAACCACCAGAGCTTCTGACTGGATGCTTACATCAAATGGGACTGCACTGCATGACGGGAATTTGCGACAAGGCACCAGAAGGAACGGATCATAGGAGTGCTTGCTTCGTGAGGATCTTTTTCGAGGTGGTGGAGAAAGGGCCTTGTCATTTGTAGCCTTTGTTTGTCCAGCGGCGAAGTCAGAAGACAAATGCTACAATTGAAGAAACAGCATTTAAAGCGACACCTGTCACCATCAAAGTAACAAGTAAGCATCACAATAACAAGAACGCATCACAATAACAAGAAAGCATCGAAATAACAAGGAAGCATCAAAATTACGGACGACCACAGAGACACAAATACCTCTTACAAACCTCGTTTTCTCAGTCCGTACTGTAAGTTACGGACCGAGTTTTTCCGCTTGGATTAATGGCCCGCGCGCTTCGCGCTTGGGCCATAAATCCAAGCGGAAAAGACGAAGAATGTAAGATATCTATTATATCTCAAAACAAACTTTTAATTTAGAGGGGGCGTACAGTGAAGTACGACCTGCTAAATTGACCAATCACAGCGCCCGTACTAGCTGAGAGATAAAATAAAACTCAAAGTTGTACCCAATTCAAATCTCCCGGGGTTAAGATTCTTTGTGTATTGTATTTCCACAACAATGTGGCATTCACATTTAAATGATATGGAAATTCCTGAAACAAAACGTTTCATTCCAAGAATTCTAAGAGCAGGCCTCCAAACACTAGAGGTGGTTTTCCGAAGGGTCCTCAAAAATAAAGGTCAAAAATACATTAAAATAACACGAAAACTAAAGATTTAAAACTAGAAGTAGGATTGAAGATACCGACTCCAGTTAAAATGTTTTCGTAAAAAACCTATATTCAGCACTTCTATTCCTACCTCGATTGTCATTCCGTGTGATCCACTGTTGTCGACCCAGTCACCAGCCTTCATCTGTTGACGTTTTTTCCTGGGTCTTAAAGAATTCACCCAGGATTCCATGCGCACGTCCTCTTTGTCATCTTTAGGCGCTTCCCCTTGTTGCCTGACCCGCGGGACGGGTCTATCAAAACATCCCACGTTGATCGCTCCTATGTCTTCTAAGAATGAATGCACTCTGCCGATTGAGTTCACATCTCCGCAGTTTCGGAGGCCCGCTCTTACAGCTGTTTTAAAAAGATAGTTCGGTTTGTTTTTCTCCCACATATCCAGAATATAGTTACGAATTTTCATGTATCGTTCTGGTGTTTTCAAAGCACGCCCCATGAAGAATTCACTGTTGCGGGTTTTTTCCAGTTCCTGCACGCAATCTTGGTCGACAACAATACGCTCGACAGGGGAGTTAGCATCGCTTACAGGTGAGCTCGACCCAGGTTGCACATGGTCTGATGAAGGGATAGACTCACAACTTGTGACTTCACCACGTGACATTGGAGCCCAGTCCCTTTCTGCAAAACCGTCCCAACTGGTCGACATTTGTAAATTCAAACCATTATGTCCAGTACATTCTATTCCTTCAACATGTTCGTGTTGAAGCAAAGCGTATGACTTTTTTGAATTAGCATCACAAGTCTGATCCCCTTCATAAGTTATGTTAGTCATATTCCCTTTCAAATCTACCGCAGCATTTTCTAATTCCTGTTCAGGAGAGACTTCACGCTCCCTATTGTGCACTAAGTGGTTCTCCTTTGAAACATCTCCCACGTTATCTGTATTTTGCTCCGTTTGTCTAGAGATAAAAGGAGTCGACGAAATTTCTACTTCTCTCAAAGCTATAGGTGGTTCAATTCCTAGTTTGTCAATCGATATTACAGTGAAATCTTGTAAAACGAAAGAACCAACTTGATTTGCCGTACCGTTTTCACTCACATCTACCTGGATGGGTGAAATTGTCTCCTGTCCAACGAAATCCTGAAAGAGCCAAGTGCAAGCGTTTTCTAACACATACAGTCAGATTCCCTTTAACGCTCAAAACGTCAGTTTCCCTTTATATCTTAAGATGCTACAACTATCATTACCAACTCGTTTGGCAAACTATTTTTTTGTATGTTCTCTATAATAATAATGAACTTTATTTAAGTGTCAACTGTATTTAGCACTGACGTACTAATTGGGGACACTGTAAAGCACAAATCAAATCAGATCAAATCAAATGTTGGTTTTTTGCGGAGAGGGGAAAACCGGAGTACCCGGAGAAAAACCTCTCGGAACCTCTATTACTGACCTAATGCCACGAGGCGGCAAATTGAACCAAACCCTACACTGTGATTCGCTACCCAAGCCGCCAAGATGGACCTATGTTTACCGCTTCAGATTCCCCGCACTTTCTGGCAAAAAAAAAAAAAACTATTACATGTACCTTGATGACCGAGCTTGTTCAGTCAAGATGACTGGATTTTAGTCCATTTTATGTATTATGGAACTCAGCTGTGAGTTGGTAAATAATAAACACAGAGCAAGAACACGACTACTATCGCACCATATTGACCACACGCCAATTTTCTGCCGCTTTCCGCTTCTGTCGAGCGTTCCAAGGGCAGGTTGATGGAAAAGTTGAAAAAACAGTAGACAATATTGAAAAAGGTGTTGTTCTTACCTTGGAGTTTTCTTCAGCGGCAGCGCGAATTAGAGAAGAATAAACAGTGTCAGGACAAGAAGTGGTTTGACCTGCGCAAGTAGAGACAGGCCAAGTTACAAGTTTTAGAACGTAACGTGTGCCTCTCAAAAATTACCAAGAACTTCCTTGAAAGCCAATTGCTGTAGTAATACTCGAGATCGAAGAGTGACTGAACCATGCCAAGGTTCCCCTCCTCAACAGCAGGTAAAGTTTCCATTTATGCAATAAAGATCTGAACTTAGCACGCAAAGAATAGCAACATTACAGTTTACATGGCGTTCTACACTTCACGCGTCACGTAACACACTTAGCATTTCGTGATTTACACTTCAGGCGTCACGAATAAAATTTGTCAGTTCACGCATCACACTTGGCATTTCATGATTCACACTTTCCACATTGTGCACTTTCGGCCACTTGAGACATACCTGGCATTAACTGACTCTCTGAGTCATCATCATCTGATCCGTCAACATCTACTTCCAAATCTTCATCTGTCTCATTATTAACGGTATCATCACCAGCCGTGGACTCTACAACCCTCGCACAGTGAGAGTCCTCTTCCCAGTCGCCTCTTGAAGCGTTCTCCTCGGAACAAACTCCTTCTGCACTGGGTGAATAAGAACTCTCCGATGACACTGAGAAAACACTTTTCTCAGCAGAGTTTTCCAATCTGGCTTGTTGTTTGCTCTGGCAAAACAGAACCACTAACTGTTAGTTCAAAAAATTGCTGTTGGACCTGTTATATGTCACTTTTTTATAGTGTATAGCTGCAAAATGCATTAGACTGTTAACTACTTCTTCTTCGAGTGGTTTTTATTCACTAACGATAAATCATGTCTACTTAAAGCAATAACGGACCAAACTTTATAACTACACAAAATGTATAAAACGAAATGAAGTAGAAAGAGAGAGGGAGAGTGTGTCTTGAAAATTACAGCGAGTATTTATATTATTGGACGTAATATATTCTGAAATGACTTGTGATAAAGTTATTCTAAACAATTACAAATGATTGGCTATGGAACGAGGTGGCAAAGAAAGAATGGAGATCTAATGAACTGGTGAAAAATGATTGATGATTACAAGTTGGTGACATTAGCATGCAACTATGTAACATAGACCAAATGTACATGTATGTATTTTGCACTCAAGTCATTATCATTATCGTTGTCATTGCTATTATCACTATTGATATTATTAGATATATATATATATATATATATATATATATATATAGTTGGAATGAAGGAGAAACAGCGAACTTCTCACATGAGGTTTAACACTGCAAATGTTTCACCCATTCGGGCTTCTTCAGTACAGTATGTTCTTAAAAAGATTAAAAATAGTATTTTTAAAAATCATTATACATCCTAAGCAGTACTTAGACATCCTTATCCATCCTTATCAGTACTTAAACATCCTTAGACAACGTCTAAGGATGTATAATGATGTTTAAGGATGTTTAAGTACTGCTAAGGATGACCTTGGGTAAACTAATTGTCCCCATACACCAAACAGTGTGTGGGTTCTTTAACGTCCCACAAAGTCATTATGAACAAGGGTTGTGAGACGGGACATACGGTTTATCATCCCTATCCGAGAAGACTAGAAAGTCTAACCATTAACAGATGTCATTGCAAAGGCAGCACTTTCTCCTCAGTTATTTAAAGACCCTGTGTGTTGGTCCGGCCAGGGTTTGAACCCGCGATATTCCCCACAGTAGTCCGGTGCTCTACCAACTGAGCTTATCACTGTCAGTGCTCGACCTTAGCGGTAGTCCACTAGTCCTGGACTAGTGCAAAATGCTTCTGTACTAGAAACTTAGAACCACTAGTCACAGGACCAGTAACTACTTTGTAGTTTATTATGTTTAAGAAATAATACAAGGTGAAAACAAAATATACGTCTTGTAAACGCTGTTTCGATGAATTCCAATGTTCCGGTCGCGAAAAATGATAGTCCAATGCGAGGACTGAGGCGAGAAGACTAAACAAGGCTGAGGTTGGGACTGGGCTCAGGACTAGTAAATTTTCAGTTCAACTTGTCCAAGGACCAGCGATTTAAAAAGTTAAGGTCGAGCACTGCACTGTACCATTCACTTCACCTTACCCTGTGTTTAAAATACTGGTTGGCATAGTTCTTTACTTGAAGAGATGTTCGAGTGCTGATCATAGTTGCGATTTTTGTCCAACTACGTCCATAAATGCTCTGGAAACATAAAAAAATTAAATGAGAACAAGCAAATGAATTCAGGTTGTAACAGCCTTGAAGACAAGTTGGCATTATAAAAAAAACAGAAATATTCAACAGGTTTAACCCCTCAACAATTTGCCATTTTTTCCCTCCACATTCCAACTTCTAAACTACAGAAAAATTATTTTTTGTTTCTTTTTTTGTTAACCACAATGCATGGCTTTACCCTTGTCAGGGTATACCTCTTCCTTTAAAAGGAAGCACCTACATGTATTTACATTTATAAAATAACTCAGATACTATGCGGACGCTGATTGGTCGAGAACCTATGGGTTATTGTGCTGGTAAACACATAGAAAAGAGAAACATTTTCTGTTTTATTAAAGCAACAAACCGCAGTTTCTATGGGTTTACTTGCATAATAAAGCACTTGGAATGTTGGGAGAACAGTCAAAGGGCTTGTAAATCACTCATCTGCAGCTTGTGATTTACTGACAAGGTCTTCTCATGTTCTTCCAACATCCTGCGTGGTTTATTACATGTAAACTGTGGTTTATTGATTAAGTAACCCTTGAACAAAGTAAATGTACTGTATCTGAGTCAATGTACACTGTAGAAAGGGTATTCCTACCAGTCCAAGCTCAAACTGGTCTTGTTCCTCCAATGTCCAGGGTTTCCTGTGGGTCAGCGAGATCTCTCTGACCAGTGAAAAAATACTTTTATCAAAATACCGAACATATTCTTCTAACAGTAATTTGAACTTTTAGGCGACCCCAGTTAAACACACAGTCATACTCTACTATCTTGAACTCTCAAGGGAAACGAAAAATACATAGAGATGGTGGGGGTTTGAGATAACTGATGGCAAATGACTGAAAAAACAGTCCAAGGGAAATGAGTTTGAGTTCAAGATAGTAGGGAATTCGAGATATTATTTATTTATTTAATAAGGCCAATCAACTTCTAAACCAGTTCTTGTTATTACTATTTTAATATTGTATTTCTCTTCATCCATTATAATAATGGTTATATTATTATTTGCATCATCAGTAAGTTTGAAAACTCTACATTTTTCTTACTTGACTGGCTTTGTTAACTGCTTCTTCACCTTTGGACTCATTGCCCTGAAAAAGCAAGGAGAAAGTACATGAGCCACATTAACTTGCGGTTTTATGGTTGAATCTCGATTATCCAGACCCGATTCACCCAACTTTCGGATTATTGGGATTTGTTTTTTTGGTCCTGTTTTTGTCATAAATGTTACTGAGATGTGACACTGGAGAGGTAAAGCCTTTTTAGCACTGTTGAGTCAGATGATTGCGAAAGCTTTGGAGCATCAACTGGTCGGTTAGTCAGGTTTAAAAATCTTTATGGCATAACACGTCTATGTGCAATTATGGTCTAATACCACTATTACAGTTGGTTTCCTTTCTCTGTTTTGTTTACATTTTTGTCTCATTTGATATTCATACTTTTGATTATCCAGACTCTCGATTATCTGGACATTTGACACAGGGCCCAACGAGTCTGGATAATTGAGGTTCGACTGTACAGTCAGCATAATATCATGCTAACAAATAACAACATGTACCAGTACTCATTGTACTAACACAATTTCTTTGCTGGTGCTGTGAGAAATATACCGGTACCTTGACATTACGGTTTTAAGGGATAAAACTTGTCCTGCAAGCCAAATGGTATTTATAATGATCACAGAGTATGTAGACCCCAGTAGTGTGGTTGACATTTAAAAAGTTTGATTGTAATTTAGGGGTCAGATTGCAATTAGGATGCAAGCTCTGTTTTTTTCCCCTATCACAGCCTAGATCCATTTAATGATTGAATTTAATGAATTACACTAAACTAAACTACCTTTTACTGGGAGTTTGTTTCCTCTTCTCACCTACCAATTAAAAAAGAAAAAAGATGAAAAAGACATATTAAAATAAAAGTACAAGAAAAACAAAGAAGGGGAATTTAGCTAAGGCTGCAGAAGACCCACACAGCTAGTGCTGACAAATGGATAATGTTTAATATGTCAGTACCCCTAAAATCCTACTGTGGTAAAAATCACTTTATCAAATCATTTGATAAACCATTTGCAGATTCCACCACATAATAGCTGAATGGAAAAAATGTAATGGAAACCACAAAAGACAGTCAGTAAAATAAATCTAAAATAGGAAAATCACTTCTCAAACTCATTAATAAAGCATGAGGGAAAGCCAAAGGAAATCAGGCACTGTGACATGTTTGGATATCTGGTGAAATATGGCTCATTTTTGCATTGTTAATGTCCCCTTTTAAATAATTTCATTTGAGAAGCTATATCAGACAGTCTCAATACACATGTTTCATCACATCTAAAACACCTCGGATTACACTAAAAATGCTCAGCTGCCCATCATATTTTGAGCTCTGTTCTCAGTGTCTGAGATGTGATGAAACAATGCATCTTGTGTTTGTGTTTTTGGTACAGCATCAAATTGTAACAATTCAGGGTTCTCCCTAGTTTTTAGCACAACAGGTGAGGGACTTTTTGAAACTGGTAAAGGATTTGGTTAACCCATATTTTCAAGACTTCTGAGCATTTGCAGGTGGTAGTAAGTGCTCTTAAAAGCGGTAAATTTACTGGTTACTGTCTGATAAGGAGAACCCTGCAATTTATCACTAATTTTACAGTATTAACATGCTTACCAGCTGGTGATTTCTCTGCTTTTTGGGCTATTGATTTGTAGATATACATTCTACATCAGTTAAGACTTCATTGAATCATAAATTATTTATCTGCCTAAAGACCCCAAAATGTGGTAAAATTATGGTATACTACTGCTTAGACTACAATTTAACCAAATTAACAAGATTCAAATAACATTCACTAACTCCCTAACCTTTTAACACATAGAATGGTTTTGAAGTTACTGCTGTAAAACTAGAAGTACATGTAATTACTCTGGTAAATCACATTTGATGCAAACAGTTCTGTGGACCAACTGGCACTCAAATACAATTTATCCCCAGAAAGCAATGAAAGTACTTGCGAGCTAGTGTTTGAACTGTCACATATGTTGTTTCATTTGCAACCTATTATTTTCAAATGTAATATAATTTCTTTGAGGGTAGATTAAAAATAAAACGTATTGCCTTTAAGGATACTGTTCTTCCAAGATCATTTTCTCAATTGCTGCTTTACTTCTGTCATCAGTACAAGGATCCAAAGACCAAACCTTAGAGAGAAAAAATATTCTAGTGGATACCAAACAGTACACCCAAGGTATTAATTTCATTTACACAAGTTGAAAATAATATTTCAAAAATGAAAGCTGCAAACAAGTAAAATACTCCTATCTATACTCTAGCCACAACATAATGTTCTTCTTATGGCAAATGGTTTGAACCCAGGGTCTCAGTAGCTGCCAAGTTTGATCATTTGGATGTAACAGTTCTGAGAAGGCCTGTTGTTATTATTAATAACATAGACAAACCGACAGGGGAGCAGGGTTGGCGCAGTGGTGACAGCACTCGCCTTCCACCAATGTGGCCCGGGTTTGATTCCCGGCCCCGGCGTCATATGTGGGCTGAGTTTATTGGTTCTATACTCTGCTCCGAGAGGTTTTTCTCCGGGTACTTCGGTTTTCCCCTCTTCACAAAAACCATCATTTGATTTGATTGATTTAATTTACTATGATTTGATTTGATTTAATTTGTGCTTTACAGTGTCCCCAATTAGTACATCAGTACTAGATACAGTTGACACTCAAATAAAGGTTATTATTATTATTATTACTGCTTGCATAAACCATCACAAAATTGTGCAAAATGACATCAGTAATATCCTGACAAAATTAATGATGACCATATAAATTACTGGTCGCAAATATTTT
Organism: Ricordea florida; assembly: GCA_949710005.1. Classification (NCBI taxonomy): domain Eukaryota; kingdom Metazoa; phylum Cnidaria; class Anthozoa; order Corallimorpharia; family Ricordeidae; genus Ricordea; species Ricordea florida. The sequence continues at coordinate 1,410,032 of OX453282.1, read as the reverse complement.
ATTTAAACACTGAAGACCAGATATTGATAAATGTAAATATTTTCTCCTGCTACAGAGTAAAGAATTTTTTTCAAATCTACTTTATTGATACACTGTTGTGTTAACTGGTAAATTTTTTAGCCATCTATAAAAAGGGTACATTAAAAATTCTAACACAAAGTAGAATTCTAAAAAATAATGGGGAAAAGACCAGATAAAAAAGGAATTTGAACGGTGTATACCAATGTATACCAACAGAAGTTTTTTAGGAACACAAGAATGCCAATTCGAATTTCATACACCTGTCTCACATGCAACAAAAACAAAAATTTATTAAAAATAAACAAGTTCTTCAATTTGTATTTTCTAAAACTTAAATTTAAAATTTCCTGGCAAGGAGATAAGCAATTTTGTACAATCGTAAACAATAAATCACAATTTGCTGTACAAATAATAACATGATTCAAGAAGTATTCATTCAAATGCGCAATACAAATAATGGCAAGATTTTCGCACAGGTCCCCCTACTTCATTATGCATGCTGAAGCTGTCTTGTCTGGTGTAATGCACGTGCACATATTTCTTGTGTTCGAAGAACGAAACAGTATAGTTACAGAATGCATAATGAAGTAGGGACCCGTGCGGAAATCTTACCCAAATAATTCTTGATTCACAGTGTATGAAAATTAAAGTTATATGATATGACGTGTTCTATAAGCTAGATACAAAAGATACAGTTAATAACCGAAGAGCAACTTGATGCATGGAAGATTCAAGCGTGTGTAATTTGGAACTTTATTGCCACTACTAGAATATTCTGTATTTCTTTAACAAACATTGCTAGCTTACTGAGAAAAAAGAAAACCACAAAATGCATATGCATGATGTTGGTTTCTTCGTTTCCCTTCGCTTACCGAATTGGAATCGAGGAGCCAAGAATTTGGGTCACAATATTCTGATGAAAATGAGTTGGTAGAAGGGCCTAAAATACCATGGTTCCCTGTGTGTTTATAGCACCTAAAAAATAAAACGTGCATTGTAAGGTACTACTTCTGTAAGATGAGAACTGTAATTATTTACAAAACAACTAGAGAGCAAGCGCGTTTTTAGGAAAAATGGCGCCTCACATAGTACATACGTAAACTAATTACTAACCAGCTATCTTTTGGGTCGCACTCAGAGGAGATTCGTAAGTCTGACAAGTGTTCGGCGTCCGAGATATCCTCAACATCGATCTCATCTTCCGAGTCCGCCATATTGAAATTTGAAAACTGACAGCAGACTGGGGCGACCTGATGAAGGGGGGGGAGCGATCGGAAGTGATGGGAAATTACTGAATTAATTAACACATAACAACAACGTAGTGAAAAACAACTTGAGAATGACCGATCTTAGAATTCAAGAAATTGTTAACTATCCAACCTACCCGATCGCTGAATTAAATAGCTCCAAGCCTCAAGATGTTATTCAACGCGCTCGATCTCAGCTGAAAAGCGATGGAATGGCCTTGTTGCCAAAGTTCATGACTCCCGAGGCAATCCAGAAAACTATCGAAGATGCGATGGGAGTTGTGGATAAGGCATTTCGAGGAATCAGCGATCACAATGTCTACTTAGAAGAATGCAGTGAGGACACAGTAGAAAAGGATCATCCAAAGAGAATACTCTGCTGCTCTTCAAAAACCTGCATAACAAACGATCAAATTCCAACAACCTCACCAATACATCAGCTATATTTATCGGACACTATGACAAATTTCGTTCGTATGCTCTTGGGAAAAGAAGCGCTTTACCGTACCGCAGATTTTCTCGGAGCTTTAAACATCCATGTTTACCATGCGGGCGATCAGCTGAACTGGCATTTTGATCGAGGAGAATTCGCCGTCACTTTGCTTTTGCAAGCACCGCGAGAAGGGGGGAACTTCCAGTACATTCCCTCTACCAGGTAAGGGGGGGGGGGGGGGTCATCCTCTGTTACTGCCTTTATTTGGCCGGGTCTATTTTACAGGTAACATTCCACAGGTCAGAGGTACAGGTCCCTGTTTTATTGATTGCTGACTAAGCCAAACAGTTGCACACCAATCTAGAACACATTTTGTAAAGTCAAAAAGGCTAGGAGATTCTTTTGAATTTGTTTATTTATCTGTAGAGCAGTGACCTGTGTTTTGACCTGTGGAATGTGACCTGTACAATAGACCCGCTGCCTTTATTTCATGCTTTGAACTAGTAATGCATTTTTCAATGTTAAGCCCAAGGGGGGCAGGGGTCGGTCTACCAACAGGAATTTGATAGCGTGTATGGTCCCCAGGGTAGGGATTTTGATCGTCCGTGGTCCCCGGGGTGGGGAAATGTGACTTTTTTTTTAAGGGAAATGTCAAAATCTCTACCCCGTTCCCAACCCCCAACCCCTCAGGCTTAATATTGATAGGTGCATAACTATAATTGAGTAGTATTTATATGGGATATTATATAGAAGTTTAAGTTTAGTTTAAGTCTAAGTTTAAGTTTAATAATGTAAATTTTCCATAATAAATAACGTTCAATAGATATACAAGAAAATAAATTTACACAATAATAACGAATTAACATACAGCTGTGAGGATAACAGCAAGGGGAAACTAAATTCTCATATAAAAGCTGAATCCCTCATCTATACAAGGTTGAAAAAACAAAAATGACATAAAATTATGGAAATGTAAAACTATTTAAGACCTTTAAACATACATATCACACAGATATGTTAAAAACTATAACAAACGGATAATAATAATAGCATACTTATAAGCACAGGGGTACATGAGAAACCTGTGTAAATACAAAAACTATGTACAAATTACGTCTATCACTCAATCAGTTGTAAGGTAATTTAAAAGTTCCCTCTTATTACAACATAGTGAGACAGTGTTGAATAATTTCAATGGTAACAAGTTCCAGACTGTAATATATCTACTTAAAGAAAACAAAAATTTGAAATAGTTGGTTCTAGCATGTTTGTAAAAATATCAGCCGATAATCACCTCAGCGAACAAAATGGCTGCCAGTCATTCGCACGCTTTTGATGAAATAAAATTTTTTCGTGTTGTAAAATGCTTTTCTTTTCTTTTCTGAAATAATCACCTGTGTATTTATACTAAAACAATTGTTCTCCTCAGGCTCAGTGATTCTCGGTGAATATTCACTGTAGTGTTTACTCCATCCTGCCTTGATAAGCTGCAAGCTATTTTGCAATAAGGACTTAAGTGTGACAGGTAACTTGAATAGGTACCCGAGACAGACAATGTAACACATTATAGAGAGATGTAAATAAGGAAACTCATTCATTTAGGTGATCAAAAGGTCTTTGGTACTTTGATAAAAATTAATTTTTTCCCAGTGACGTCAATACATAGTTATAAATAGAATTAGAATATTTCCAAAGATAAACTGTCCTCCTCCTTGGTGTTGTATGAAGAGTGTGGGAACCGCAGGCAACAATGTTATGTCTTGATACTGGGGTACAAAGGGTGCCAGTTAACAATTAGACCTGTATCCCGCAAATTATACGTGTCAATAGCCCATCAGGCACAGCCAAATGGGCTGAGGGTGAAAGGTCTAATTGTTTTAGTATCACCCAACTAGTCAGACAGAAAACGCAATTATAAAGTACCGTATTCGCACGTGTATAGGCCGCACTTTTTTTTCAAATAAATTTTGTGCAAAATGGGGGTGCGGCCTATACACGGTATAACTTAAATCTTCATATGATTTAGTGAAAGCCCCTTTAAAGTTGTCCGTAATTCTTCGTACAACACAAGTGTATAGGCTTGGGCAGATATGGAGCTTTGATATTTTAGTCAATCGCTGCTGAAACGAACATTTTGAAGCCTGAAAGCATCCGTCCGATCCTTGAACCTCGCTGAGATATAAATCATTGAATCTGGAGGCTTTGAATATTTCTCATAACCCAGAAATGATCCACGCATGTAGAATCTAACAGAACACGTGTACAAGTAGCGATCGCATGTCTCGCGTGCGACATGATTAGAAATAGATTTGAGATTCAACATGGGCTTTTTCTACCCGATAATTACATTTAATTACAACTTAGCTTGGTTTCCAATGAAAACATAGTCCAAGAACATCAAACACTACATAGAAAACACAGCATAAACCCTCGTGCAAGTTGACACAATCCGCCGCCATCTTTGATTCATTCAGTAACCTTAGCAACCGATAACAATTGTGTGTGAACGAAACGAATGTCTTGAAGTTTGATCCCTGCACCTCACTGAGTCAATAAATCCTTCAGAGACGATCTGAGGGGTCTCACTGTTTCTCATAACAAAGAAATGATTCACGCATGCGGAATTGCCAGAATCTCCGTCCGCATGTTTCGTATGCTTATGTTTTATATTAAATTTGAGATTCAACATTGATTTTTCTGTCAAATAATTTATCCGTTATGTGTACTTACATCTGAGCTTTGTTTCTAACGAAAACAAAGTCTGAGAACAACAAACACTGCATAAGAAACGCAACTTGAACTTGCATACGATCGAGTTGACACAGTTTTGTTCGATCGATTGCATTCTATGTTAGATTATTTATCGCGATGAATTTTGTCATATAATGAAATAACAATATCTTGGTGGTACTCGGCACTCGCCTGGCCTTTGCGTTTTTAAGAACGCGTGAATTTTTTTTTTCAAGAAATATGGCAAAACTCGGGGTGCGGCTTATACACGAGTGCGGCCTATACACGTGCGAATACGGTAAGCAAATACCAATTGAAGAAATATTTATTTGGTAATAAAATGAAAAAGCATCACAAATTGTGCTACTCAGTCGAGGACTATTTAAACAATAGAGTGTTTCTGTCGAGGAACTATCGGCTGATAGTTGCCCCGCGGAAATTTGATGTTCTTAAAACAAATATTTGCCCGAGAAGCGAAGCTTTGAGGGCAAATATGCTAGTTTTAAGAACATCAAATTTCCAAGGGGCAACTATCGGACCGATGGTTCCGAGACAGAAACACTCTATTGTCTTTATTGTTCACCACTAAATTTTCTTTCACGCGCCAGTTGAAAAACAGTCAAAACCCACTAAATGCAGATCAATCAAATATTTAACCATACGCACAGCCTGAAATTTCAATAATTCACAACGTACATTGCCTAAAAAATACGGTATAACTGTCAGAAAATTCACATTTTCACGGACGGGTACTATCCATCTGGGTATTTTCCTTGGAAGGGCACTATGGGCTGATAGTGTGTCTCTGTGGACGAACACTATTGCGTCACGTGATCAATTTAAACCAATAAGAATCGGAGAAAATTTAGTGGTGAACTATAATACGTAATAGTCCTATTACTAATAGTCCTCTAGTAGCATAGCCAATCAGATTGCGGCATTTGCATTAGTCCACTAGTTGGGTGATACTAGTTATGGATAGAATACCAACAACAACATCATCCTCTTTATAATTACCCTATTTTCATTGATTAATACAGAAATATATTAAGTTTTGCTTAAAATTAGGGGTTCTAGCAACCCGAAATAACCAATAGGTTAAAAATGCCGGGTTGCCAGTTTACAAATTGGTTAATCAAATTATTAGCCGGACACATACACATACATATGGACACACATAGAAACTATAATATATACCAGAAAGTAAAGAAGAAAAGAAACTGAAATTACACGCGTAGAAAAAAAGAAGAGAAATTGGCTAGTAGCTTTGGAGAAATCAGTAATATTGTATTTTGTTTTATATAAAGCATTTAAGATAATGGGCAAGAAGTGTACCAGTTTTAATTGTCATGCCTTTTCATTAACATTTTCTCTTAGATCAAATGAGAACGAAAATCATTGCTTGATCAAACAGATTTTATTGGCTTCGGAAGAGCGGGAGAATTTGATGCCTCTTGGGGTTAAGACTGCTGACCTTCAACCTGGTACACTGGTCATCTTCAGTGGACATAATGCCATGCACCGCGTTACAACAATCAGTGGCAGCATGCCAAGAATTCTCGCAGTCCTTTCGTACGAGAGAAAACCCGATGTCCATTTAAATGAGTACACCAGAATGAAGTTCTTCGGACGGTTAAAGTGATTTGCATTTTAAAATAAATCCACAAGGAACCTCCATGTTTTGGTCTTGCCACAAACTGACTACCAGTATGGGAAAGACAAAACACACAATTCCAGGCATGAACTAAAAAAGCATGGATAATGTCATCAGACATCATTGTTGTCCACTTTTGTTCTCAAACTGCCCCTTGTGCCGCCATCTCTTATTCTTATGTTTAATGGACTGGTAATTTTTTAGCATTATTTGGAAAAAGTTTTTGTAAAAAAAACCCCGACCTTCCTCCCTAGGGGAGGGGGTGGGATACTTTCTTATAAGAGGCTAATGGGACTGTGCTGCCAGATGGGGTCACATTTCCAGGATGGACTGACTATCATGGGGTTTTATTTTCAGTAGGGTTACTAGAATGGGGTCACACATTTTCAGATTTTCAGGGTAAGAAATTTGTAGTACGTACTGGATTCAAAATGGTCTCAGTTTAAAAGTTCAGTACTATTTATGAACCTTCTTTTTGAAATATTTACGGTTTACAGCAAACATACTAGAATGCTTGTACTGTAGATGAAAAGTAAAGTGTTCTTCATTCAAGTTAAGAAGGATAACCCTTTCATAGGATTGCTGAAGTAGGTGCATAAACAGAAAGTGACTTGTTTGGGATTGCAAAAATTTTCTCAAAGGTGCATGCATGATTAACGTGTGGTCTATCAGTGGCCGAAAAATAGACTATAGTGAGAAGGGGCTCTCAGAGGCCAGTGGCACATACCCAGGCCCTCCTCTTACTGCTTGAAAAAAATAATCGAGAACCTCCTCAAATAACATCCAGTGTTTCCAACAAAATCTATCGATCAGTGTTCCTTCTTGTAACTTGCTCTCATGTTCCATTTCTTATTTTGCAAACTTTGTACACGTATTCCAGAAAATAAACGTGGCTTAAGACATTTTGTATCACAGTACTCCATGTTTTACTGTCTTCAATGGGTACAGGTGATTCATCAAAAGAAACATGAGTTCAAATACTCATACGTATCATCTAAAACAATCATAGCCCTTCCCTCAAAGGTTGTTGAGCCCTCCTAAATTGATTCTAAAAAATTGTGACCCATCCCACAAATATAGTAGTCTTTGCCCGCTACAAAATTATGACTGGTCCCTAATAACTGATCCACAGATAAAAATGGGACAATAAATACCGCAATTCATTACTTGTTTCCAAAGAATGGTCACGCTGCATGGTTTGATCCACAGATGAAAAATTTAGAACCACACTGTACAGTAAAGTAAAGACTACCACAGTACAGTACTCTTCAGTAGCTTCAAAAAAAAGTTCGCACTGCACGGTTTGATCCACAGATGAAAAAGTTAGAACCACACTGTACAGTAAAGCAAAGAGTACCACAGTACAATACTCTTCAGTAGCTTTACAAAGAATGGTCGCAGTGCATGGTTTGGTCCGGTAATTGTTGCTCTGTCGGCCAAACGAACCTTTTCTTTAAGTAAAAGAGGACATGAAGGTCGTCCATTAGCTGGTAAAAAAAATCATTTACATTTCAAACACGAGTTCTCAAAGCTTTGATAAGAAATTAACCTAAACTTACGATTTCAAGATAAAAATGTGCTTTCTTATAAACCATTTTCACTAGTACTGAAAAGCTTCCCCCTCCCCAAAGGTAGGTCACGATTTGTTTGCTTGCATTTTGCCTGATATGAGCCGCTTTCTCCCAACACCGTTGAACAATTAAATGACAAGAAAAATCTGCGTCCAACCAATCATAAAGCGTCTGTTGTTGGAAACCCGTTCGGCGGCATAATTTCCCGCCACAAGTCCTTACACCCAAAACAGACAGAAGCAAACATTTTTCTCAAAACGCTGCCAGGTATAAGTGAAGTAATGACAAGGATAAACTTCGGCACGAGGGGATTTAGTTTGACGTCTTTTCAACTTTCCCAAATCTGTTCTATCCAGGGAAAAATCCAGGCATCCTCCGATTGAAACGATTTTCTCTAAACCTACAGACCACATTTGGACCAATAGCCATAAAGATTGTTGCAATCAACCAATCAGAACGCATTTAGATACCACGCGGGCGGTAACTCTTTACTACTTTGGCGCCTCTTCGCGCTCACTTTTCCGCAATGGCACAGTCGTTGGAGATGTGTGCCATATGTTTTTTTTGGCTCCGTTTGGGGTTGCTTCATTTCCAGTTGGCCTTAATCCGCCGTTAATTTTCTTTACGACGATTTGAAGTCGGTAACAAGGTAAGTCCGCCGACTTTTACGGTAACCGCTACAATGTTCTTAGAGTCTGGGTTGCAAAGAATTTCACAACAAAACTATGCTCGTGGAATGAAAGAATGGAACAAATTTCAGTCACTTTTTAGTTTTCTGTTAATTGTTTTCCAATTCAGTCGTGGTATTTGGTTAATTCAATTAACAACTTTGACAATTTCACACAGACTTCAAAGTTTGTTACGGTCAAGTTTGCACGCCTGGCACGTCACTAACACGAGTCCCGCACCAATTTTTTTTCTCATTTTCGGCTAACTTTGCACACAATATTATTTTTCTTCATTTTCCAATTTCCAGAGATTTTTCATTCACGAATAAACAGAGGTTTTTTTTGCAATAAGGCCAAATTTATAGTGCTTTTGACTCGTGTTTTGGCTACCTACCTTCGCTGCAACGTTGGACAAACAGTGCTGCCACGTGACAACTTCAAGGCCAAAAACAATCATTTTTTTTCAAAAGATGAAACGGGTTTTTAAACTCTGTTTTCTAAAATAGCTTCTGCTTACACAGGAGAGTAAATTAGGCGCTAAAAAATACAAGAGCAGATTTTTTCTTTCAGTTTTCAGTCAAGTTCATCATTTGAAAGAAACGAAGCTTGGTGCGTGTACTCGCTTTGTTCATGGAGCGTGCTGTTTGTTGCGGGCAACGGTCCTAGTTTGAGAAATAATTTAAGAAATTAAATGTCCCTGCGAAGTACTTGTCGTTATTTAATTAAATTATACTGAACTATTTGTCCTTTTTTGTCCTTTTTCACATCGACACGTGTGCGCTCATTCGTTCAACCAAATTCCCGAGAATACCAAATTTTGGAATGGAAAGTAAAAATAAACCGGAACTCGTCTGCAAACAAATTTTATTACGTTTAACCCAATTTTTTCTTGAAAAAAAATTGGTTACATAACTTGGGCGGTCATTCCTTTCATTTCCCGCGAATCCTAAATTGTGTTCAGTGCAAACAACTGTTCGCGCCAAAATCCGTGTGAGCCCAGCACGTGCACTCGGGGCCGGAAACGAAACATGAATGCCAGAATGCCAATAGATCAGTATCAACCCAAAATTAAGTGCGACTGAGATGTGGGTAAACTTAAAGAACGCGGTTACTTTTGGGAAGGGATCTTTTTTTGCGTTTGTTTTCCGCCAAATAAAAAAAAACCTTTCAAATGAACACATTTTCAGTTCGGGGCGAAAACTAATTTGCAGTAGCGCTGTTCAAAAGAAAACTTACTATCATTAAAATTGGCGAATAAACGGAAATGTTACCCTCTCAAACTTCGGTTTTTCTTTAGAACTTGAAAAGGGCTTAGTGAAAAACTATTTCGGACAAAACATTTTCCTAAGGAAGCGAGAACCGCAGAATTCGATATAGAGCTGAAATGCTTAATTCTGTTTGCTTTTCACATATCATTTACCAAATTTCTTCTATTTCAGGCCCATATAAACGCATCATGGCTCCATACTCTGAAGCAAGAACCAAGATTTCTCTGTGTTTGGTGGTTAGTGCATCTCCTTGTGGGTTGGGGGGAGGTACTTAAAACGCTGGATGAATCCTTTTATAAGATCCTAACTTAATTTAAGTTTAGTTAATTTAAATAAGAGGTAACCGATTTTTGCGTCCGATTCCGGCCTGTCAGTCTGGCTTCGATGTGTGCTTTCAATTCCGGTCTGCCATGTTCTCCCCTCTGCCTGCAAGCTAGTGTTTCTCATACTTTTCAATCCAGCTTGTTTGCAGAGTTTCATTGTGCACTGTAAATGAGCCGGATTATTCGGTAAGGTTCATCCAGAACAAAGTAGGAAAATAGGAGGTATTCATGTCACTGTTAAATTTAGTCACATGGTTTGCTCCTATTTACAGGTAGATAAACAGCAAGCTAGGTAGGGGCATACAAGGGATTAGCGCACACACAACTAACATCAGTGTAGATCACTTACAAATAGTAAGTGTAAGCAGTCTTCAAAATTCAAGGCCCAATGGAATGGAGAAACAGTAATATGGAACACAATTTACAAGGACAAAAGGATTGAGGTCCAGCAGGAACATGATTAGGCAGTGACTAGGTTGTTAGGTTAATTAATGTATTACTTGGAAATGCAACATTGGAGGTGAGTGGAATTTCTCCTTTTTATAGTTGTGGAAGATGTGTTAACGCATTTAAATGTAGTTGTTCTGGCAACAGACCTTCAACAGAAAAAAATGGACACTTTTCTTGGAGACACGCATCACACCTAAGGGGGAGACAAACCTAACACCAACATGAAATATTATAAGGGGCGGGTTGAGGTGAATACTGAGGGAACAATGTTGGTGTCCTGGAAGACCAGCCTATGGCTGAAGGCAAAACCAACAGTACTTAAGTAATTGTACCAGTGGAGTGAGGTAGATAGCATACAGTGTTGATTTTCAGTCTTTTCTGTTTAAGCGTTCCGTTGCCAAACAATACTTTTTAATGGGTTATTTCACATCTTCTGTGTAAGTAAGAGGTAGTGCTAATCATAAGTTTGTGTTTGTATCCACTTTGATCCTAGAAGCCCTGGGTGTTCAAGACATGCTCTTACATTTTAGTAAGAAAGGAACACTCTCGGTTTCTGAGGACTTTCCTGCATAGGAGCGCGTCCCATCATAAACTTATTTGTAGGTCCTGTGTATTAATTTGATAGCTTGTGGTTTCTGGACATGAAAAGACTATGTGTTCCATAGCTCGTTTTATTCCGGCCTTTATATTGCTGTTCGAAATGCATAAGCTATTTAATGACATGGACTCAGGTACATGGTTAAATTTGTAAACATATATAGAGAGCATAGAATAGATAGTCATCTTGTGTCTACTTTTGCGGACGATCGGACATTTTAAGGCCATTTTCATGGGCCACATTCATGGGTGTACAACACATTGTTTGGTTCTTTAGAATCAACCGACCTTATAATATCCTATCAGAAACTGTTGTGAGCTATCATTTAGGAGAACATGTTACTGACTTAAACGCCAGCTCATTTATAACACACAAACAACATTGTTTATCCTTGCCTGGCTGCCTGTTTTCGGGGGCAACAAGTACATGGATTCCAGACTTCTAACAACAGATGAACTACTGTCAGTATCAATGGTTGTATGCCTGTTTTCGGAGGCACTGCATCACATAAAGTTGCAAAATAACTTAACATTTTAGTAAGAAGGGAACACTCTCGGTTTCTGAGGACTTTCCTGCATAGGAGCGCGACCAATCATAAACGTATTTGTAGGTCCTGTGTATTAATTTAGTAACCTGTGGCTTCTGGAAATGAAGACTACGTGTTCCACAGCTCGTTTTATTCCGGCCTTTATATGCTGTTCGAAATGCATAAGCTATTTAATGACATGGACTCAATACATGGTTAAATTTGTAAACACATATAGAGAGCATAGAATAGATAGTCATCTTGTGTCTACTTTTGTGGACGATCGGAAATTTTAAGGCCATTTTCGTGGGCCACATTCATGGGCGTACAACACACTGTTTGGGTCTTTAGAATTAACCGACCTAATAATATCCTATCAGAAACTGTTGTGAGCCATCATTTAGGAGAACATGTAACTTGCTTATGACATCAGTTCAATCATGTTAACTCTATCATGCCAAATGACCTGGGACAAAATTGTTGTAAGTTTTGCCTAATTTAGAAGGCATAGCATGGCTTAACTTAAGACTTAAACGCCAGCTCATTTATAACCACAAACAACATTATTTATCCCTGCCTGGCTGCCTGTTTTCGGAGGCAACAAGCACATGGATTCAAGACTTCTAACAACAGATGAACTGCTGTCAGTATCAATGGTTGTATGCCTGTTTTCGGAGGCACTGCATCATCAAGTTGAAAAACGGCTTAACTTCCCCGACAAACTACCTATGTTCGGTTGAGATTCCACATGGCTTCAACTGGGCTACTAACAGCATATTAACTGCTTTTGATACCAATGATCCAGTGCCTGTTTTCGGAGGCCCTTAATCATGTCGAGATGTAACGTGGCTGCTTCCCTGACCAGCTGCCAGTTTTCGGAGGCAGTGCTGGGTGACCTTCAAAGTTGTTCCCATTTTCGGGGGGCATTTTGACCATTCCTCAGCCCAGATGGAAACTACAGCTATCAGCTCTAGACAACCAACCAGTGAATCGTCATCTGGCAGAGGTTCTGCTTTCATGGTTATGATTTCATGGTTTCTTTTTTTTGTCAAATACCTGGATGAGAATAAGGTAAGTATTCTCAGAAAAGGTAAGTGTGATGCAACAGGGCAATTGGTTAAGAAATCGATTCCCTGTGCTACAAGCCTAATGTGCTCAGATTTTTCTAGTTCTAACATTAAAACAGGGTATTACTGGTTGTGAAATCAGTAATTTCCTTTGCAAGTATATGTAGTCGGAGAGTAGGTAAGATTCTAACATTGCAAAGGGTGACTGGTTGTGAAATCAGTAACATCCTGTGCAATAATTAGAGAGTACCTAACATTCTAACATTGCAACAGGTTGACTGGTTGTGAAATCAGTAATGTCCTGTGCAATGATTAGAGAGTAAGTAAGATTCTAACATTGCAAAGGGTGACTGGTTGTGAAGTCAGTAATGTCCTGTGCAACGATTAGAGAGTAAGTAAGATTCTAACATTGCAAAGGGTGACTGGTTGTGAAATCAGTAATGTCCTGTGCAACGATTAGAGAGTAAGTAAGATTCTAACATTGCAAAGGGTGACTGGTTGTGAAGTCAGTAATGTCCTGTGCAACGATTAGAGAGTAAGTAAGATTCTAACATTGCAAAGGGTGACTGGTTGTGAAATCAGTAATGTCCTGTGCAATGATTAGAGAGTAAGTAACATTCTAACATTGCAACAGGGTGACTGGTTGTGAAATCAGTAATGTCCTGTGTAATGATTAGAGAGTAAATAACATTCTAACATTGCAACAGGTTGACTGGTTGTGAAATCAGTAATGTCCTGTGCAATGATTAGAGAGTAAGTAACATTCTAACATTGCAAAGGGTGACTGGTTGTGAAGTCAGTAATGTCCTGTGCAATAATTAGAGAGTAAATAACATTCTAACATTGCAACAGGGTGACTGGTTGTGAAATCAGTGACGTCCTGTGCAAGTAATCAGAGAGTAAGTAACATTCTAACATTGCAACAGGTTGACTGGTTGTGAAATCAGTAATGTCCTGTGCAACAATTAGAGAGTAAGTAACATTCTAATTTTTCAACAGGTTGACTGGTTGTGAAATCAGTAATGTCCTGTGCAATAATGAGAGAGTAAGTAACAATCTAACATTGCAACAGGGTGACTGGTTGTGAAATCAGTAATGTCCTGTGCAATAATGAGAGAGTAAGTAACAATCTAACATTGCAACAGGGTGACTGGTTGTGAAATCAGTAATGTCCTGTGCAATAATCAGAGAGAAAGTAAGATTCTAACATTTCAACAGCATCACTGGTTGTGAAATCAGTAATGTCCTGTGCGAGTAATCAGAGAATAAGTAAGATTTTCACGTTGTGACAGGGTCACTGGTTGTGAAATCAGCAACTCCCTGTGCAGGTAATCAGAGGGTCCGTAAGATTCTAAGATTGCGACAGGGTGACCAGATGTGGAATCAGTAATGTCCTGTGCAAGTAATCAGAAGGTAAAATTCTAACATTGCAACAGGGAGACTGGTTGTGAAATCAGTAACGTCCTGTGCAAGTAATCAGAGAGCAAGTAAGATTCTAACATTGCAACAGGGTGACTGGTTGTAAAATCAGTAACGTCCTGTGCAAGTAATCAGAGAGCAAGTAAGATTCTAACATTGCAACAGGGTGACTGGTTGTAAAATCGGTCACTTCCTGTGCAAGTAATCAGAGAGTAACATTGTAACAATGAAACAGGGAGACTGGTTGTGAAATCAGCAACATCCTGTGCAAGTAATCAGAGAGTAAGTAAGATTCTAACATTGCAACAGGGTGACTGGTTGTAAAATCGGTCACTTCCTGTGCAAGTAATCAGAGAGTAACATTCTAGCATTGCAACAGGGTGACTGGTTGTGAAATCGATCACTTCCTGTAAAAGTAATCAGACAGTAACATTCTAACAATGCAACAGGGTGACTGGTTGTGAAATCAGTAATGTCCTGTGCAAGTAATCAGAGAGTAGGTGAGATAATTTCTAATATTGCAGATTTCTGGGTTGGATTGGTCGTACATGGAGACTGTCAGATGACCTAAGGAAGCTCTAAAGTAAATCATAATGGGAAACACAGGCAAAGGAAAGAAGGATCTTTGAAAAGAAACAGGGCTAGTGCTAGTAATAAAAGAGTGGATTACCCAAATGTGGGTTGGATAGACCCCAGATAGAGGATACCAGACAATCAGATAAAGTAAATCCAGAAGGGAAACACTGAAGAAGGAAACTCAATCTGACACAGAGGCACACAAGGAAGGTAGATGAGAGAGGGCTAAGGAGGCATGGGATGAAAGATGTTAGGGAAAAAGCCCAAGTTAAGCCATTGCAAGAGTCATTGGTGGTACCAGATGCATAGTGAATCAATCCACATACTGCACTCCTAGTTATTGTGAAGATGCAACACATCAAGCTTGTAGGTTCCTTACTACTGGAAGAAAATCCTCAGGTTGTTTTTTTACAGAATTACGATTATACATTCAAAGTGAGCCAAGTAAATGAGCAGAGTTGAGGTATGCTAGAGCTTCACATCAAATGGCTTTAGACAAGTTAAGGTTATGCAAAGCAACTTGATAAGTTGGATGCAGGATTTATCAGTAATGGTTTAATGTGACAATCTCCATTCCTACAAATGGACTGCCTCCGCATTATTTGCATCTTTCATATTTACTTCTATGATGTATCTTAATTGCTTTTCAAGAAGAACATAAAAGCTGGAAAAGGAAAGGATTCTCCAAGGACCTCAAAGATGCCATACAGACAAAGAGTAAATGGGACTGCCCAGTTATCAATGAAAAACACTGACAACAAATCAGATAAGAATGTATCACACCTGCTGCTAAGAAGGCACTGTCAAATATACAGGTTGGAAGTATGTGGAGATTGAAACTTGTAAGGGGAAAAGGCCACAAGCACAGGCCAAGGTAGTTGCTGTTGCCAAAATTCTACAAAAATCAATAATGGCTGGAATCAGTTTACTAGTATTGCATGTGGGCTGCTTGGCATATTCCTATCAGGTACATTTTGAATTCAGAACAGGCTATAAGGAGTCCTTTAATGTTTTCATGGAACTCAAAGGAAAAGGTAAGGGGTTAGTACATTGTTCTCGGCAAAACCTGACCTCCCATGGTTGCATAAGGTTTGTTGGCCTACTTCTCAACAAGGATGGGAACAGGCTTCTTCAACCCCTATTACTTGCATACACCATAACTGTGTCATCAAATATTCTTTTCAAAGTCTTTTCACATTTCATTATTCAACCACTAACACACGGAAGCATGGCCCTGGGGAAGAACCACTCATTTTGTTTTCTGGTTTACTTCTTAGTTTGACTCGCAGCTGCTCCAAGTTTCCTGCAGACCTATGAATGGTGTAGCTGTTGCTTATTTCCAAAACATTTCTACAACAAACTGACTAATAAGAGATTTATTATTCAACTGCCAATGTGAAAATCTGCAATGACTGTCACATTCGATATCTTCGGTGCAGTTCTCTATGTCATGACATCTTCGGCAATCATCGGTCATATTCAGCAATCGAGACCTCTTCTACGTTTGTCCACGTTCGGCGGCTTGATCCTACCTTACAAAATCACAATACCCTTCTTAGTTCCTTGCCCCTGAGTGGGGGATAGGGACGGAAATCAATGCTCGCCATCTGTCCCTATTCTTGGCCACAGCTGCTGCTCAGCACGTTCCTTCTCCACAGTTCTCTGCCATGTTTCCCTTGGCCGTCCTCTACTTCTTTTTCCACTTGGTGCCCAGGATAATGCCACGTGTGGGTTTCGGTTTGGTGCCATACGCAGAACATGACCTATCCACTTCCATCACCTGCGTCGCACTTGTGTACTGATCTTTTCAATTTCCGCTCTTCTCTGAATTTCATCACAATAACACGATTCAAATATTGCAAGATATTTGTATGGTGTTATTTGTGCATGCAGTAAAGTAACTGTTGTCACTTATAACATGCTTTAAAATGTATAGTACTGTATCACACCATTACTATACACTAAACCATGTTATAAGAGTCTTGTTACTTTACTGGCAGGACAGAAGTCTTCGGCAACGTTTCAGAATACCATCCGACATTGTATTCATATGTTCATTCGGAACATCTTAAAAAGTATTCGGTAATATTCGGTCTTCAATACATCAAAGGCAGTCTCTGGGTACCAATACCGTGAGGTATTTGTACCTGCCTTCGATATCAATCATGTTTTTCACTGCGAACAGTTGAATAATAAAACTCTGTTGACGCGACTCTCTTGCAGTATTCGCATTACCGTCTTGCTGGCTTCTCTATGGAATTCCTCTGGAATGTGACTCTGCTTAGTTCTGTTAAACTTTGAAGAGCATTAAGGAGCTCTATGGCACATTTATTGTCATCAAGCCAGCTGCACAAAAGAAAGGACTCACTTAATTTCATTTACGCTTCTTCAATCTTGTGGTCTCTTAGGACAGAACAACATCTCATCACTTATTTTGATTTTGTCATTCATCTTTTTGTCATGCATTTATCTTTCTCTAAGGACAGAGCAACATCTTTGCATCACTTATATTGATTTTGTCTTTCACCTTTCCTGTGCAATTTGATTTTGATCAATTTAGAGATAAATCTGGTCTTTCTGGAGATGTTAAATTTCTTGAGCACTTTATAATATCTCTGATTAAGTTGGTGTTTGATATATATTTCATATTTCTTCTTTGAACTTACCCTCTGTATTGTGGAACATATAACGCATCAAACAACCATCAGGTCTACTATGTAGCTTGTACCAAACCCTAAACATTCCTCTTTCTTTCTGGTCTTTACCTACCTATCATGCCTCCTGTCATGAATGGCAGAAAACAGATCATGCACCTTTCATTGCTCTAAGCAATGTTTCCCAGATCACATACATGGTATTAGGATCTTTCTCTACAATTTTATACCAGGTCTTGGGAGCACGTTTGCTTTCTCTCTCTTTTTCTTCCTCAATTACCCAGTGTATGCCCTATGTGTCTGATCTTTTGGGAGATGAACAACTCAATTCTGTCAGAATACTTGAAGCTAAGAAGGACAGTTGCCGAGCGTTTAACACTTGATTCAGATTGTAGAGCAAAGGAGGGAGGAAATTTGAAAATCTTCTGAATGATCTGGTGAGAGACTACAATGGACAGGCAATATGATGTGTAGTTATCTCTTATCCACTGCAATGTTTTAGATTAATTGATCAGGAGGTGTGGCATTAAACAGAATCAAAAGACTATACTAATATTGTGGAAAATGTGGCGGTAACTGAAATAGTGTCAAGGTGAGTATTGGACGTTTAATATTGTCCTCTGGGAGACTCCAAAGTAATATTGCTGAGTATATGAGAAGGCCAAAGTAAAGAACTTGATGCTTGGAGAAAAGAAAATACAAGCCTCAGTATAAGTTAATGTTTTTAAACATGCGAGGAATCAAAAGGCCAAACATTATCAGGACTGAAGACCAGTGTAGAAGAAAACACTGACTCCAATTAGAAGAAAAAAGTGAGAATATAGAGGCAACATTGATGGCCAAAGGGAGAAAGAAAGCAAAGCTGGTAAAAGCGAATGGAGGTATCAACACAATAACAACCATGTGACATGGAATTGTATTGTTAGTAGCGATTTGGAATACAAAGCTCAGGAATCAGACAATTCGAGGACTACAGATGTCATTCAAACAGAAGCCAAATCTAATTACCAGTGAAGCAATGTTGAGTGTTAACTACAGGAAGGAATTGAAATGGGACACAGAAAGTATTCATTCCATACAAAGAGGCAGTTGACTGAACACTATGGTAAACTACAGGATTCGTAAAGAGTTTGTTGACCAGTCTGAGAATGAAGATGGCAATATCTTAGGGATGGAGTCAAGAGTGATAGAAAACAAGGACTATATATGTTACAGCCTGTATCTGGAGTGCAGAGAAAAAAAGTGGAATTGGAGAATAAAAAACAACTGGAACAAAACTAAAGACAAGCAGCAAGATGACACTTGGAAATAGATCATGTGTTTGATAAGGTCCAAGAATGACCAAAGATGTAGACAAGAGAGATGGAAGACAAGGACTAAAAATGTTACAGCCTGTAACTGGAGTGCAGAGAAAAGTGAAGAATTTGAGGATAAAAAACAACCAGGCCAGGATGGGAGATAATCAGCTAAGCAATGTCCATGGATACAAAGGTCACAGAAATAGATTAGAGATAGAGCAACAATTTTTGACAAGGTCAAAACATGAAGGTAAAATAATATTGATCAAGCACATATTAAATGGGTAGAGACCAGAGGGAATTCAAGAACAGGATGACCAAAAACAGCAAAATCAGGATGGAACTGACAAGCAGTTAGGAGGCACTCATGGCATGGATGTCACAGACATAGATAGAGCAAGTGATAAGGATCAAAAATGAAGCTACTAATGAGGGTGAACCACAGTGGATCTCAAGGAAACATAACTTGAGTGTGAGGAAGCAATAAAACAGACAAAAACTAACAAGGACGGGATTACAGACAAGCAGCTACCTGGCATTTATTGCATTGATATAACACAAATAGAACAAAAGATTGGACCAAAGGATGAAGCTAGAATGTGGTCAAGCATGGAATGAAGAGGGACTAAGAAGGACAATAGGTTAAATTAATGCCCTGAGACAACAGGAAAGTCGAGAGCTGGAAAACAAAAAAACAAACAAGCCATGTAGGACTAAAGACAGGCAAGATGACACTTGGAAATAGATCATGTAATTGATAAGGTCCAAGAATAAAGAAAGGGCTTGATTAAAGATATAGGCAAGTGGGATGGAAGACAAGGATTATGTTACAGTTTTAAATGGGGTCCAGAGAAAAGTGAGGAATTGGGGGATAAAATACAACCACGCCAGGATGGGAAATATAAGCAACTAAGGCAAGGCTCATGGAATAAAGGTCACAGAAATAGATTAGAGATGGAGTAATGATCAATTATTGACAAGGTCAAAGGATGAGGGTAAAAATAGAATTGATCAAGCACATATTAAATGAGTAGAGACTAAAGAACAGATTTAACAATGGGAAGAACAAAAATCAGGAAGATCAGGATGGAAGACAAGCAGTTTGTAAGAGGCACACATGGCATGGCCGCCACAGAGATGGATAGAGCAAGTGATAAGGATCAAAAATGAAGCTAGAGCTAGGCGACATCTAATGAGGGTGACCCACAGTCAATGTCCAGGTATTAGACATAATTGAGGGGAGGAAAGCACAACATAGAAGATAAGAAATAACAAGGACATCCAGGATTACAGACAAGCGGCTAGCTGGCATCCATGGGATTGATATTAGAGATAGAGAAAGAATGATGCTTGATTACGCAGGTAGTGAAGAAGGACTTAAAGAAAGAGTAATACATGTATGTAGGTTAAATTTAATTCATTTGAGTTTTGGCCAGAGAGAAGTAGAGAAAACGAACAAACAAGATCAGGATTAAAGACAAGTAATGCCAGGTGACATTCACAGGAATAAAGGAAGTGATAAAGTGCAAGAATGAAGCTGGAACTTGACAAAGGATGTATTGAAGAGGGGAGTAATATGACTACATTTCAGTCGTTAACTGGAGTCCTGAGGGGAAAGAAGAATAGAGGGGTTAACAATAACTAGGCCTGGATGGTAAATAGGCAATTAGGTAGCACATGTGGCATGGACATCCACAGGAATAGATCAAGCAAGTAATAGACAGCAAAAATTACAGCTAGAAGGTGAGTAAGCACCTAATGAGTAGGGACTAAAGAGGAGAAACAGCTAGCATCCCAGTTGAGTCTAGAGGAAAGTAAAATACAGAAGATCAATTATAACAAGGGCAGCGCTTAAGACAGGTAGCTACACTGTAGGTGGTACTCATGGCATGGATGTCACCAAGAGAGACAGAACAAGTGATAAAGACCAAGAATGAAGCTCTAACTTAAATTGAAGTTAAATATTGATTAAAGGATTGAAGAGGATTAAAAAAGGAAGACTAGCTTACAGCCTTGAATTACCGGTAGATGTAAGAGCATGCAAATGCATAACTTAGGAGGACCAAACCCAACAAAGTCAAGATGGAAGACAAGCAGCCAAGTGACTCACGAGGAACCTCACAGAGATTGGGAAAGTGATCAGGTCCAAGAATGAAGCTATGAATAGGAAGACTAGCAACAGACTACAGAAGACTACAGAAGCTAGACTACAGCCTTAAAAGTGGATGTCAGAGCATACAATGTATAATGAGGAGGAGCTCAAGGAAAGACTAGAACAGGCATTTAATGAAAGCCAGTGGACCAAAAAAGAGCATTAGGTAGCATCATGCAAGTGGAGGCAACAGGGACAAAAAAAGAGAAGACAAAAAACAAGACCAGGATGGAAGACAAGATGTTAGATGGCACTCATGGCTGGATATAACAGAAATATATCTGTAAATGGAACAAGTGATATGGGCCAAGATTGAAGCTTTGTTCTTATTAAGTTGTACCTGCAGTTTTTAACAGTTGTGTAAACTTTGTATACATAGATTGATTACTAACAAATCTATTATTTGTGTTAGTTTCTCCTTTTAAAGCAAGATGCAGGTACCCCATCAGCCAACAGAACTTGCCACAGCCAACCTAGTCAGTGCCTGCCGAGTGAAATCCTACTGAAGAGAAAGTCAACACATCTGTAGCCCAACTGCAAATTTATTTTGTAAAGCAAAAGAAGTAAGTATAACAATACTTAGCCATCCAACCTACCTTCTGTAAAAAACCTGATGCAGTCAAACCTCAATTATCCAGACTCACTGGGCTTTGTGTAGTGTCTGGATAATTGAGAGTCTCAAAAAAACATATCACCGTTGACAAGACACAAATGTAAACCACCAAGATAATTATAGGAAATGGACTGTAATAGTGAATAGATCATACTCACAACATGTATGCCATGATGAATTTTAAACTTGTCTTCAACCAAGTGGTTGATTCTTCAAAGCTTTTGCAATTACCTGACTCAACAGTGCTAAGAAAAGATTTTTCCTCACTAATGTCACATCATATTAACATTTATGACAAACATGGGACCAGAGCACAAGTCCAAATAATCAAAAAGTCCACAAAATTGAGGCTTCAACCGTACTACCTTGGTCCAGGTTTTAGTATTAAAATACCATGGATGGTGCGCACACATTGATTACTGACAAATCTATCACTTTTATTCCTCTTTTCCGTTTGGAACAAAACACTGAACAAAAACTGCAGATGCAGGAACTGAACTAATGCTATTACTGCAAACCATAGAAACCTGCAGGGTGAAACCCTACCAAAGGGAGGAAGTCAACTAGATCATTAAATAATTATTTATATTACAAGACAGAACTGGGTGTTGAGTGAGCTGATGCCTGCCATATTGTGCATCCTGGAATAAACATCCTAGTTACAAGGTAGAATGGATTAGTTTGTCATATATTGTGTACTTTTTTGCAGTTAAAATAAGTGCAGTTGTATCACCTGCAATAGTGCCTTGCCAGAACAAAAGCTACTACAAGCAATGAACTAATACTTCATAGAGAAATAAAATTATGTAGTAAAGTTAAAGAAAGGATGACACTCATAATTCATCAACATGACGTGACTTGATGATAGATCGATTAGCTTCAAGCACAACTCCCATTTCATAGTAATCACACAATATGCTTTAGTATGTGCTCAGAGCAGATAAGACTCTACTACGAGGCAAAACTAGTTCCTTCTAGTGTTACAATGGGCGACAAAATTAGTTGAGACAGTTGACTGAATCGAGTGCTAATTGCAACATTTCACTTATTCCATTTCAAATCTGGTTTACGATGAGAGCCACCCCCCCCCCTTCCCTTTTTAATGTTATATATAGGAAAGAGGCAAGTTCCAGAGACAGGCAATCCAACATTGTTTTGGGGGGAAGGGGTTAGTATCAAAGAGTTGAGGGAGAAAATTGGCCTCCAAAATGGCAAAGTGTCTCAACACTTTTGTCACCCATTGCAGCTTTGCATAGGAATAATGCTCTGACCAACTACTAGCGTTCATCCACATATGTAGGTTACAGAAATTTTGTTATACACGCCTCTAGCAGTGGCCAATTCGAAAGCTTACAGCTCCTCTGGCCACTGCACACAATACGTCAGAAAAGTAATTCATTTTTTCTTTTGGCTTATTTTTAAGACCTATATTGTAAAATGTTTTTCTCTTGTAATCGTCGTGTAAAAATAAAAATTGATTTGAATTGAATACCAGCACATGTAGCCAAGCCTATATATATATATACCCTATCATGCAGAACTGGACAACAAGCCACAAGGTATAGTTAATTCAAACAAGAGTTCAACAGATGGTGATAATTTCAAGACCCCAGCCAACCCGACTGTGACAGCTGACCATTGAATCAAATTCAATAAATTCAGCTGAATGTACTTTCAGTTAGCTAACTGACATTAATTATTATTACCAGCTTTTACAGCCTAAATATGGAAAAGCAGTATTTGATTACCTACTGGTCATTCTACCATGATCTTACTTTGCAGTCACCACATCCTTGATAACCAGCTGAGAGTGCCAACAACCAGAACTCCTACAAAACAGAGAGAAAACAACTGCAGCCAATGAATGATTCAACGGATGCATGCAGACAGTTGAGAACAAAACTAAAGGAAGTGCTTGTGGTGTCACATTCTTCAGTGCCTGTGGTATTAGCAGTTGATGACAGTTGGAAAGGTACCATCAACGCTGTTTTTGCTGAGCCAATCAAATATCCAAGTTATAGACATGAAAAGGACTACATTCTGTGGTATTAGAAACAAAGGAATGAACTAGTCAGAAATTTCTATTCTAATGAAATGATGTAGAGGCTTAGGTATTGTCTACAGGACTACATTTCAATTAAGTAGGAAATTTTAATCATTCTGTCAATAGGTCTTTTTCTTAATCTTAACATCTTCCTCTTCCCCGAGGTTTGGTGCCACAGAATTAGATGGGGAATAAGTTTCCACATTTTTTTTTTGGCCACATCTGAAGAGTGGTTTTTTTTGTGGTTTTTACTATCTGATGTGACACGTCAATATTATTAGCTTTTCATGCTTATTACATCTAAGTCTAGACAACACTGAGAATTCACTTACATAATTATACTGGTATATGCTCTGTGCCACTGACTGGCACAACCTAAATGAACTAAATTATGACATGAAATGGTTCATTTTAACATAAACAGGATATACTTTCCATCATACATTTGTAGTCTGATTGAGTAAGGACAGTTACAAATTGAAGTGAACTTTAATCACTACCTAGGCCAGTAGTAAGAGAGTAAAGAAATTTGTTTTAGATCTGAATAGATGGTAGTTTCTGGGCAAGGCAACTTTACTTTAGTTAATACATACAGTATAAATGTAAATTATTTCTCCTGTAAATTATTAAATTGTTAGGTCAGATTAGGTTTGTGCGCAAGGTAACTTTACCTTTAGTTTAATATATGCAGTATTATTGTAAACTATTTGTCCTTTAAAGCATAAGGTGTCATGGAGTTTGCTGGTAGGCTGTCAGTCCAAATGTTCTGCATTGCGGGTTGTGGCAGATGTAAGGAAGGTTGCTGGAAGGTTGGGGGTGGTTTGTGGGTGGAATGGTGGTTGTTTGTGAGTGGAATGGTGGTGGTTTCTTGGTAGATCATGTCTGGGTTGCGGTATTTGTAGGAACTAAGGGTTGACAGCCTAACAGTAGATCCTACTGACTCACTTGTTTGGGACAGATTGTTTACTTTAGTCCTGGAAGGTTTTGTATACCAATGAGAAAATCATAAATTTAAGGCAATAGATACAAACTGACCTCAAAATGCAGCAAATGATAATAGTTATTTATCTAGAAAAAAACCAAAATATTTCTATCCTTGGCTACAGTAAGGCTGTAGCGTAAAGCATGTGGTCAGATAAATAAAAAACTGAAAACAAAAATCTCCACTAATTCACGAATTAACTAATAATAAAAGTTCCTGCAGTAAGATTTCTTATAATTTAATAACTAAACAAAATATAAAATTAATTTAGCCTTATGTCAACTGTCAGTAAAAACACTGTCAACTTTGTATTACTAAATAAATATTAATTATATGAAATAATTTTGACCAAACACTTTACAGCCTTGCAAATTGTGGTTTTGAGTGTTCAGGATTACTTATCAAATTTAAGTTTGACAATGTCAATCTTGTTTTGATTCAGGGTCAGTTTGTACACTAATGCCATTATTATCAGCCAAACATGGTTCTTTTTTTTATTTTAGGTACAGTATCTCCTAATGACTCTATTAAAATAACAATAATGCGTAATGTCCAGTATAATAAATGTTCAGTTGAAAATATATGTGGCAGTAAACAGAATTGATGTCTTCATTGTGTCTCACTTACATTCCAACTTCCCTATGCTATGTAAGTATGGATGGGGGCCGGGGTAGAGTAGGGGTTGGCAAAAAGCGGACACATAAAAGCCTGCAGTTGAGAAACCAATGCTGATTCATTCAAGTTACATTTTACATGTTTATTATCATGTCAACTGAAGATTAATCATTAAACATACTACGACTAGCTACCTGGACAGACAGGTTGGAGCTGCTGTTTCTACTGCATGTTTCTGCAAGGTAAGGTTTTGCTTTTTTCAACATTACTAATTTCTAGATTCCTGGATGTTGGTCTTGCATCATTCTGTATCTGCGTTACTGCACAACAGTCCAGTAAACCCACCCCCCCCCCCCCCCCCCCTCTGCTAAAAAAAAACTTATCTAAGGGTGCATTCCTTTGGTATGATCATGATCTTGATTTGTGATCTGAGATCACACAAATCATAGCACATCAAAGGAACCAATGAATCCTTATCCAGAGTGGATTCATCGGTTTCTTTTGATGTGCCATGACCTGAGTGACCTCAGGTCACAAATCGGGATTCGGATCTTATCAAAGGAACGCACCCGAAGGCAATAATGAGCCAGATTGATCTTGCAATTAAACAATAACATATTTATTACATCACACACCTCTTTAACAATGTGGCATTTTCTAGTCGACAAATAATGTCTTCACCAGCTGGTCATGATCAGCAGGGACAAACACTGTGATCAACAGGATGTGGCTTGTGCCCTACAGTATAAATTGCAGCAATGAAGTCCAAGTATTTCATTAGGGGAAAATAGAGACCTTACGCAACAGGACGGCTGGAAACTCAGGACAGCAGAATGACGAAAAAAATGTCATGCAAAACTGTGCATTTCCATTCTTACATGACATTTTTTCGTCATTATGCTGTCCTGAGTCTTCCAGCTGTCCTGTTGTAAGGTCTCTAATAATATGACAGCAAGGTCAGAACATACTGATTGAAAAATAAATTTCTTTCCAGTTTAAAGACCTTGGCAGTTGGCTTGTCTACTTTTCTCTGCAGTATTCTTACTGCAAGTTAGAACTGTTGAATAGCTATGGATCGGCCATTTCGATTTCATTCTCCGTCAATTTCCCAGTTAAATAATACTGCTGTAGATGAACACTTTATGAAGAATTGGAAAATGTTCATTACTTTGAATTACTGCTTTGTACAGGATGGCGACAGATTCTATCAGACTGGTTTGTTTTATTTTTGTTATAAGCACTTTTTATTAGTTCTTACTGGTACTTGTAAGGGATGGACCATTTTATTTTTGAGGGGAGTGTTGGGCAATCTTGTCTTGTTAAGAATTTTTTTTCCCTTTGAGCTGTGCAATAATTTTTCTTTTTATAGCACCTTGACACACAAATATCCATTTTTTCCATTGGCCCACTGTACAAGAATTCTTTTTTCTACACGTTTGCTGTGCAGGAATTTTTTTTGGTAATTGTCCAACCCCCACCCCACCCCCTTCAAAAATTAAGATGGTCCATTCCTAAGTAGTTGGTGATGCCGTATCTTCGTTTCAAAAAGATCGTTACATTCAATTGAATGGTGAGTATTGGACTGTACAAAATAAATAAAGCTTGGCTGCCGACAAACCTCATTTACAGTAAATATTTTTTTTCATTTTCACTCAAACAAATGTAGTAGGAAACCCTTTCATTGCGACATAGACAATACCATTTCCAAGCTTTCCACTGAAGATGAATATTAAAACTTGGAATTAAATAAAATGGCATGGTATTTAAATACTTCAGGCACGGCAGTCAAACCTTTAATCTTGTTTTTGCTACCTAAGAATTCATTATACAGTATTGATTGAATTTTGGAAACATTGTTAACTCCCGGACACAACGTGACTTGGAAAACCTGTTCGGCACAAAGCCATGAAATACAACTTGGATGAAGTAACTCGGTAAGATTTCCGCACAGGTCCCTACTTCATTATGCATGCTGAAGCTGTCTTGTCTGGTGTAATGCAAGTGCAAATATTTCTTGTGTTCGAAGAACGAAATAGTATAGTTACAGAATGCATAATGAGTAGGGAAGCTTAGGGACCTGTGCGGAAATCTTACCAGTAACTCTCATACCGTCCTAGAAGTCTTTATCCTTGCCTACTGCACAAACAAAAATTATAACATTTAAGGGATCCGTTTTTACCATCCAGAATGACACTTTCCATAATCTTTCGTCGAGATCACTTGGAATATTTCATTGTGTAAAACGGTAAACACATTACTTTTGTATCTTTCACTTTCACTGGTATTGTTTTGAACTTTTGCCGCCTTCGCAATGAAAACTCTAGACGCTTGCGCATTCCCTGAAGCTCATCAACCGCTGGTCAGTTAAGGAGACAGTCTGACACAACTGGGAAGGTCTCATTAACAATTAGACCCGCAGCCCGCAAGGGCTACGGGTCAATAGCCCATGAGGCGAAGCCGAATGGGCTATTGATCCGTAGCCCTTGAGGGCGAAGGGTCTAATTGTTTTAGTATCACCCAACTAGTCGGACAGAAAAAGCAATAATAAAGTTAGCAAATGCAAGTTGAAGAAAGATTTATTTAGGAATAAAACAAAAGAAAACGCCACGAATTTCACTACTCGAGGACTATTACTAATAGACCACTAGTAGCGTAGCCAATCAGATTGCGGCATTTGCATTAGTCCACTAGTTGGGTGATACTAATTGGGGTTAACCGTTAGCCGTAAAATGGGCAAAAAAGTTAGCCGTTAGGTGTAAATATTGGAAAACTTTTAGCTGTTAGCCGTAAAAAATGCTAACCGTTAGCCGTAAAACAGCCAAAAATATCAACCGTTAGCCGTAAAACAGCCAAAAATATTAACCGTTAGCCGTAAAACAGCCAAAAATATTAACCGTTAGCCGTAAAACAGCCAAAAAAATAATATTAACCGTTAGCCGTAAGACAGCCAAAAATATTAACCCTTAACATACCACGGGAATATTATTTTTTTGGCCAAAAATTAGTGATGTTCACAAAAACAGTTGTTGAGTAGTTTCTTTTTAATATAGTCCCATATAACCATATATATTCTTAATCAGTATAAGATTATCTTTCACTTGTTTTGTCTTATTATGGGATACATCTCATATGATGACGTCACGGCATGCATACATTAGCATAATTATTAAATTTCAAGAAGAACTAACTTAAAAATCCTGCAGTAAATATATTTTTAGAATTGTTGCTTTTTCTCAATCAATTCATGACCTTTAAACATTGAACATTCATTTCAAGTGTCAATAACAGTCCTTTTCACAGAAATATGAGCCCTTAAAGTAAAATAGAAAGAGCAAAAATGATTTTGCAAGTAACAAAATCTTGGAGCATTGTCTTTGAGAAAGTCTTTCAATAAGTCATGTTCATTTTCTCATAAATCACTTTGCCTTAGTAATTGCACTTCCATCATCATGGTAGTGTCTTGTCATGTTCTATTTTGAAGAATTCTTCCTCTTCCTCTGCCCTGTGGCCTCCCCCTTCCCTCTGTCAGGCATCTGGGGCCTTCACGATCTTCGTCATTGAAATGGTAGTCTCTCAATGTGTGGTATCTAGAACATAGCCACTGGTTGATTCAGCCAGCGTAAAGGCCTTGATTCCGAACCTAGGTTTTATGGGGATGAACTGTCTGAAATGAATTTTCCCTTTGAATTTGATCAAGGTTTCATCCACAGCAAGTTGCCTCTCAGGTTTGTATACAGCCCTGAACGTTGCTATAATTAAATCCAGCAGAGGCTGAATTTTGTATAATTTGTTAAAATTTGGTGAATTAGGCTCGGGAGCAAGGGAATTATCAACAAAATGAAGGTAACCCAGAATCTGAAGAAATCTTGTCCTTGACATAGTGGCACCAAAGAATGGGGTGGACAGGATGGGGTCAGTATTCCAGTAGGAAAGGATATTTGGCTTATTTATAATTCCCATACACAAATAAACAGCAACCCAACCCTTCATTTCTTCTACAGACACTGGATACCACACAGAATTTTCTGCAGCTCCTCGTTTCTGATTTGCATACAAATTAGTCTGTGTAACTAACAACTCCCATACCTGGTCAGTGAAGAACAGATCAAAAAAACCTTTGCTTGATGTCAAAGATCTAAGGTTCACATCTGCTGACAAACCTACGAATTCATTGAAGTCAATATCGTTCCTTCTGTTTATTTCTTCGCTCCATGCCGACTGTTCTTCTTCCTCAAGGACTTCATCTTCTTTAATTTCCGATTCTTCTGACTTATCTCCACTAGAGTCAGCCAAATCATCTGAACTAATCTCTTCTTCTGACTCGGGGTGCTCCAAAACACTGATGCAAGCCAAAGGTAAATTGTCTTCGTCGATAAATTGGAATTCGACATCATTTTCATCGCTTCTCGAGGCACAGTTCGTTTCAGGAGATCGTGCACACGCCGCCATTTTTAAAAAGCCATACACAATATGCACTCGAAAAGTAAAATTTCAATACTTTTTATTACAAACCATCGAACGACCAGTTGCCTTCTCTGCCTCAAAATATAGTTCATGTAAACTAAATTAAAATGAAACACCAGTGCCCAAGCCCCAACATTTCCCCAAAATTGCTCGTTATAATGACGTTGTATATTTCTACGCATATATGCGTAGTTGGTATGTTAAGGGTTAACCGTTAGCCGTAAAACAGTCAAAAATATTAACCGTTAGTCGTAAAAGTCACCACCCCATTGAGACCCTCAACTGGGAGGTCAACTTTAACAAGAGTAGTTCATGTTTTCAAACACTTAAACTGTAGATTACACTTTTAGAATTTTTATTGAATTGAACCAGGTAGTAAATCATAAAGTTTTAAACGTAAAGAGCCCCCTCAAAAATGCGCGCAAACTCGGTATGAAAGCCTTTTAAGTCCTCAAATCCCATCCCATCCCACCCTCTTCTAAATAATGAACATTTGTAAACCTATTAATGTTCGGCTAAAGGATGATGCTTTATATAAGATTCTTTACTGTAAATGCACCCTGAATGCAGTGAGAAAAAAGCTGTGAGTTAAGAAAATTCCGTGTTTCACATGGCGAGATTAATGCTGGGGTTAATGCTTTGTCTTTTACGGGGGAGGGGCGGGGAGGAACTGAAGCACCGATTTTACAGGCATTAATACGAGGTTAAGACATTATTATACCTTATAAAGTTATACCACCGTGCGATAAACAAGAGATTAACAATCGACACGTCAACGTTGTTTATTCCGGTATCACTAGCCTTCTCTTGCTAGCATTATACCTTGCCACTACAGCTCCCTGCCCCTCCCTGTGTGCGTTACGTGTTGTTGCTCCAGTTAAAGTTTCAATGCGCGTCAGAGCGCACGGATAACTCTTTCCATTCATGACATCACAATCATCAACTCTGCAGTTTTCATTTACAAGTGGGACGTTTTAGTTTCGGAGACATTTACGGTAAGTAGAGAAAAAACTACTTTTTACGTTTGAAAAAACGTAACCAACATCAAATAATTGCGGATTGCGAGGTTTCTCACTGGTGACGCGGTGGCCACGAGGACAAAGGAAGCTGAAACAAAACAGTTTGAGAGTTCTTTTTTCCCAACGCGAAAAGCGAAGCAATAAAACGAAATAGAGAGTAGACAGCATTTGTCACATTCGCTGTGTAGAAACCGTAGCCGTTGGAGTTTCAAGTAAGCCTTTTCACCCAGAAACTATCGTTAGACACGTGCAATATCGTTAGAAGAGGAGGGAAATGGGGTTAAAAGTGTCAGATTTGCGGGTCAACACTGATCACAATAATCAGCCCTGTCGGGCCAATTAAAAGGTGCTTTGTTGATGAAGGAGCCGAGAATGATAGCTTACCTTTTTTGCGCGAATCAATTTAAGAAAGACATATAGGAATTTTTGAAAGCGTTTCGTCCTCTTTAAGATTTATAGGTAAGGTATTAGTCTTCTTTCATTAATTACACAAGCAAAAACCCTGTACAAATACAAATTGTAAACAGAAGCGCCCGCATTCTGTGTTATGATATCAGGTTTGTAGGAGTGGTAGATTTGATTTGTTATCTAAAAAACAAAAAAATATTTAGAGATTCCGAAACTTTTTAGAAATTCCGCAATTTTTGCCGGCAAAGGAAATTGAGTGAAAAACTCCGATTTCTTTTTTTTTTTAATTCTTTTATAAAATTTTGAATCGGAGACAAGACAGCCAATCAAAAGAAAGGATGTTATCTATATTCTTTTGGTGCGATTTGAAATGCAAATATTAACCGAATTAATTATTCATGCAGTTTTTCACTCACGCCTTTGCTATCGCACATGCTTCAACTGAGATACGTCGCGGTTCAAGTTAAGCAGGAAGAAAGTACGTTTTCTGAAGTTTAATTCCAACTTCCAAAGCGTTTCTGCAGAAAGTTGTTGAGAACAGATGTAAGGAATCTGATGACAACTTCCAAAGAAGTAAATGCCTTTTTCACGAGGAAGGAAGCACGGAAGCCTTCGTGTTCAAGTTGACGAACTGTCGTCGTCCTTGGAAGGTAAGAAAAAACCATGGCGTTTTGAATTCCTTGAAATTGAGTGTTATTCTGAAAGAGTTTTCAATATTTTCAGACTTAATTTCTGGTCAAATTTGTTTGAGCCTGAGAATTAAAATTGAAAATTGTTTCTCGCTATCAGAACTTCTTAGGAACTTAAAACACTAAAGTTGATATTCGACACTGGGTTTGATAAATTTTCTTTTCAATTTTGCAGTTGAAGAGCATGAGGCTGTCAGAAATGTGGCGGACTTGACTGACTAGGAGAAGAAAAAAAGCAATCAGAAAAGTTGAGTACAGTTTCCGCTATTTGAATTACGTGTATTTATACCAACTGGATCATGATTATAGACACTCCAACAAGGCTTCTCATTTCATAAAAACAATATACGGCAATCATAGCATATGTTGACAGTGGAAGATAGTGCAGGAAAATCAATAGAGAATTTCATATTGTTTATATATCTGTTAGATTCTTATAAATCTTGGGAGGAAGTTTAGCGAGTTGGTCAACGGCAATTTTGGATACAATTTGATTTTATCCGTACTGGCGAAATTCTTCAAAATATATTGAATATATTAACTAATAAAATTTATCAAGATGCAAAACTAGTTTACTCATGCAAGTTTTTAAAGAAAAATCAATCGTATAACGGTGGTGACCCCATCCGAACGTGGTCTTTCTTGTCTTCATGCATAATAACTGAGTAGTCCGCATGAGAAGGTCAGAGACCCACATAACTGTGAAGAGCTAATAGTAGCAATTATCTAGCCCTATGGTGCGTGTTATTTGTGGAAATGTTTTCAGATAAACATTCATTTTTCACGGTGTATAAATTTGGAGGATCTGCTAATTTTCATTAGCAACTTCTGTTTTGCCAAAATCATTCAAACAGCACATATCACAGGATTGAGGTGGAGGTTCTATGGCAAAATTTCCGCACGGGTCCCTACTTCATTATGCATGCAGCAGGCGAATTGTTTAGGGTGATGCACATGTAAACATTTCTTGTTATTGTCGATTGAAACAGTATGGCTACACCATGCACAATGAAGTAGGGGCCTGTGCGGAAATCGGCCCTCATTATGGGCCCCGTTATTTAAAAGTGCGCCGAATGGGTATTTATTTGTTGAGGATGGTAGACATGCTATCGTAAAGGCCAATGTTGAAAAACGGGGATAACTATTCTAAAAAGATTTTAAAAAATTAATTTGGCGAACCCTTTTTCAAAATACATGAAAAGAAATTCTGATGCGAAGTTATGTCCAAAAAATTCAATTCCCAAGGGAACTTGTTACCGGGCAACAAAGTCTATGCATGTGACGTCATCGTGTATCTGACGTCATTGACGTCTTTGTTGGATTTTACGGATTAGTTGGCAAAAAGGAGATCCATGAATGCCCTATTTCAACCGAAATATTTCATATCAAAAGGAATCGTACATTTTGACATTTTGTTTTTTTTAAGTGCAACTGGAATGATAGAAAAATATTACTGTAACTACCATGTTGTAACTGCATTTTTTACTTGTGATTTCCTCTATTATTTCAGGAGATGCATGAGATTCCGCTTGAAAGAGCAGGACAAGTCTCCAACAAGGCACAGAGAAGAATCTGTTTCAATCCTAGGCCTAAAGGTAGAATTATAGAGTTGTTAACCTGAAACTATTTAAAAATAGGAAACTGGCAGCAAACGACAGTCACTCGATAAACAACCGAATTGCCACGCGCAAAATAGGCATTTTTTTCTTGATGCGTTATTTGTACTTTTCCATCAACAAAGACGAAGACAAGAACACTTATTCTGAAAGGGAATCTTTCAAACGCGATTTTCTTAACTACTTGACCGTTTTCTTTAACATTTCAAACAATATTTCATACACGGATAACCTCTATAAAATTTTTGGGTTCAAAGAAGATTCAAAGAAATTATACTAACCGGCACCAAACTCAAAGAAGCTTAAAAATTAAATTGAAACCGGCATTTCCCCTTTTATGCAATATGGACGGTGAATTTAGTTTTGCATGTTAAGATTTCCGTGAATTTGATCATGAATCTTGTTTCAAAAAAATAATTTTTAACATTTTTTCGTTAGATAAATTGAGTAATATTGCTTCGACATCATTTCAAGATAATTATAACAGACTTGACTGGCCCTGTTTCAATTATTTAGCCTGGCTACTAGCTATCAAGATCGGCAAATATCTACCAAATGACATTAGCATATCAAATTATATCGCAGCCCTTTGTTTTATTATTATTATTTTTTTTTTTTGCTTTCTCTTGAAAAGAATTTGCCGTAAAATTTATAGTATTCTTTAAATGCAGTCCTGTTTGTTTACTTCGAGTTCCGTCGTGTTTGCTAACCAATTCCTAATTTTAAAAGATAAGATATTGTAACACGCCTTACTTCTCTTCAGGATCTTTATGTAAAAGACACTACTGAGAGAAGCTTCGCGAGCATCAGTTATCAGTTTGACTAGATACCAAATTCTCCCTACAAAATTTTCATTAATGTATAAAGATCTCTGATGAGAAGCTAGAAGTGAAAGGTGTGTACCATGTTGAATGTCAGAACAAATATCTTTTACTTTTATGAGCTGCGTATCAAAACGGAGACAGAAATTTGGTTTTCAGAGGATATCTGGCCAAACGCGCGACTTTTTTCAAGAACCAAAGGGGAGGGAAATCACGCATTGTGATGTTTTCTGAATTTGCTTCTCTACTAAAACTTGCAAATAATTTTTTCAGCAACATTTTGACTCAAGAAATGTGTTAATTGCAAAACTAAGTCGCCAAATAGAGCATAGATGAAGTTTTTGACAATCCACATGGTACACGAACCTACATGTAACTGCATTGTTTCTAGTTTTGTGAACAGAGCTAATGAAATCACGATGAAAGCTTTTAGGATTTTAGCCCAGAAAAAAAAAACAATGTAGCCATGGAACTTGGAATTTGTGCTCCAAAACAGATATATTCAACTAAATTTATAATAATTTAATCAAATTGGCCATTCTTTAAAAACTAGCCGACAAGAATTACTCCAAATAGATTGATTTGCTTATTTAGTCATGATTCGTCAGCATGAAAGAAAATTGGCCATTTATTAAAAACGACTTGGCTAGAACTACTCCAACTAGACTTGAATTTGTTTTTCAATCAGGCTAGCAAAATGGACATTTACTAAAACAACTAAGCTAAAATACCTTCATTGAGTAGATTTGAATTTGTTTGTCAAATCAGAATTTGTAGTCAAGCAAAAAATTGGTCCTTTCCTAAGAGCAAATTGGCGAGAATCACCCCAAATTGATTTGAATTTGTTTATGAAATCATTGGTCGAAGTCACAGTTTCTTTAGCTCTGTTCAGTGGTGTTAGCATAGGTCTATGTAGTGAATCCTTCCACGATTTAATTGGCATTTAAAATGAACATTCCAGCTTGGTCAAGTTCGCAGTGAATACAGATGTTTGTACACGTACTCACATCCGTAAACATAGCGGGCTATGGCAGACTGCGCAATGCTTTAGTTTTATGGCGTTTATTTTCTAAGAATTGGCAATTTTTATTTACACATCCAACGTCGCAGCTAAAACCTCGCGCATACGTGGAAGGATCCCACAGATTCGAAATCTTAGAAAGTAGCGTAATTAAGATGAAAGCTTAACTTCATTTACGAGCCAGGTCAAATCTCAATTTATGCTTGAGTGTTCTCGGAAACCTATTTGGAAGCGAACAAAAAATAGTGTTGAAACTCCGGTGTACATTGAGAATTTTACTTGGCAGGGAGACGAAGTAAGGCTCCTCATCGCGTAGCAGACTTAGAAATGTGAGCTGTTAACTTTACTTTGTTTTGCGAGCCATGTTAAACCTCAATTTCTGTCGGAGTTCTTGAAGTCAACCAAAACTTCAAGAAAAAAATACTTCGGTGTAAATTGAGAATTTATCTTGGCGGCCAGACGAAGTTAAGCTTACAATTGTAATTACATTGTAGACTTAGAAATGTGAAGTGCAAGCTTTGCTTTGTTTGCGAGTCAAGTGAAACCTTAATTCATGCTGGAGTGTTAACGGCAACAAAAACTCCAGCGTGAATTGAGGATTTCACTTGTCTTGCAGACAAAGCAACGCTTGTCACTTTACATTATTCAGAAGCTTTGTAAATAGGACGCATAAGAATTAGAATAACACAAGTCATGTAAATTAGCTGCTTTATTGGTAACGCATATCAACATTGTAAACAACTTAGGAATACATGAGATGCAAATAAAGAAATGAAAGAGAAGAAAATGAGTTGTATTTTAATGAATATCACCCTTTGAATTTTTTAAAAAAAAAAACGGCGCATGCGTATTTGGCACGCCGTATTTTTTCTAAGTCTTTTGGCGGGAAAATTGCCAACATTTGAACAGGGGTCACCCTAAAAAATTAAAAAAAAAATTGGCGCATGCGTATTTGGCGCCCTGGTATTTTTCTAAGTCTTTTGGCGGGAAAATTAGGCCAATTTGAACAGAGTGCTAATAGGGAGACTAGTTATGCAAATGAACCAAATGAGTTGACAACCAGAGACTGCATACTGATTAAACCAGTGAATTCTAGCGCATGAGCTGTTGATCAAAATAGAGACTTCGGTTTTTTTTTATAAATTTTCGCGCATGCGCAGTTAGTCAAAATCGAGACTTAGTATTTTTTCGGACATTTTCCGAAGAAATACCCGAGCAATTTTCCTTTCCAAATCTCCGTAATTGGTCTAGTAGTAAAATCCTGACTAGGCAGCGTCTGCTTCACTGGTTTAAAGTTTGCACACTCTGTTCCATTCAATCAAGCTTTATTGAAGTCAAAGCAGTGTACAGTCAAATTAGTGTTCTGTGCTTCTCTTCTTGTTGATCATCTTTGTTCCACATTCTTTCATTCTGGCAGCAACTGTGAAATAAAATGATATTAAAATTACAACACAGCCTGATCATTCCAGTTCGATATCTGAGCAATCTTTTTCCATTTGTGAAATATAAACTCTGAAAAATGCAATTTCACTCCTTGTACTGAACAGCATGCAAATTCGTCTTAAAAAATTCATTCATTTTTAAGCAAACAGATGAGAATTGAGCACATTATTAGCTCAAACTGACCTATTCAATTTAATCAATTTACTCAATCTAATACCAAATTCTCTAAATCAACATGAGTAAATGTATGCCATTTACTAGGGAGAATTGCTGCTCAGATCTTGGGAGTGGAATGGTTAATTAAAAGATAGAATTGAACGTAAGATTGTTTCAACTTTGGCTGCAAACATCAAATTGACTAAATTCAGTTGTGAAATAAAGAAAAATTGACAAAATTCAGATAAGGTGTAGCACACATATAAAATTAATGACTTGTCTGGAAATTTTACAAAGATGAATGCTACATATAGTAAAATACAAATGGATAAATTTTCGTTGACATATTCAGCATCTACCAAGTATTGCAGTGTATACAAATTCAGTAATTTTAAACTTTATTTTGACTGCTCATTCCAACAAACAATCAGCAACTGATCGTGTTGCTAAAGAGAATCTTTACTGAAATAAAAATAATATGACAAGTTTCGTCCCAGCACTGCTAATTTTAAAACATTTAGAAGTTTATATCCTAAATGCAAAGCATTTCGAAGACGTTTAATAACATCTAAAATTCATTCCCTACAACTACAGCAACAGTACTATTCATAAATCTGCATGTAAATTGAAAAACTGATTTCATGAAATACCCAGAGAACAAACTGAATATTTCCTTTGTGCGGTCATTTTATAGGATTTTGTCTAATGATTGAAATGAAAGAGCCACGTAGAGCCACGTTGAAAGATGACCACGTAGTATCTCAATAGTTGATTGTTGATTGTTGATCATGCAGCGTCCGAGAGCGAAAAGCAACACCGTGCAGCAAAACTAAACCTCACAGAAACTAAAATTTGATCACATTGCGATGACATGAAAGATAAATGTTCTGATAGATACCTGGAGTGCGGCGTAAGTGCTTGTCCAACTGTTTGTTTCAAGATGGCTGTTCCCGCTGTGAACATGGTCCTGTCCATACAATAAAGCGCCCTTCGTTCCTCAGACATTCGACTCACAGCATGAAAAACTGGCATGTAGTTTTCCCTTCTCAAT
This sequence comes from Ricordea florida, assembly GCA_949710005.1. Classification (NCBI taxonomy): domain Eukaryota; kingdom Metazoa; phylum Cnidaria; class Anthozoa; order Corallimorpharia; family Ricordeidae; genus Ricordea; species Ricordea florida. The sequence goes on along the minus strand of OX453282.1, from coordinate 1,372,435 downwards.
TTCGTCCAGAAAACCGTTATCTAAGCTGGAAACACTGATTTTAAGGGGCTACTTTGGTAGCAAAACCGCCCACGATAAAAGCCAACTTGCTTCGTTCTCCGCGAGGGAAGGTGACAGAAAAAAATGAATAAATTATTAGTAGCTATTTTGCAAGTCAATGAACGCACGTTTCTGCCAGCGAACCTAAACTGAGCTGATGAAATTAAAAAATAAACCGATATTCCTCCACCGAATTGGAAGACTACAACCAAACTATTGGCTATTGAAATGTCAAAAATTCAGTAGGATAAGAACTTGAAAAAATTAGGCTAATTTTAAAAGTTGTCGATTTTTGTCAACCTGTTGTAAAATATCCTCAGAAACAAATTATGGTTTTTTCTTCTCGTCAGAGATTTCTTTAATATTTTCATTTGCGTGTTGGGTGTCAGAGATATAAAATTGAACCACAACGCGGACTACTTCGAGTTAACTGACCTGTTAGTGGAAATGTCATCGAAACAGCTTGTCTTAATTATATTTGCATATATTCTTTCCTTACTCTCATTTATTTCTATTCTTTCCTTTTTCTCTTTACATATTACAATTTTATAGCCATTTAACTTAGTAATCTACTTATTTGTTGTAGCTAGTTTTTTTCTTATTTCCATTTTAGTGTTATTATTACTCATCTTACTGCTCCAGTTATTGCAACCAGTATTTCTGTATTTACTTATGTATTTAGATATATATATATATTTTTTCCTTTTCTTACCATAACTTGCTTTTTGAATAATTTTGTATAATTATACGTGAAACTACTGCCATCCTCTAATAGCTGTTGCTATCTGCGAGTATTAGATGGAAAACTGTAAATATAGAATATCGATTAATCAAATTGAATTGAATTGAACAATTATAAGGGACCAGTCATTATGTAGCAGGCGGTACGTGTGGGGGTGGGAAGAAGGGATGGCGGGAGAGGCGGGGACGGACTACTATATTTACATGAAGGGCCATTATAAAATCACAAATTGTTTCCAAAAATAAGCAAGGACGACAACTATTTTCCAAACTTCTTTCTCATTTTAGTTTAGTTAGCCCCCATCCCCAAAATAATGACCGCTTCCTAAGGTATCCAGTCTGAAAATTGTCAAAAACACAGATACTGTAAGAGATTAACAACACTTTAAGCAAATCGATCAGAATATGATTTAGCAATCAATTTTGCGATACGTCTCGGTCAATAAAAACACAAACAATAACTCGGCCAATATGCATCCATCACATCTACGCTTGGTCAATAACGCATATATTTTCGCGCATAATAAGAATGGCCATGTATTATTCTCCTTTAGTATATCGTTACTGGTTACCAGTCCTCCTCGTGCCTGGTGGCACACAGGGCCTTCACGTCACTTTTCCACTTTTCCCTGTTCGCTGCTTTTGACCGCACCTGTTCCCAGGTCCTCCTCCCCGCCTCGCCTCTCTCCTTCTCCACAGTCCTTCGCCATGTTGTTGTCGGTCGTCCACGCTTTCTTTTGCCTGGTGCCAAAGTCAATGTTCTGTTGCAATCATTCTCTTTATTGCATGTTTTGGGGGGACCAATGGCCTTCTCGGCCCAGGGGCGGCCGGATGGCTTTGGCAGTCTGTGCGTCATACAATCCCTTCCGTGAGATGCAGCTTCGGTCTTCCCTCTAAAAAGTGGATTTGCTCTGCTTCTGGCTTCTGTGATAGGTTGTTTCTTATGGGAGAGGGCCATCAACCCTTTGCCCAACCCCTAACCTGGAGTACCAGGGGGATGACTCTTCACCTGGTCCATACCTTTCGACCCGTCTGACCCTACTGGGAGCAGGAGCATATCTCCAGCCGACATAGCTCTAGAAGTCACTGGGGCATGCAAACACCCTCACCACGATAAGGTGGCGATCCCGGGCGAGTTTTAGTATATAAACACCAATAAATACCAGGTAAAATTTCTCGCGAAAACATGACATCATCACACGTAAAAATAACTTGTGACAGGAGCCCATTACCAGGAGCGTGATTGTACGGTACATCCTGCCATCAGCACAGTCACAAAAGTGTCTATTTTTGGATCCCGATTTCCCGCGAAAAGCAATTACCATGATGACTGCCACAGAAGCGAAAAATATGGCGGAAAAACTATTGGTACAGTCTGTTTTCCGTACCTACGTGGTCCAAGACAGCTTGAACCATTCCTATCTTTACGATAAAGAAGCCGATCGTGCAATAAAAGCAAATTTAATAAAAGTAATTACTAAGCCACAAGCCGTGTCTGAATTTCTAGAATCGTATTAAATTGACTTGAGCTCCTTCAGTCTTATGAGTATTCAGCCATACATAGTTTTCTTGCACGTTACTTTGTCCAGTGACGTAATAAAATCTCACAATGTGATTGGTCAGAAAAGACACCCTTTGTTTGTTTCGCGGAAAAAGGAAATCTAAAAATAGACACTTTTGCGACTGTGCTGATGGCCAGACCCAGTATGGGAGAATCACGCTCCTGGTAATGGGCTTCTGCTTGTGACTATGATAACATAATAAATTGCGCCTTGAAATGTTAAAGTGAAATTGTTTCTATCTATCTATCTATCTATCTATCTATCTTTAGTAAAAACTTTACTAGTATGCTAAAGAAAATGCCGCAATCTTGTTGGCTGAGCTATCTATCAGCCACGATTAAAGTTCACCTCCAAATTTTCTCCGATTCTCATCGGTTTAAGTTGATCACGTGATGTGATAGTGTTCGTCCGTGGAAAGGCACTATCAGCTCATAGTGTCTTTACGAGGAAAATACCCGGATGGATAGTTCTCGTCCGTTAAAAATTCTAATAAGTATGTTCTCGCTTCACCGAGGTCAGCGAAGAATAGGTTGTACTCCTCCGAAGAAACATGGTACGCATGAATAAATATTTGATTTGATCTTCATTCAGTGGGTTTTGACTGTTTTTCAACTGACGCGTGGAAGAAAATTTAGTGTTGGAACTATCGGTCTGATAGTTGCCCCTTGGAAATTTGATTTTCTTAAAATTAGAATATTTGTTTTAAGAACATCACATTTCCGCGGGGCAACTATCAGACCAATATTCAGCGACAGAAACTGTTGCGTCCCCAGACGATGTGGAAATAGAGGAGACGCTAATGTCAATCAGTATGTTACACAAATAACACAATGGACTTTATTGAATCACACACGGTGAAAACTAAAATAAATGATTACAATAATTAGAAGAACATTATATACCTCAAAATTGACAACATGACACGGAAATAACGAGAAGAAAAAAGCGAAAAAAATCATATCTGGTAGGCGTACACTCCGAAAAAAGCCGATTGACTCGAGCTACTGAGCTCGTGCTAATAAAAGGACCATAGGATATCGAATATGCACTTTAACTTACAAAAAGATGCACTTTAACTTACTTACAAAAAGATGCACTTTAACTTACAAAAAGATGCACTTTAACTTACAAAAAGATGCACTTTAACTTACAAAAAGATGCACTTTAACTTACAAAAAGATGCACTTTAACTTACAAAAGGTTGAATGGTAATACCCCGGAATATACTAATGACTTACTTATTAAAAACTCTGATACGCATATTGATCAACTCGTTTTTGTTATCTTAACTTAAATTACCCGTAGAGAATTTTTCTCGTTTGTTTGGCCTAGCTACATAACTGAAGTTATATGAAGTAAGCAGTCATGAATTGATTAAAATGATTCGACTTAAAAGCCAGAACCTTTCTGTCGCTGTCTAGACCAACGGATAACAGCGTCGCTTGGCCCATTTTCTTTTCAGTTAACTTGCAATCGTAGGAATTCAATACACTGAAGCGTCTTTGAAAAATTTCTGATCAAACTTTATAATGTGTGCTACGAATACATGTTACATTTGACAACAGACCTGATCTAAAAATTGAACTTCGATAATTCACCTGTCAGAACTCTTGTGTTGTTGTTTGTAAACTTTACATTTCGCTGTTTTATTTATTTCGTGTATGTGTAGATGTGATTGAAATAAGGACAGAAGGAATTCTCAGTTCTCTAATCCACGTTGTTTTGCTAAATTTCAACTCCTCTACTACTGGCTGCCATGACTGCTTTCCCAGTTTCGCGGTATCGTGCTTAACTGCTTTTAAAGCTCGCGCCACGACCGCGTTCTCTCCCCAGTCTTTTCGCTGTTCCGACGTCACCGTTCCAGTTCCGGTTCTCGTTGCTTAAAGTCCCTAAGGACACTAATAAATGAACAACGAAAGTGGTTTGCATGTGGTTTTATTATTTTGAATCATATTCTTGTGGCGGATACAAAATGTCTTCTCGGTGAGTGACACATTACTATTTTATTATTTGCTCTTCCTGTGTCATTATTATAATAGGTGTTTAATTCTTGATGCAATACATCAAACATGAGATAGAGTGTTTCATCACATGTCAAACATTGAGAAAAGAGCTGAAAATACGACACGCAGCGGAGCATTTCTGGCCAAATTCGAGGTGTTAAGTATGTGATGAATCACATGTATCGTGTGTTTGATTTAGCTTCTCAAAGGAAGTGATTTGGAAAGAGAATCAGAGATGCAAAAACCAGCAGTTTTTCATCAGTTATCCAAACACGTCACGGTGTCTGATTTCCTTTGTCCTTCTCTTATGCATTATTGATTAGTTTGAGAAGCAATATATCAAACACGAGATGCATTGCTTTATCAAATATCAAACACCAAGTAGAGAGCTGAAAATATACGACGCACAACGGAGTTAGCAAAATTCGCGATGTTTGATATTTGTTGAAACACATGTATCGAGTGTATGACATAGCTTCTCAAACGAAATTATTTAGAAGTAAAAATTAACGATGGAAAAACGAGCCGCGTTTCATCAGATATCCAAACACGTCACGGTGCCTGATTTCCTTTATCCTTCTCTCATACATTATTAATGAGTTTGAGAAGTTTACTATCCTATTATGTTCTCTGTCTACCATAAATACAGGAATGCGTTTGCTATTTAACGCCTGTAGTACACGACGTCGACACAAACGTGAATTCTACTTGGACAAGGCTATTGACTTGAATTCTTTTATAAAAAGAAACGACATTATTTGGGCAAGAATAAGTAGAGGTCGCAATGTACGTTTCTCAACTTAAACTGAGCAAGTTTAAGACCATCTTATTTGGGTGAGTACGGTTATAATCTAAATAATTCTTTACCAAACATCTTTAAAATGTGCTTAACCTTTTGGTGTAAACTGGTAATACAGTTTCTATGTTCGTGGCGAATACTACGAGAATGCCACGGTTTTATCTGCAGCCAGAAAATTGATTCCAATCTGTACAGTAAAACAAACAGCGCCGCATTCAGTACCGTTCAGTGGCTTTCCAAAGAATACCAATACTGACTTGGTTTGTTCCACAGAGAAAAAAATGTTCGAAAGACACTGTAAAGAAGAAAACTAAAAACCGTAAAATTGCACAGTAATTTCCAAAGAATGGTCAAACTGCATGGTTCGATCTTCAGATGAAAAAAGCTAGAACCACACTGTATAGTAAAGCAAGCAGTACCACAGTACAGTACTGTTCAGCGTCTTTCCAAAGAATGGTAACATTGCATAGTTTGATCTTCAGATGAAAAAGTTAGAACCACACTGTATAGTAAAACAAACAGTACCACAGTACAGTACTTTTCAGCGTCCTTCCAAAAATGGTCACACTGTATAGCTTGTTTTAGATAAAAAAGTTACAAACGCTTTGTAGAGTAAAAAAAAAAAACAGTGCCAAAGTACAATACTGTTCAAAGTCCTTCCAAAGAAGAGCCACGCTCGATGGTTTGAGTCATTACAAAAAAAATAAAAACGGTCTATGCAGTGAAACAAACAGTAGACCGCTGTTTCGTAGTAGCGGGGACTGAGGATTGTCAGTTAGTTAGGAGAGGGATCCATGATTCCTTTCAGCCAGTATGTACACATGGTGCCTTTACCCTGTTTAAAGAGAAACAAATTGTATTAATAAGGCGAATTTCTAATACGGATACTCCTAAATCCGACTATGCATACAAGTCTTATCATGCTAAGCGTCCAGTGTTTTCACATCTGCATCGGTAGACCTTACTCAATGCCTACGTTATTAGAACTGTCTAACATTCTTGAAATCCATAGGCAAAGACATATTATTGGAGCTTTCTCGTTTACATTCTAATAACTTCAGAATTACGTTGTAAGGGTTTGGAAATACAGAATTATTTAACAAATCTTAGGCGAGAAAGTATATGCAATTAGTTTTTAAAGAGAGCTAGATGTTGGCCTTCATCTGGGGTATTTTCTCCTCTAATAAGTGGATTTGTCCGATAGCGATGTGTTAAACAGTGTCATTGTCATCATAATTATCATCATCATCATCAGTTGAGTATTCAGTACAAGATACACAGACCTTAAACAAGACGTATAGATTAAAGGATAAGAGAACCCCCTTCTGGATCTACCACCAGTCCCCAGTAAAAATGGCCAAGTAATCTCCCTGACTAGTTTATCCCATTAGAAACAAGTAAGTAATTCCATGCACGGTGTTATCATGGTGATGGGCGTATAGTATTTAATACCTTTACAGCAACAGAGTTTCTGAAGTCAGTTCTGTATCCTCCGATACTATCCAGTACCTCCTTCGTGTTTGCACTAATATGAATTTTCTGTGCTATTGGAAACAGGAAAAAACATCAAAGTTTACAAATCAAGTTAACTTATTAATATATGCATGATACGCAGAAGGGGCGCTTGAACCGTCTCTAAATGGAACTAAAGAAATATCGCCTGCGTCCATTAGTTAAAAGTAGATATCATTACTAACCATCAAGCTCAAGTCAAAGTTTATTTAAGACTTAAAAGCATATACAAAGCAAGATAAGCATAACCATCCTCAGAACTTTGAAGTAAATGGAGCAGATACTTAAAAACTCACAACTGTATAGGCAATGTAGGGGCTTTTGAATGGGGGAGTCGCTTTTCCCCCCTCAAGATCAGAATTGTGTAGTTTTTGAATTCCAGTTGTTCCCTCAGCGTTAAGGTAATGCTGAAGAGTCGCTAAAAAGTAAATTTTCAAGACTCTTTAAACGTTGGGAGACAAGCAGGAATGTTGCTGTGTAAAAGCACTGGCGTATGTTAAAAGCTGCATCAATTTGCCTTCCGCACAGCAGATTACGTCTCGATTGAGGATTTCTACTGCTTTTTCTTCCTTGCCTGGACATTTCGTTTACTCGTAACTGTGCTTTTCTTTCCTCCCCTAAAATGCGATATTCAGTTCTAATTGATTCCGTAGCTTTTAATTACATTTGTGGGTATATTTTGTCTAAATAAAGGTTTAACTTAGGAACACTCACGATCTCCTGTAGTTTGCATTCTTGAGGCAGTGTTGACGGTATCTCCAAACAAACAGTATCGAGGCATCTTCTTTCCAACGACACCGGCAACACAAGGACCTAACAGAAGACAAAAATGAAAGGGAACAACGAGTCAAATACTAATAGAAACTATGATCATTAGCCTTTTCACACAGTCAGGGTTTCGCATCGTTGGTTCGTAAACAAATTGAGCAATCGCAAACTTGTGGTCTTTGCTTCAGGGGTGGGGTGCCATGGGTTTCATCAACAGGTAACGCAGATAGACCCACACCACTCAGGGACAATAAATACCACAATTCATTACTTGTTTCCAAAGAATGGTCACCCTGCATGGTTTCTTCCACAGATGAAAAAGGTAGAACCACGCTGTACGGTAAAACAAACAGTACCACAGTACAGTACTGTTCAGTGGCTTTACAAAGAATGGTCGTTGTGTAGTAAAACAGACAGTCGCATAGTAGTCTACTGTTCAGTACTGTAGTTAGACACAATTATATAGTTTACAGTATTTCTTGTTTTCGAATTTCTTGTTCCGCCGATTGCTAAGCCTTATGTACTTACCAGTGTGTATGCCAATTCGAACCGACACATGTCCACCAGGGACCTGGGGCACAATCAATCCTTCAACAATGTCAATAAAGTCCAGTGCCATGCGAGCTATTTGGTCAGCGTGCATGATACCGTTCCTCTGTGGAAGCCCAGAGACCACCATGTATGCATCACCAATTGTCTCTACTTTGTAAACGTCATAAAGACTGATATGATCATCAAACATACCGTACACAGTGTCCAGCATTGCGGTGACCTGGAAGTTGTACATTAAAGGGATACTGTAAGCAATTCCTAGAAAGCAACTGAATTATATTAGGGGTTAGTATAACTACTCAGGTGATTATACAAAATCGCGCGCTTTGATTGGTTCGCTATCTCGGATTATCAGCCGATAATCACCTCGACGAACAAAATGGCTGCCAGTCGTTAGCACGCTTTTGATAAAATTAATTGTTTTCGTGTTGTACAATGCTTTTTCTTTTCTTTTTTTGAAATAATAACCTGTGTATTTATACTAAAACAATTATTAGCCTTAGGCTCAGTGATTATCGGTGAATATTCACCGATAATCACTTCGCCTTAGGTGAATAATTGTTAAATGTAAATGATTTGAACCTAGGACTCTCAGTATCGTTTGCCGAGTTTGATTGTCAGGGTTAAAATAGTTCTGAGGTTGAATGACGTTTCTCACCCAGATTGCTCTCATTCTCAAAACGTTAGTCAGCATCAAGAGCAGTTTTTCTCGGAGCTACTTAAACCGGAACGATCGAACTCAACAAGCACAGGAGGGAGCCTTGTAATATTGCTTCAATTTTATTGATTAGGTAATAATTGTTAATTGTTATATACCTAGACTTTCACTCAACAAAACGAGAACTGTGATTGGTTGATTCTTGGTCACGTGCCCCTGATCAAATTCAAATGTATCCCAACCGGGATACAATTGCGCAGTTGTTGCCCGCGTGCCAGTTGTGCCGTCTTTATTTGTTTGTTTTTGCTCTATGATTGTTTAAGGAAAAGTCTAAATACATAACAAAGCACTTAAAGTACAGTCCCTCGTGAAACTAATTAGTTTTGTTTTCCCACGAGTCCTGATGTTTCCCTCGAGCTTCGTCTCGGGAAACATAAGGACTCTCGGGAAAACAAAACTAACTGTTTCCCTCGGGACCATACATTAAGAGTATAAAAATCAAACTTTATTTATTTATTTTTTATTTTTTTTTATTTAACCACGGGCAAATTCATCAGCTATTTACAAAAGTATAAAAATTATAACTGCTCAACTAAAAACTATAAACTAAAACATATTAAAAAGCTGCTTTCCGTGAATGCCGTGCCTTATAGAGCTTTGCTGATATCTCGTTTGAACGACCTTAGGAACTTCGCGCACCTAACCTCATAAGGAAGGCGATTCCAAAGTGTGGCGCCACTATAACTAAAACTATTTTTAAAATAATTTGTGCGTGGCAACCTAACATTAAGTTTGTTCTCGGAGTCCCTCAAGTTGTAGTTTATATTTCGATCAGAAAATTTCGATACTAAATAGTCCGGAGCTAACCCATGCAGGCATTTGAATACCATGATAGCCTTTTGTATGTTTCGCTGGCGGTCGAGATTTTTTAAAGTATAGGCAATGGTTTCTCTTGATATTTCTCTTAAGAGGCCACCCCCCTTAAGGGACCAATTTTCCTGCACCAATGGTGGTCGCTTTGGAAGGAACTGACGTTAATAAAGAAACCATCCTAACATACCTGAAGTGGTGACAGTCCTGAACTGATCTCGGTAAAACTGACGATGTCACTGAAAAACACAGTCACACTGGTAAAATACTCAGTGGGAACCGGCTTCTTCTTCTTGAGTAGCTCAGCAACAGAATGTGGAAACATTTGGTACAGCAAAGTGTCTGCCCTTCGTTTTTCTTCTTGTAGCTCCATTGTTGTCTGAGCGAGTTTAAAGGTGTAGTCTTGAATAGTTCCTGTCATTCGGTAGACCGAAATACAGAGTAAAGGGATTAGAAGGAAGGCAAACACAAGAAACGATAGCCTTTTGGCCAGGTTTGCTCTGCTGTCATTTTTCTTTAGCTGTAGATGTTCGTTGAGAAAATCTCCAGAGCGTGTTTGTACTTTAAACAGTATGTTCAGATATTTTGTCATCAGATCAAACCACGCTTGCCCTGCTTGAACAGATGCGTTCTTCGGTTTATTTTCAAGAATGATTTCTCGGTTTCTATCAATGAACTTCATCACAGTTTCATTTGTTGTTTGTTTCAAAGTTTCCTTTATGTCTGGCATCAGTTGTGCACCTGTCTCCAGGAGTTCCTGTCCTAGGAGACTGTGATTCGCGTACGAGATAAGTTGTTTGGTATCATTGAAGTGACCGCTTGCGAAAAATGATCCACCCAGCGCCCTCTCAATGCCAATCCGATCTTTGCCGGCAATAAACATGTAGTAACCGATCAATTCCAGGGAAATTTGTTTGCCTGATTGTATCAAAAGCGTTTCAAAAAACCAGTCCAGCATTCTGTTGATAGGAAGAGTGTAAAACTCTATCTGACCTGTGATGGTTTCATTCTCATTATCACATTTTTCCCCTACTTCTTTTCTGTGCGTTTTCAAGTGTTCAGAGAAAGCCTCGGGAGTGCGCAGATAGCCGTCAAGACCAGTGTTAAATGGCCATTTGATGGTATTCAAAGCGCCATCAACGTTTCGTCGAGCACCGTTCAAACGTTCTATGACCTCATTCTGATCACTTTTATCACGTGATCCCAAACACAAAACCGAGAGCCCTCGTTCGATCTGCAGATAATGTATTAACTCGGCAACGCTTAAACTCGACTTCACACTTTCTTCACTTTCTGTGGCAGTGTGAATGCTTTCAGTTGCTTCATGGACGTCCTCGATGACAAACACCAATAGACCAAGCACTGCGATCATTGCTACACCAATAATCTTCAGAGTCTGCACTCGGCGGCCAAGCCTGGTGGTGACGTCATAGTTCCAGCAAGTACGAAGCAGTTTGGAGAGTTTATTTTGACGCAGTGGTTTCTCCATCTGAGCAGAGTGCCCGCTTGGGGGAAGGCTTAACATATAAGAAAAAAGACAAACAAGTAGCATTTCAAACAGCCGAATAATTTCGTGCTACAATTAATCTTAGAATAACTTTTTTGGGTGTATCTCATACACTTTGAAATCATCTGTAATCCAGCCAATCTGACTAACCTTGAACGGTGAGATTTCATCACAAATCACATCTTGTTCACCGCCAATGAACGTAAATGAAAAATGTTTAAAATTGCAGAACATTACTACTTTAACATCAGATAATATTATTACAAAGATAAATGGTGAGAAGATATTCCATTGTTCTTTACAGCCAATCAGAATTTAGCTTTTCCACGCGCTCTAGTTCGGGCGCCTTTTAACACTTTGTTTTCTGCATGGTTGGCTTATAGTCTGATTAAACGTCTGTTTCTCGAGTCTATGACCGCATCCTCAACTCATTATAAATGGAAGAAAATAAGTCAGGTTAAACCAACTTCACAACACACTATTACCAATGGAGTGGCTTAGAATGCAGTAGTTCTGCAATTAGGCGAGAAGCATCAGAGAATAAGAAGAAGAAGTTTGAGGTTTAAGTAGATCATAGTTAAAAGAGTAGTTTTCCCAAAGTAAATAAATTTGAGCAAAGAATATTGTGTTAAATAAACGTATAGGTAAATTACTAAATGGACTTGCACTTTTCAACCACTTAGCTTACTCATTATTGTCCAGTGCGGCAGACATCGCCGATTTAAGTCAGTCAGACGCTCACTTAAAGGGATGAAATGATATGGTTAAGCACTTTAAGGTCCTGAAAACAATGAGCCAACAACGGTGTGAAATGTGACGAATTTAGGAGACAACATTTAAATTTGGGAAAAATACAAAAAAATTATAATCCTAACATCAAAGAGTTTAGCCGCAAAACTGATACTACGACAGCAATGAAATTTTGACTGAGCTATCGTATTGTAGAAATAACCTTAAAAAAATCCTTTAATCGTACGGAACTAAAACTAAAATAATATATCGAAATATACTAAAATAACATCAATAACAGGTGAGAATAAATTAACAAAAAAGGGAAGGATCAATGGGATTTTGGCACTGACCTTCAAGATATAACAGAGGAATGCATTCAAATATAGAACTGGAAAAGTCTTCTCAGCCACGGGTTCTATACTTGAAGTCAGAATGCTTAAATGCAGTTGGTACATCTGCAGTACATGCAACATTCGTTCAATTTCCGCTTCTTCTAGAGCAGAAGGCTTTACGTAAATTGATATTGTGAAGACTGCTATTAAATATGGAGATTGCAAAGTTCTATTAAGCGGTACCACAATAAGGAAACACCAAACAAGGATATTCTACGAAGCTTTTCATTATGGTTATTTAGCATTTTTGAGGAAACAATGGTTTTCTTTATTGCTGTGTTTGGTTAAAAGTTAATATTTTACAAGGGTGAGTGACTTTTTTTTTTCTTCACAAGGTGCTAAACTTTTCATCATACTTTTGTAATGTTTTTTTTTTTTTTTCAGGAGATATTGTGGTTTTTTGCTATGTTTGGTCTACAGTTAAAAGATATTACAAGGCTTGAAAGACTGAACACCGCTCGATGAAGTTAGTTGCAAATCAAGAAAATTTACTCTTTTTCCTGCCAGCAGATCTGAAACCCTTAGCACAACCTTACAACTTTGTTTCGGGCGATGATTGCAATTTTAAGCCTCTCAAAAAGTCTCATTAGCCTAAAAGAGCCCGTTTCCTGTTATGCGTGGACGATATCATAACAAACACACCTACTTTTTTGTGGCACATCTTTTTTAAAACTTGCATGGACCGTACATCGGCCAGGAACCTCAATCAAATTGCTCAAAACCGACTTGGTATATACATTATTATACGAATCCCGCTGCTTTGTATATATATTCTCAAATTTTAATCTAATATGACTAGAAAGCGGCAAAATCGTACAATCAAATAGTGTCTCCACATGAAATGATGAATATTTGAACGTGAAAAGCTCCGTGGACTATATAATCTTGATAAAGCTTGGCTAGGACGTTTTTGGTATAGGAACGGCGTGTTATGTTACCATGGCCACCAGAACATAGATTTAAGTTCTGCTGACCGTTGTTTCGCAACTCGGAGTATTCAAGATTAAGTCCCGTACATAACTACATTTGTAAATAGTGAACTGGGTTCGTATCTAGCCAGATTATTGATCTTGTTATGTTTAATTTGAGATCATTATTTCGTTCATCTATGTTAGCGCTATGACCACGTCATATACCGTATTTATTTATTTACTTTTGATAGCAAAACCAATTTTCAACTGCAGGTTTTATCATGCATAGCTTTCTGTTTTCTGACAACAGTCCTTCAAAGCTTGCCGCAATTCTTTTTTTAGAAGGCATACATGTTTTAAACTTAGCTGCTCTCGCTCGGTCTCACCCTGGTTTGCCTTAGACAGACATCTTTATTATTGCTGAAAGAAAATTCAACCAAGACGAAACATTTCGGCCAAAAAATTTCTACAACGCCTTGGTTTTGTGACTTTTGCAGTTTCGTATTTAGAGGTGTTAACTGGATCAAGCTTTATTTTTAGTTTGAATCCTTAATACAGAGGAAAAAAACTGAGACTTTCAGCCATTCCCGCCAAGAAAACACTGATAGGTGCCAAGTCTATAAAAATAATCGCACAACACAATAGGGGCAAAGACAATATTTAGCAGGGGTGTGACAGTATGAATCCTATTAAGTAACTTTTCAGACACAGGAAAAAAGGAAACAAAAAAGTGAAAGAATAGGAAAAACATGACGCATCTTCAGTGTGTAATGATTAAATTTTTTACCGCGACGACAGCCGAAATGTATTAACTAGTAAAAACGTGGTCGTATTTATGATATTGTACGTGCTGGTTGTTTTAAGACTTCATTTAATAATAATGATATGTGATAATTATTTCTAGCGCACTACATAAATTCGCAATGCTTTCGCAACAGTTAAAAAGGTTAAAAAAAATTTTAGATTAAAACGTTTGCATTACAAAAGACTTAGTTCATTCTCATATAGAAAACTGAGAATTAAATAAGAAAGACTTTCAGTTTGTGCAAAAAAATACTTTCGGATAAGGCCCTCCCGACGTATCAATGAAATGCTATTCTATTTTAGACGATCCACTGACTATAAGCTTGCTTAAATAAAGGTAATTTGTTCATATGTTTATTTAAAATACCCAGACGTGAATCTATTTACAGTTTAGAGTGACTGCGTGTTCGTTACAGTTTAAATTTTGCTTATTTGAATGGAGACAAGCTATGATGTGCAAAATATTACAATGGTAAACCAAAACTCACCGTTTATGGCGATGGTTTTGTAGAGAAAGTCGCTGAATCGCGACCTGCTGATTGCATGCGAGGGAACAAGTTGGCTTCTTGTGACAAAAACCATAAAACACAGGCTAAGGCCAATTAGCATGCATAATGTAACACATCTGTGAAACAATTAATTAATAATACAAATACCATCTCTTTTTTTCTTTAAAGAAAAAAGACCTTCAAAGCTGGACCAGCAAAAAAAAAAAAAAATAGGGCAGCTAGATAACACTCTAATGGGACCAAGCTAAGGATTAAAGTCTGAAAGATTTTTTGCAGTAAAATTAAGGTGGACATCATAAAAAATTGCCTCTAGACACATCCTTATAAAAAACGAATAGCGTTTGACTAAATTTTGAGGAAACAAATCGCAGCCAAGCTAAGCATAAGCTTATCTTACTTTTATGTAAACATAATTTATTCGCATCATTGCATTAAAAGAAATTCCTCTCGCTCGACGGTATTAATTACACAGTACACAGTTAAATCCCATTTTAAACGTTTTCCTTAGATAGACGCTTCATGTACAAAAACAAATGCAGTGAAACAATAAACACGTCCTCATCGTGTAGTCCCTGCACGCAATTCTCTTGGGAGGTTGAAGAAGTACAACGCTACTCGTAAGATATGCAAGCGAATTATGTACAAAAATACCGAAAAATAAGTTTGAATTACACTCTTCTATTCCCTGACGGGATTATTTTTGTATGAATTTTAATGGTTAAATTCCAAATTTTTTGCATGGTTGTAGAATATTCATTAGATCCTGGTCTCCGTTCATTTTCACCCCGCATGTTTATTGTATTCGGAAAAACCTATCGATAAAATCTTGAGGGAGGATGACACCCTTCATTCATCTCACCAAAATCATTGTCTGCTTTCACACTGATACTCAACAGCTGCAATTTACAATTCAGTTGATGACAAGAGGATTCGTACATTTAAAAAGCCGTTATCAACCAAATGGTTTAAAATAAAAACTAACAAAGACAGTGACGAATATTGCCCGACAAATTTTCAATAAATAAACCTTTTAAGCTCCCGTTGCTATCATCGACTTCGAAATACATAATGCAGTCATTAGCCAGTCTCTGGAGAACGTTCATTTCCACTGAGTGATATTCAAGTGAAAGATCTTATCATTATGTTTATAAACATGTTGATAAATAAATATTGGACTTTGGTTAGAAACTTCACAGTAAAATGTTCAAGAAATGATAATGAGAATGAATTTGGGAATTTCACACCAGGTTTCACCAGGGGCCGGTTGTTCGAAGGCCGATTAGCGCTAATTTTAACCCGGTTTTCTTTTCCTCTTGTTAAAAAAAATTCCTCCGTTAATTTCCTCTATTTTTCAGAGCATACAATCATCAAACTGCATTCAAAAACAATTATACTGAATGTGTCTTTTAAGCTGTCCTATCTGCATTTAAATTTCACACTAACTCTGGGTTACCTTAACCCTGCTTCGAACAACCCGGCCCAGGTTTCTTGATGTAGGAAGAAACGCAGTATTTAATGTGAGTGGTATACAGAATATAGTAGCAAATTGATTAAAATGATAATACAGAAAGCTGGGTAAAAATAATAGGTACACCTGCAGAATAGTGTTTTATCAATTCTCTCTACCACCCGCAGCGTTCCTACGAAGTGAAACTTAATTCGTTGCTTGGAAATACAAAATTTTTTTCACAAGTTTGCTGCGCTTATTCGTTACATATTTTTCAACACTCGAAGAGAAACTTCTCAGCTCTGTTCGTCCATATTATATCCTCCTTTTAGAATTTAAATCCGCAAGGTAAAAATCGACATTAACGTTATCAAAATGTTTGTGACATTCAACGCAAAACATCTATCTTAATTATTTTTATGCTTTGCTATATAAGACGGTCATTTCATGATAAACACAGATCACAGACTTTCGTTGTGATATTTAGACATAAACACTAAAAACAAAGAAAAACAATTGCTAATGCACACTGGTAAACTTCCCCGCAGTTTCGCTCTTGAACAGGGAAAGGGAATTATATTTGCTAATTGCAGCTGTTACGAACAATGCAATGTCTTTCAATTAAATGTTTACTGCTATAATATACTGATATTGCCTAGCAACATTTTTAATTGTAACGATATCGGAAAGGAATTTCATATCCTAATTCGAACAAAACGTCACGTTTTTTGCGATTGAGAAATCAGAAAACATTTTTCGACTTCAAGTCAAGGAATAGCTGAGACGAAGATCCAATAAAGGACATTTACCTACCTCAATGATGAGATCTCTGAGTAACACGAACAAAAATGCCAGTTTGGTTGATGGTTTTAGTTTCCGTCCGACTCGTCTCAGTTCTCTGGCGGTGAAAGGTTTACTGTATGTTACGGTTATGGACCTCATGGAAGTAGAATTTAAAAGCGTTAAATAAAAATGTTAAAAAAATAAAGTTGATACGATTGGTGATAATTTTCGAGCCCGAATCTCAGTTTATGGTTTCTGGTTTGTAATAGAAACAGAGAAAAAATCCTTCACAAATTGATTGAAGCTTTTCCCAGGACAATGCCCCTTTAATAAAAGCATACAATTTTAAAGGAATCACCCTATTTAGAGTGGTACCAGCTCGAAGGAAACGGTATGGCGACGTCTGCCAACTTCAATTAAAACTGTTAACTTAATAGCAGCGTAGTGTTGGAAAAAGATAAAATTATCACATTTTAGGCAGCCGAATGGCTGACAGCCATTAACTAAACACCACCGTTTGGCTTGAATCATTAATTTCTTGATTCAAAAGATTTTGTCCAGTTACCTTAAAAAGAGAGAAATGCAAGCCTTTTTTTGTCAGATTTTAACATCCTAAAAAATGTAAACATAGAAATGAAAACACGTATCACGTATCTTTGATATTCATTTCCTATTCTAAAAGGATATCATGGCAAACACGGGAAACTGCAAGCTATCTCGACGTTTTTTTTTTCCTTTTCGTAAACAATGAAAAAGATTTCTTTGGATGGTCTGGCAGACGCTTCTTCAAGACAAACGTTTTAACTCCTTGCTTACGTTTTTCCACTGTGGAAACGTTTCCTAGCAAGTTAGTCACACGTTAAACAGACTGAACATACCTGGTTGCTTGGTGCCAACGTCCTCATGTTGTAAAAATTTGTTCAGCACGCTAAAAACCATTTAAAGTTTACAATGCACTTTTCTTTCTTTTTCTTCTTTACTAGAGCGCTATCAAATGCGATCCCAGCAACTTACGAAGACAATTTGCATGTTGTGGTTCAGTTCTACTCCACCTGCCTAAGATTCCATGTCATTTGATTAGCACGCTCCTCTGACACTGTTAGCACCGAATTTTAATAACGCAAACAGTCGGCGATGGTTGCAATAGATCAAATGCGCTCGAAACTGTTGATTTTAGTTGTTAGATCAAAGCCTAAAGATATTAAAGACTTCGCTGATTGCAAATAACTTTTTCATAAACAGTAGCTGCTTTTCTCAAAAGCTATCGCCTGGTGCCAAACCCCTATTGGATGGGATGATATGAAAAATTGAAGACACATTATCACTTCAAATTAAACAAAGTCTTCATCCCCTTTGATTGACTAGCTTGTGAATAATTGGAAGTTTTTTGTCAAAGCATTTTTCAATTTTTCCCTGGGATGGGAATTTTGTGATAGGTTTATGTAAATACCTACCAAAATCGAGAAAACGGATGAGACAAACTGTTTAAATGTGCAACAACAGAGAAAATGAGAGGGCGTGAAAACAATTATAACAGACCTTTGCTTAGCGCGCATTTAAAACGTGCAAAACAGAAACGAGCATAGGTAGAGAGGACTAGGTGCAATGACTAATACCTCATCAATAAATTAGTACGAAATGGTTTTTTAAAAGAATAGCTCAAACGGACAAAAAGCAAGACAATTTTGTCACAGGCAAGGGGTTTGCACTTATTTTCGCTGACAGGTTTTCAATTCAATCGGTCAAGAAAACATTCCGAAAATTTAATTTCTGATAAATTTTCTTTTTATATTTTCGATTATTAGTTGTTAAGTCAATACGTTTTACTGGTTTGGAATCTAATCGTAATTTTGTGCATTATTCGTTCCCTGTCCCATCATCCTATTTTGTGATGTTGATGTGGTCTCACCTATATATAAGTTTGGTGGTTTCCAGAGGTCTCCTCACCTAACAACTACTAACATGCTGTGCTCTGTGAAACGCATTCTAATATCAAGGTTAATAAGTGATGATAAGGATGAAAAACTAAGACTATTGCAAAGAGAAACGGTGCCTCATTTCCAGAAGGACAACAATTTACCATTAACATTAACATTAACATTAACATTAACTCCATTTTGCTCGAATATTTCGCGTACATCAATCAATCAATCAATCAATCAATTTATTTGCCTTTTTACCAAATACAATTAATTTTATATATATTTCTATGGTTGGCGAGGTGACCTCTGGAAACCACCAGGCTTATAGTTGAGGCCACCTCGTACGTTACAATATGATTAAATAGATATTGCTTCAGCGTGCGGCTTTGCCAGTTCAGAAAGTACAATCAGTACAATCATGCCAAACCAAACCACTTTACCGCTGCAGAGCATTTCCTTTCTTACACAAACTATAGTTGGTAGAGGGGACTGGGTCCCCTCTACTAACTATGCACAAACGTGCTTAAAAAGTTATTCTAGCAATTACTGTTATTTTTATGACTAATTGCGAGACCGAAAAAGATAGTGAACATTTCTCTCTTGCAAATTTGCTTGCTTTATCAAATAACGCGAGGAGAAAGGTTTGCTCTATGACAATAAGTTGTTTTAATCTTTCCAGAATTAAGAGAGTTAGCTCTGTTGGATCTTTACAAAAATCACTTAGGCCATCATGCAGAGTTTCGCGTTAGTAATCGATTTGGTTCCCTTTTGTGTTCAACGCACTTACTTCTTGGAACATACAAGGAACATGTGTTCATGTGTTTGCTCATATACGAGAACACGAACAAAACAATATTTCAATTTTCAAAGAATAAATCAACGCGTATAATCTTTTTTTTATTTCTTAATAACCAGCTGTGAAATGCGAACTTAATCGTCTAAAAAAATGCCAGGTAGAACGTTTGTGTTTGTATAAAAAACCTTCCGCTATGACTTTACTGCAATTTATGTGGAAGATTTCTCATGGACATTAATCAGACGTTCCTTAATTTTTCACTAGTGGAAAAAATTTCTGCTTCAACTCGTCAAAGGTTTAGAAATCAGATGAGTCTTGTTAAATATAATCAAAGTAGGACTATGGTGAACTCGTGGATATGTTTACAAAATAGAGAAAAAAATAATTTTAAAATTAATGAAGTGTTTTGTCATAGTTGTGATTGAATGAACTTCAAAATAATTTTAATAATCTATAATCACAACATAAACGTGACCAGGGAGCTGAGTAGCTTTTCGAAATAAACATGCAGTGAGTACATGACGCCAATCATTTGACTACACTAGGCATCAGTTATAAGGCAGGTGGCAAGCATACAGTTGTTAAAAAATTAATTTTGATAACTTAACGTAAGGGTACTGGATTGAATGGAGTCAAAACCAAATGTAGTTCTGGTATCCTGCTGCTCACTGTCTGTATGTTCAAAGTTCCTAACACATGTAGCAGGGTCCTTCTGAATAAGGGCTGACTTTTGCTGCCATGACATTGTCAATTTTATCATCATTATAATTTTTGGTGCACTGACTTAGTGTCTTTGTTATCATCACACTTTGTAACTCATGATCTATACCACAACTGATCACAGCAAGTCCATATATATTCAGGGTCGCACTTAAAGGCTGAATCACACTTGCCATCATTAATACAGCAATACATCTCTGTTTTTATGCTTATTAACCTCTTGTTCTTACAATGTAAATATAATGAGTCACACAACAGTAAGCAAAACAGGTAAGCCTACTTTTCCAACATGTCTACTTCAACACAATCTAGTTCACTTCAAGGTAAATTCGGAAATCAATAGACAGAAAACTTTTCATTGAAAAGGCTTGTGGTGTATTGTATATAATATAACGCTTAATACATTTTCTGCATGACTTACTCTTTTCGACTTTCTTACATTGTAACCTTCATTGTTCTCCGTCACGGCAGCCGCCTCCAAATTTACAAGTAAATGTTGACATACTTCTTGGCCGTCCCAATACTTCTACAACTCCATTCCTGTTAGTACTAACACTTAAATCAGTAGAAAAGTCCTCCATGCGATGTTTCTTATCCAGGTCGGCCACAGACGTTCTTCGGTTTCACATCATGGATTCGTCAATTTATTCTGTTTTCAGTAGTCGTTTCGTTCAATAACAACTACTCATTTCGCTCATATAAGTTCTCATTCAAGTGCTAATTTCGCTCTATGAGTTCTCATCAAAGCTTACTACATTAGCAAGAGATTTTCTCATCTTCAGATCACTTTCGAGCCAACTGAAATTCATATACTGCTTGTAATCTTGGGGGCGGTCGATGGCGGTCGATGTCGGAAAAGCGAATAGTTATCATCTGGTCACGTTTAGCGCCTGGCCGAGTAAAAGGCTCATGAAATTCAGTCCCCAAGTTGGCCATTGTCCTAACTGGAAACATTTAAACTCCTTTTGATTTTAGTAAGACCGCTAATGAGGCCCTGTTAGTGAGGTTCTTTATGTCGCGCGTCTGAGTTTCAAACCTTTTCACGTCGCAATTTCGGAAGGTCGAAGGTCGCTGTCGTAATTTCCCGTGAGCGGCTCGTCGTTCGTCGCCATTTCAGGTCCTTTATATCGCCGTTTCAAGGTGTCGAAACTTACCCCTAACAGGGCCTCGCTAATCGTCCTCTTAAGCTACAAAATCATTACAAACTCTGGCAACGGTACGATACACTTTCAGCGTGAAATTTTAGCAACAGACTTCGGTGACTTCGGTCACGACAATTGTCGTCTTTATATGGGTGCCCCCGAGTTCTATCCGACTAATTACGAAGTGTGTCTACACTGGAGTGAGTGAGTGAGTGAGTGAGTGACAATTTGCATATCGGAGTCCCCACAAAAACTCGCAAATACGCTTCGCGTATCCACGAGTTAAAAATGGCTCGAAATAATCTTCAAGAAAGATGAATATATATATATAAATATATTTACGTGCACTTAATTGATCAAATCAAGAAACCATAAAACGGGAATGTGTTCCATTGAACACACTGTTCCTTTCTTTATTTACTAATGGGTAGTTTAAGAGAACGTTTTCTTGGTAAACTGTATGTTAACTAATATTTAATTGATGAGTTTCTGCCGTTTTGAAACTGCACTAATTTTTTTTCTCTCTCTGATGTAAAAGGAAAAGTGTTCCTTAAATAGCAGGAGAAAAAGGTTAAAACTCCAAAAAAAAAGTTAATAAAATAAATAAAAATAAAAAAATAAATAAATAAATAAAAACGTTGCACGATGCAAAGTCACAAGCAAGGCAACATTTCTCATCTCCACAAGAGCAATGCCTACTATAACCTATTATGCCCATTAAACACGCTAATTGCATGCAAATTCTTGCCCACTTTGACGCAATATTTAAAATGCGTACTCATGAGAATCAAGTCCTCAATAAATCCCCAACATTTTAAGATGCCCAGTCACACGCTGTTCCTATTTTCGATTAACAGCAAAACTAATTTTGCATATGCTCTGTTCGCTCTAATATGGCGTTAAACATTTTTAGTGCAATCACGCCAAAGAAGTGTGTTGTTTTGAGGAAACGTTTTTTTACTGATTTTTTCTATTTAAGCCGGATGTGTGAAAAGATAATAACAACTTACAGCTACGTTGTCAGGAAGTAAACTAAGCCGCATAACGCCCTTAACAAAACAACTACACAAGATAAAGAGGCCTTTTATCAACTAAGTTTTCTGGAAGACGTGAATAACAATGAAATCCCAGGGGTTACACTACGCAACTGTACAAAATTAAAGAAGAAATATGATGCTATCGGTAGAAGTTAAAAAAAGTCCTTGGTGTAGTTCTCGGGGTGATGTTTTTTTCAGCTCTCTACGGATCATCAGACAATATTCTTGCCCGCTAACATTCCCGCCGAACAACCGCCTGGTATTTTGTCAAGAAAAATGTTTCAGAACTTAGTTATGTGACAAAAATGAAACAAAGTTGGGATTTCACGCTCACAGTTTTTACGCGATTCTAGCCTGAAAAAGAACAAGCAGGAACTGGATTCGAACATATGACAACCTCGTTTGCTTAATATTGCGCTTATACCGCAAAAGATCAACTCTTCGACTGATTTTCCATACGTAGAGCAAATATAAGACGTATTTCATATCTTGAAATTGCTATCAATGAAAAACGTTATGTAGAATACAATCTTGTGCTTGAAATCCTTGACCCACGCCAGAGTGTATTGAAGTCAGCAAAATAAAACTGAAAATTCTAACCTCTTCGTTTGCATTAATTACTAACAGAAAGAAAACTCTAAAAAACGTTGCCATCGAGCACAAAAATGGCAACAGTGTTGGTGTTGCTCAAAAAGGAACCTTTTTTTAAGAAACAACATTCTACGTAACTTATAGTTTCAAGAAAAATATAAAAAACCAGGGCCTGACAACTCTTAAAACGCAGTGTGTTTTAAAATAACTAAGTCATCTCAAAAACTGCAAAAGACCCCTACTGTTTTCATTTCCTGGTGAGACTCTTGCAAACATTTCATAGTTGCGGGAATAAAATGTTTTCCGTCTTTATGTCTTGCGTCCATACTAGCAGCAAAATGGTGAGACTTCCCGAATTTATTTAGGCTCTTAAAAAACGGCTTGTTTCACGTATATCAGATCGCTAAGAAAAGAAACAAACTCCAAAAACAAACTAGAATTGTGGTTCAAAATAATTTCTAGGTAGCCCCCCAAAAATCATTGTTAAAACAATGAACACATATCTCGACTTTTTGCACGTACATCTTGGGTGCTAGTAACGACATGAGAAATTATTTTCCTCTACATAAAGCTGCTGAATAGCCTTAGACATACCTTTATTGTAGAGGTAAACCGTTTCGAAGGGTCGTAATTTCTGAACGAAGCCATGCAGCTGGAAAAACCTATTTAGCTACCAAGTCTGTCATACGTTACTGTTTTAAATAGAATTGCCTGCATTAGCATGTTAACAATACAAAATTAACATGTTCCACTTTTGAACCCATTTTCTTTGACTTCACAAGAACATTTTTTCCTCAGTAGTGGCAGCCAGACTGAGAGCCTCAGTTCTGATATATTTCTATTCTAGACGAAGCAGCTACCAAAAACTTGATTGGTAAAAACTGAAAGCTAGCTTTTGGAAGTAAATTACGAAAATCGGACTCTTAAAGCACTACGGCCTCAAAAATAATAAAAACATAAAAAAAGATCATACATAGGAGCAAGCAACATAAGTAGACTCACACAAAACTGAAATACCCTGAAGGCAGAATTGTTTCTTTCACATTAAAACCAAGCAAAGTATCCAAAGCAATGGGTTTATTATTTTTTTTTTCAAACTTATGATTGACAGTACCGTCCTGTTGGGTTGACATGGTTTCCACAGCCACTGACCTTTTTAAGTCTTGCCGAAAACCGTGCTTTTGATAGTAGAACTCCCTCTCTGGCATGTGAATTGAGCTTCAACAGATCAGTTGGTAAAAGAAATTTCTTAACAAATGAATAACAAATATGAAAACTAGCCACAAAACTTTTAACAGAGAGGTTTTGTGACATATCGCAACACAATGAACAAAATATCTTAATGATTAAGCCAAGCAACTGACTAAAACCTATTAAGCCACGACGGATGTAAAGTAAGCTCACAGTGATTAAAAAAGCACTCAAAGGTACCTTTGTGGTCAACAGTTTTGTTATCTTTTTGCATATGGCTAGGGACATTGTTTTACCTACACGTAAAAGCGTTAGAATCACACTGTGACTAGGTTTACAACAGAGGAAATTGTTTCGAGTACATAAATGTTACTGCAATTATCGTTTTCAGAGTATTCTGACTCACAGAGGTTTACACCGAAGGATCTCCAGATTCCAAACTGTTTACACTCATCTGTAAATCTGAGGACATCGCGATGAAATTGTTGGTGCTTCCATGATTTAGTCATTTCACAACATCATCGATGAATCTGCAGTTGTAGCTATAAATGGCCTGAACATGAATAGATATGTGGCCCTTTCTATTGTTTTAGTTAGAAGCATTTTTAGTGGTCGGTGATCGGTATATGAGTTCCATGTACTCAGAGCTCCCACACACAAGGGAAATTCATGATAATCCTAGAAATGGACTTTCGCTTTCACTGATAAATGTATAAATGCTAAGCATTTAAAATTTGCGGCAAAAAGTCTTCTGATGTAGCAATAACAAAAAGCGATGACCAAAGAATTCCAAAATCATTTGCGACTTTCCTGAAACTTCTTTCATCCCACAAGTAGTACAGAGTAAAGACACCTGAGTTCAGTTTCGTTTTGTTTGGTTCTTAAGTCGGTTGTCACGAAATTTGGCTGAATCGTGGCCCGTGGAAAATTAATCAATCTCCATTTTACAAGTGAGAGAGAGAATAGTAACTGCTCTCGCCTGAAATTTCACACTGTTCAAGGAATCTCTGAATGAGACACTAGCAAATTGTACTTAATAAGTCAACAAGTGGACTACTAAAACTAGTAGAATCATCGGAAACTTCCAGGTTGTGACTTCAGTGCAGAGAATTGAAGAGAATTTTCAAGCAGGTTCTTTGCTGGCTTTCAATGCTTTGCTACAATGACCGCATCTCGCCATGATGTGTGATCAATTAGCAGTTCAGACCACCCGGTTATCGTTGTAGCTGTTAAGTTGGGGTTTGTGGTGACTCTGGATTAAACCATTCGATTCCGAGATTTCTTTCACTATGTCTTCCAGCTCATGGAAACCAAGAGTTCTATTTTTGCAAAGGAATGGGTTGTTGTTCATTGTGGAAAGTGTGATGATAATATAAACTCTGAAGAAAACAAACAGTAAGCAGTCGAAACGTCGCGATCAACATTCACTGACCTTGTTGTGTCACAAGAAGAATTTATATTATCAGTTCTGTTTTTCAAACCAAGTCGCTCTTCTGAGTTTACGAACCGCTTGGGACACTGGAAATTCTCAGAGGCATTCGGTTAAATAACGCTTAAATAAAACCTTGTACTTACAGTGAAGGCAATAATCAGATTAGCACTACTCGGCGCATCAAATATTCTTGTTGGCAAGAGTAAAAGGCATTTAAACAAAAAAAAAAATGAAGAGAACTAACTGAATGTAGAGCGATTGCTACTTCAGACTCAATTTCAATCACAAAATTTATTTTCATGATACAGAAAGGGATACACACCATAATATATCCAAATGTTTTGTACAATTCGCTACCTGACAACTTTGAACACCACCAATGAATGTAAAGAACACCAATGAATGTAAACAACACGATTTCTTCGTTTGGAACACAAAAACTGCTCATGAATAGAGGCGTTATAAAATAAGAATTTCGGCGTTAGTCGAAAACATCCACGGAAGTATTTTTAAACGCAGTTTTTAGATCCTAAGGAAAAAAGAGAAACAAAGATATTTGACTTTGTTTAACAGACACCAGTGTTTAACTTGTATTTGTAGCCTTATACATAAGATACTTTGAAAATATACAATTTCTAACTTTCCTATTCTCACTGGTTATGATATTTTTGATATCGTGACCAATGAAGATTTATCCATATCTTCACTTAGGTCAAATTTTCAACTATACGAAGTCTATTTTCTCGTGTTCAAAACAACGTTACACCCATCGAAACTAAAATTCATTTATTATATTAAGTGGAGTGGTATACCGAGTGGTAGCAAATTAATAAAACTGATATCAGGCACATATGGATATAAATGATATCTGTACACGTGTGTGATTTAACTGGCGGGGTAACATTTTCACGATTTGCTATCACTCGATACTCGGCATACTACTAATTCTACATAATCAAAAAGGGAATTACAAGGTAGCTTGGAGATACGGAAAGATGTCAACTCGTGTTGAAAATATCACACTCGTTCGCTGCGGGTCACTCGAGAAATACTATCCAACACTCAAAGAGAAATTCCGTATCTCCGCGCGGCCATGAAATAACCTCTATGTCTCACGCCACCATCCCATGTAATAACCTCTATGTCTCACGCCACCATCCCATGTAATAACCTCTATGTCTCACGCTACCATCCAATATCCTCCATTTGTGATTTACTCTTCTTCCTAGCAAGTTGTAGTTTTTTGTGGGTGAATTGTAACTTTTAAAGTTTCACTCATTATTTCAAACCAGCATAGTATCAAAGTATGTCGTATTGTCCACGTGGCTGCAATGTGCACTTGTTTCTTATAGTACTTCAGTAATCATTGACAGAAACACCAACGCAACAACAGCAATAACTACACTGCAATTCCACAGTTTCAACAAACTGTTACGCGGCATTAGAGATAGTGTCGCAGATGGCCGATGCTTGATGTTAGTATTTCAAACAAACTCTAACAAATAAACAATACTTTTACAGACCTCGGGCTCCCTTGACAATAACTTGTGTACATTATAAAGTCCCATTGTACTCACCACTGCCCTGAACCGCTGACACATTTGCATGCAGTCCTGTATTATAGGGTGCTGGTACAAAAGGTGGAATGGGATAGCTTCATTTTCCTCTGCACCGAGTTCCAGGAAAACCCCAACGAGGCGATCCTGTGACAAGAAATTAAATCGCCAGTGACATTCTACCATCAATGACGGTAAAAATAGAAAATTGCTAACAAAACGCGAAAGTGTTCCCTGTCGTTGCTGAATTGCTAAAGTACTGTTAACCTTATAGTTCTTTTCCATTAATTTTGCTCAGCCAATTTTTGGTGAATAAGGTCAGAATAAATTTTGTACAAACCTGATTACCAAAAATGAACGAGCGGAAAAAACGAAAGAGTCAGTTAACTATTACGTTATTTTCAAGTAAAAGATGGAAAATTGCTAACAAAACGCGAAAGTGTTCCCTTTCGTTGTTGCATGTGAAGAGAACAAAAAATTTGGCAGTTCCCACTTTTCTTTTCAAAAGGGTTTCACAAGGTAAACCAGCAGTTTATAGCAAACTGATCGAATTTAGGAAAAGTAAATAACCGACATTATTTTTTTCTCCAGAATCTCAGCGGGCCGGAATCCCAAATCCTCGAATCTGATTGGCTAATCGCACGCTCGTAACCGGTCCAGCTTTTTACGATACGGACCACGGTCCGGATTTTTATCCGCGCTATTCGCGGCAAATTGAAATTGTTGCGAAAAAAAAAGCAAACAAACAGAAAAAATAAATAAGTTATTTACCGGTCTAGGTCGGTCCGTATGGGAAAAAACTGTGCCCTTGGTTTTGAGTACGGCCCTCGGCCTTCGGCCTCGGGCCGTACTCAAGACCTCGGGAACAGTTTTTCCCATACGGACCTCCCGCCCAGTAAATAACATATATGTAATATAGATACAATACGTTTTCGTAAGTCCTTCATAGAGGCATAATATAGCAGTTGTAATATAGGGGTGGTCAATTGGCGGGTTTAACTGTACATGTATTGAAACAGTGGGTTGAGTCTGGGGAGAGAATATTCTTACCCTTGCAAATGAATCAGCTGGGTCAGCGGTCACACTAAGGCGGTGAGTGTCACCCATTCTACTCTCTCCGTGGTGGAAAACCTGTTTCGTGGAAAAAAGAACCGATTCGATCATCGACTGCGAAGACTGACCAAATGTCTTCATACATACTGACAATTATCACACAAGTTGTTGAGACAACAGAATGGTCATAAAGGTACCATCATTAAGTTATCCAAGGAAACAAGAGAGTCCATTTCTGGAGGTGGCGACTGTGGCTCCTACAACGCAAAACACAAAATAAAATGAGAGATTTATACCTCTCACTAACCGAGTTCGAGGTCCGCTCGGATTTATGGCCCAAGCGCTTGGAAAAAACGAGGATCCATAACTTACAGTACGGACCGAGAAAACGAGGTTTGTAAGATATTTATTATATCTCTGGAGACATTTTAGCGACCAAAACAAACTTTTGAATTTTGCTGGCCGTACAGTGAAGTACGGCCCGCTAAATTGACCAATCACAGCGCGCGTACTAACTGAGAGATATAATAGTACATTGTATAAACACACTGTTAAGCGTTGAGATATTCACGGTGGTCGTAACTTTAAGTCTCGTCCCTCCCAGAGTAAAAACGTGAGTCATACAGTACAACGAAACCTTGACTGAAGATTCGCTCCCACGAAGGGCTGACGGTCGAAACGTCAGCACCTCCCTTTTACCTTATGCCGGGTGGTATAACTTACTTAATCAACTCGTTTGGTTTACCAAATTTCTTGTGTTTCAATTCCCCACCGACGCAGCACCAGTTTCTTTAGAAACCATCCCCACGAAACATTGACTGAGTCATACAATCTGGTTCTAGGTTTTACCCTTTTTGATTGTCGTGGCAAACTTTGAGTGAAAGAGTGTGTATCTAACCTTTCACACATCCAAAGTCAAACCTCGTCTCATTAAACGTGGTTCTTTACAGTCAAGTTTCGAGTCACACAAATTGGTTCTAGCCTTTTACCCGTTCACAACCAGAGTCAAACGTAAGGCGTGGTTCAACCTGGGAAAAGCGTGCAGGCAGTCCGAATCAATACGATTCAAAGAACTGACCTGGATCTCTGGAACAATGACGTCACCACCATTCTCCATTGTAATTGGCTGAGGCAGATGGACCAATGATTTGCTAGAAGGCATTGGTTGATTGGCAGCTACACTCAAGGCTCGCAGAAAACCTTCCAAGGGATTGGAATCGGCCGCAAAATACAGCAGCTACAAAATATCATATGTCCATTATTATGTAGGTTCATAAGTTCATCCTTCAAGCCTAAGTAATGATTAATATGCGGTTTCTTCTTACGCTGTCAATGTATTTACACGCAAACAAATGAGTAGAATTGAGAAGTCATCAGCACAAGGACACTGCGTTCAATAAAGTTACAGAGTGCACAGCCGCAAGGCGTAATTACGTGTTAAGCGTGTCTGGCATGTTATAAGCTACTGTTACGCGTGTCTGGCATATTATAAGCTACTTACCAAGTTGACATAATCAACACTTGGGATGCCTGAGCTTTCGTCAACGAAAATCTGGAAAAAAGCCTGCAATAAAACAACACACCTGTGTTGTAAATAACAGCAGCAATACAACTGGAAATAAGAACGGTGTTAAAACTCGACATGTGATAAGCAACAAACAAGTTAAGAGCTAAAGCGGAACAAGAGATACGATACTTCAGGTACAACACAAATCAAAACACTGAGAAGAGTGCTAAAAATACAAGGCGTAGCGGGGCATTTTCGACGAACTTTAGCGTGTTTGGTCTGCGATGGAACACTTGAATCAGGTATCGAAGGAGAATATTTACGAGTAAAAAAAGATTAAAAAATGAGCCGTCTCTCATCCAGGATCCAAACGTCCCACGGTGGTGATTTCCTCTGACTTTCTTTTGACGTGTCCTTAACGAATTTAAGAGGGTGCTGCTTGAAAAGGGCTGCGTTTGCTTTCAACTGGAAATTATTGATCAGGTACGTTACCCGCTGTTAAAGATACTTGCCGAAGTCAGATCACCTTTGGATCACTCTTTAAGGCAAAGTTTAGGGGATTACAGAAGAAAGTGATGCAACAAAATTATCAGCGACAAGAAAATCGCAGGGAATTGCACAGAGTAGTAAGAAACGTACATCCTTAAGTTTTCCTTGTCTGTCGAAGATAGGTGCAACATCCGGGTCTTTAGGGTTCTCAAGCTCTGGTTGACCTGTAAACCACAGCTCCACCTAGTCATGAAAACACACACAAGCAAATCATAAGAGATTTTATAATATAGCTACGTTCTTACGGGCGCTCTGATTGGTCAATAACCTATGTTTTATCAGAGTATAAAACATAGAAAAAGCGTGTTTTATTGTTTCTCGCCATATTACCTCTACTCGACAATTCTGTAAGAGACGGCGAAAAACATTTTCTTTGAAGAAATTCATGATGGAGTTCTCTGCGAAGCAGCAGAAAGTTTTGAAGCTGAGAATAATAAGACAAATAAAGAAGAAAAAGCGAAAACAGTCGAGAAGTTGGTATTAAATGGCGTCGGTTTGGCGTTCTGTGTGCTTTTTTGTTTCTACTCGCGGCATGTAAAATCTATATCATAAAGCAAATAAAGAAGCCTAAGCCGTGTATTACACTGTGATTAAAACACTCCGGGCATTTGAGAACACTTGAGAAATGTAGAAAACACTCGCCTACGGCTCGTGTTTTCTACATTTCACTCGTGTTCTCAAATGCCCGTCGTGTTTTATCACAGTGTAATACACGGCTTAGGCTTCTCTATTTGTTAATTAATTTTACGTCTTATTGGTTGAAAACAGTACTAGACAAAATGCACCTTGTTGAAGTCGCTTTGGTTGACCCGCCCGACGCAATTGCTATCCACCGCCTTAAAGCGCTCCACCGTCATCAGTAAATCCATTTTAGAGGCCGGTGGCCAGGGCTGTGCGGCCGCCAGGAGGAATCTACGCCAGTCAATAAACTCAGTTTCTGAAGCAAGCAATGTACACACTTCCTGCAGCTGGGAAATGATGAAACGTATTTTATCCTGTTTAGTATATCTAATTATATAGACGTGAGTGTTTTACTGGGAATTACACCACTCGTAAAATTCATACCAAACTACATTCGGGACCACAGTGGTGTATTTTCCATATCCTCACAAGTGAGAATATAGATGACGTCATTTCCAGCCTTGCACGATTCAATTTGTGTACAAAGCTGCCAAACGAACGTCTTATTGTGTTTTTGTCTACATTTGTCGTGGCAAGAACAATAACAGCTCACTCGTGAGATATTGTTCTTGCAACTCCAACATAAAATTCATATCTTCTCGCCACCGTGTAATATCCTATGCATGCAAGCTCCGTTGTAATTGATGGTATTCTTCATGAATATCTAACAAAAAATTGAACCAAAAAAGCCCTCAAATAAAACAATCGGGACAAGGAAAAAATGAAAAGATTTTTGGCACTCCTCTCGCTACCTTCAACACTTTATGTATTGATGTACTTCACTGGTTACGAAAAAAGACTTGAGCTCTATAATCATTTCGGTATTCTTTATGAATTTCTAACCAAAAATTGAACCAAAAGAGCGTACAACGTACAAAGGCTCTCACATAAGATGATCTGTCACAGGACAAAAAAAAGACAAGATTTTTTGGCGCCCCCTCGCTACCTTCACCAAAAAGGCGTTTACGAGTACAACTTATCGTCAGGCTTTCAGCTCTGGGTAGATCAAAATTGGATACTACGTGATGGTACCTTTGAGATGGTACCAACATAAAGCAACAATTAGTGTTTACACCCGTACTTCACGCGACGCACTGTTAACGGCATAGACGAGGAGAAACGCACCTGTGACTGACTTATGTTCATCCAAGAGTCTGGGAGAAGCTCCATACCGTGCTGTGAATTTGTATTGTAAACAGTAGTTTATTTGAGTTTTTAAGTCAAAAACTATGGACAGTGTTTTACTGTATAACAAGCACGAGAAGCGGTGTGGCATCATATAGAAAGCACCCGAGGGAGTGGTTGATCACGCAGTAAAGAAGAGAGAGAGAGAGAGAGAGAGAGAGAGAGAGAGAGAGAGAGAGAGAGAGAGAGAGAGAGAGAGAGAGAGAGAGAGAGAGAGAGAGAGAGAGAGAGAGAGAGAGAGAGAGAGAGAGAGAGAGAGAGAGAGAGAGAGAGAGAGAGAGAGAGAGAGAGAGAGAGAGAGAGAGAGAGAGAGAGAGAGAGAGAGAGAGAGAGAGAGAGAGAGAGTGCATGTTTGTGCGTGTTAAACCACATAGAAAAACACGATACACAAAGAATAGGCTGCTTAGGCACACACTTACTAAAAGAAAAAAATCCTTTACAACATAGTAAATGCGAGAGACGGTGTTACATCACATACCAAACCGCAACACAATACACAAGAGAGGCAGTGTATAACCTCATAAAAACAAGACAGGCTGTTTTTTACCATATCAGACACCCAAGAGAGTAGTTAAGAATACATTTAACAAGACACAGACAGTGTTTGACAACACATAAACAAGAAGGGCAGCATTTAACCATTGATTACATCCATTTTGAAATCACGGTTGATCCCTGCAATTTGATTGGCCCATAACAGTGTGATTTATTCCCGAATTGCACCATTTTTTGCTCTAAATAGCATCATTTTTGAAAGTCGCTCTTTTTCAAAAACCAAGCCTCTGAAATAGATAAATAAATAAGTAGTGTGGGGATAGCTTCTAAGGAAACTGGTGCTGCGTTGGTGGGAAATTGAAACACCAGAAACTGGATAAATCAAACGAGTTGATTAAGTAAGTCATACCACCGTAAGGTAAATGGGAGGTGCTGACGTTTCGAGCGTTAGTCCTTCGTCGGAGCGAATGAAAGGATTTTGGGTTACGTACAATTTATATAGAGAAGTTTTGAGCCATGCTATCGGTGGAACCATAGCAGTGTGTGAATGGAAGTGAATAAATTAGATGAATGATTAAATGAATGAGAAACGTTCGTTGATACCGTGGGGATTAATAAGTAGTACTGACAAAAAACTGTGTGATTTCAAAATGGATGTAATAAAGTGGTAATTGAACTTCATGTTCTGCAATTTTGGTCTGATATCATACTTGTGATTTCAAATCGAACTCGCACTGCGACCTCGTTCGATATTTGAAATAACGCGTATTATTTTAGACCAAATTGCATTCCACTCAGTTCAATTACCATTATGAATTACACACGAGAGACAAGGTTTCAACACACAGACACAAACATGGGAGACTGTGCTTGAAACTTCAACATTCACAAGGAACGCAGTGTTTCACCCCACATAAAATGATGACAACTTTTCACCACACAGCAAACAGGAAGGAGAGTAAACCATCAATGCGATACTGAATTGTTGAACAAGGATTATAAAGGATGAATTAACAAATAAATAGATGTACACAATGTAGATGCTGTACACAAGAAGGATACGAAATGAATGAAAGGTCAGAAAAAACCCACGATGCAACATGTACTCACCGTCACAGCTGTTATATCTGTTATAGTATCACAGAAAGCTCGGTTTGAAATCACTCCGGAAGGAGCTGCCTCCACCAGCTTTAACAAAATGAAAAACCACAGATCTTACGTAGTGTACCGTTGTACTGTTTGTCTAACTTCATGGCGTGGTTCCACGAATTTATTTGTGGATCAAACCATGCAGTGTGACCATTCTTTGGAAAGCTACTGAACAGTACTGTACTGTGGTACTGTTTGGTTTACTATACAGTGTGGTTCTAACTTTTTCATCTGTGGATCAAACCATGCAGTGTGACCATTCTTTGTGTAAAGCTACTGAACAGTACTGGACTGTGGTACTGCTTGTTTTAATATAAAGTGTGGTTCTAACGTTTCATCTGTGGATCAAACCATGCAGTGTGACCATTCTTAGGAAAGCTACTGAACAGTACTGTACTGTGGTACTGTTTGTTTTACTATACAGTGTGGTTCTAACTTTTTCATCTGTGGATCAAACCAAGCAGTGTGACCATTCTTTGGAAAGCTACTGAACAGTACTGTACTGTGGTACTGTTTGGTTTACTATACAGTGTGGTTCTAACTTTTTCATCTGTGGATCAAACCATGCAGTGTGACCATTCTTTGTGTAAAGCTACTGAACAGTACTGGACTGTGGTACTGCTTGTTTTAATATAAAGTGTGGTTCTAACGTTTCATCTGTGGATCAAACCATGCAGTGTGACCATTCTTAGGAAAGCTACTGAACAGTACTGTACTGTGGTACTGTTTGTTTTACTATACAGTGTGGTTGTAACGTTTTCATCTGTGGATCAAACCATGCAGGGTGTTTTTATTTTCGGTGAGCAACTGAACAACACCGTAAAATCCTGCGATGTTTCCATTCCTTAGATAACTACTAAGCAGCCTTTTCACGAGGTGATGCACGTTTGCAAAGTAATTTCCGATTATTCAAATGTAATGTTATTTTTATTTTCTTGTTAGTGAAAGAGCAACTTGTTGGGATTCAAATACACATACCTGTCTATAAAGGTTGAGTAACTGGTTCACTGTGAAGGTATCAGACTGAGGTACCTCAGTAGGGCTGGGAGGAGGGGGCGGTGTGAGAGTTTTGAATGTCCTAGTGTCCTGAGGAGGTACCATTGAAAATTACATGTAACTGACACTCTAAACCAAGCTTTTGCAAAATATAATGACAACTGAGCAAAATCAAACTCTAATTGGTTACCAACAACGAGGTCATATCACTACCCAAAATGTGTAAGACTTGCGTAAAATTAATATGATTACACAAAAATCTGTGAACTGCGGAAGAGAGATATAATAAGTGAAAGATCGTCCCAGCTTTATCAGCAACTTGAGAAGCTGTAAAGGAAAGACCTAAAAACAATTCCAGCTCCTAGCAGCTGTAAAGGAAAGACCTAAAAACAATTCCAGCTCCTAGCAGCTGTAAAGGAAAGACCTAAAAACAATTGCAGCTCCTAGCGAGTTGGCTTAAAAGCTCAGTTTGTTAGAGCGTTGCACCAGTGTTCCAAGGTCATGGGTTCCAATTCCGTTCAAGCCTGAACTTTTTTCCAGATCGTAACTTTGCAACTGCTTAAGTTGCTCAAATAACGGCGAAGATCTTTCACTTATTAAAACCTCAGTGTGCCACTTACCATATCTACCAAGAAATCTTTGTCCTCCAGCAGAATCTCGTCTTGTATCTTCTGTTCCTTTTCAACAGCGAAGCGGATTGTTTTTGCCATCTCTCTGATGCTAAAGAACGGAACCAAACAGAAATTAATGGTGGTACTGTTTGCTTTTCTATGCACAAATGGGTCCACAACACGGACATGTAGTAGAAAATTCGAGATGCTGACAATCTTGAACCATGTTCTATATCACTCATCCCACAAATGGAAGGTGTGTAGTCATGGATACACATCTATGTGTGTATCTATTTCCTAAAAGGAATTACAGTTTACAAGAAGTGCGACAACTCTCTGTGTACCTTTTACAAGGTTAATGATAACAAAAGTCTTTTTTTTACCTTTCAACTTCCTGTAAAAATCGCTCACCAAGCCAGTCATCCATATCTTTATAAGTTGACTCCGCTTTTCCCTTAAGAATGAAATGACCTTGTTAGACTCGACTGCCTACTACTTCTGTACTGTGGTATTCTTTGTTTTACTACTCAGTGTGGTTTTAACGTTTTCAATTGTGGATCAAACGATGCAGCGTGACCATTCTTTGTAAAGCTACTGAACAGTACTGTACTGTGGTACTGTTTGTTTTACTATACAGTGTGGTTCTATCTTTTTCATCTGTGGATCAAACCATTCAGTGTGACCATTCTTTGGAAAGCTACTGAACAGTACTGTACTGTGGTACTGTTTGTTTTACTATACAGTGTGGTTCTATCTTTTTCATCTGTGGATCAAACCATTCAGTGTGACCATTCAATGGAAAGCTACCGAACAGTACTGTACTATGGTACTGTTTGTTTTACTATACAGTGTGGTTCTATCTTTTTCATCTGTGGATCAAACCATGCAGTGTGACCATTCTTTGTAATGCTACTGAACAGTACTGTACTGTGGTACTGTTTGTTTTAATATACAGTGTGGTTCTAACTTTTTCATCTGTGGATCTAACCATGCAGTGTGCCCATTCAATAGAAAGCTACTGAACAGTACTGTACTGTGGTTAAGTATACAGATAGTTACCTTCAGTTCCTGAAACACTGTGGTTGCATGAATCTTGATCATTTCAAGACGATTTTTTAAACCATTATCTAAACAGTGCGACAACAAAACAAGAACGTGAATCAGAGAAAGTGGAATCACCTTCAAATTACTCATCAACAAAAAGGAAGGGAAGTATTAAATTAAAAAGGAAAGATAATACGATAGAAAACCAACTTGAAATTCAGATAGAGGGAACTTACCTTCAGACGCCACTGCTCCTAAAAATTCTTTTCTTGATCTTTCTCTAATCTTCTGCTTGAGTTTTTCTTCCTCAGACTGACCTTCCTGCTCTTCTGGTGGTGCTACGATGAGGAAAAAAACAATGTTTGTAAATGGAGGCGCAGAGGTAGAGTTGTTTTCAGCAGGGATCTACGGCGAATTGTTGCGTTCTCGAAGCCACTGTTTTCATGGTCACCTTCTTTCTAAAAAATTTCTTTAGGGAAACCTTGAGTATCAGATATGACAAATAAAAAATAAAAACACCTGATTCAATATAAACTGCGAATTGTGAGAGTAGGGGCTAACAGGACCCTGTTCCCATACCAGGCACTGCCAGTGTTTCTGTTCCTTTGCATTTCTTGGTAATTTGTAAGTCGTGAGACTAGTAGATTCTCACCACATGTTGAACTCAACGCGACGAACGTGTTAGATGACTACATTATTGCTAGCTCACGCATTAACGCATTCTTCGCATGGCGAGAGGCGTTTCTCTAAGTGGACACAATAACGTGTTAACATTATTCGTTACGTGAAAACCCACCAGCGAACAGGTACCAAATAACACGCCAGTAATGAGCACATTTGCACGTGGATCCCCACGCGGTCGACTAACTGTAGCAATCAATAAGTTCACATGAGTTCGCGCACGCAAAAACGAGTAAACCGCCCACTTGCACGTGGTTCCACTCGCGACAGACAGTCTGTACTTCTCATTATGACTACGTGAACCAAGTGTGTTCGCGCACTCAAAAAGCAGTTAATACTGTGCACAATGTACGTACGTGGTGGAGTTTCAGTTTTGGACGGTGATCCACTTTTTGACGGAGTTTTTCTGCCTTTTTTATCCTTCTTGTCCTTCGCTTTCTTCTGTAAAGCTTCGCGCTCTTTATCCTTTTCGAGTTCCGCTTGACGAACGGCCTCTGCTTCCTGTTCTGATTGATCTATCAAGGCCTTGAAATGAGGACAACATAGACATGTCCATAATCACATCAAGATTCTCTGCTTCCTGTTCTGATTGATCTATCAAGGCCTTGAAATGAGGACAACATAGACATGTCCATAATCAAATCAAGTTTCTCTTTTTTGCTAAACAAGTTTGTGTTACTTTACTAGCAATTCACATTGGATCTAAATAACATCAAAATCGGAGCAGTATACAGGATAGCTCTTTGAGCCATGACCTTATGCAACAGCTACACCAACAGGGAGAAATCTAAATTACTGTTGCACTTACCATGGTTTCAATAATGGTTAGAGCCATGATGTAAGCGTCAAAGAGGAGCTGTACAAAGCAATTAAAAAAAAAAAACTACACATTAAGCTCATACATTCGATCTCACAAGCATCAAAAAATATGAAAATAGGAAACTCTCTTGGCGTTACCTTCTCATCTGGGTCTGAGGGTGGAATCGGGGTCTCCGGTTTGTCGGCATCAGCAATTTTATCCTTTTTCTTATCAGCTTTCTTGTCTTTTCCTTTTCCTGTACCTGCCTCCCCAGACTTTGGACGACGAGGTACAAGTGGAATGCTGTTTAAAAGAGATCAGTAGGGTAATGTCAGCAAAATCCTTAAAATCTGACTGTATTAATACTCCGGCATCAGACGTTTTCTTTTATGCTATTCGAGCGCGGTCGAAATTTCTTTTCCTTCTCTTAGCGCAATGAGCTGGCGAGATATAGCGTGCGCATCGCAAAACCATGGCGTTGCCCTTCACCATGGAAATTATATTTCGTTAGTTCTGACCCAAAAATCTTCTCCTCGCGGTTCGCAGCCGCTGCTTTCGCCTCTGTGCTTCGAACAAAACTTGGGAGACTCTAATAGCGTATTAAAAATAGCAAAGCAAAAATTGTTTTGTTTAATTAAAATTGTTATTGTTTCGCTCTTCATTAATTTTTGATGACGCAATGAAAGTATGTGTTGATGTTTTTGATGACAGTAATGATGATAATGATGACAATGACGATGATAACGATGATGATAATGATAATGATGATAATGACAATGTTGATAACAATGATGATGGTCGCTGGATGATACTGATAAACAGTTATCGCCTTCACTTACCGAGGCTTCTGCTCTTCCTCCTGTGTTTCTGTAGGTTCAGGAGTCTTTGTGCCACTTTTATCCTTCTCTTTCTTTCCCGATGGACTCTTTATTTCAGGTTTTTCTGCAGCTGCCAAGTTCGTCGTACTTTCACTACCTCCAGATTGAGGCCTAGTGGTCAGTGGAAGTTCCACAAGAGGTAAGCGCGAATACTCACTGATTGCTTCGGAGGGAATTTTACCTTGGATAAAAAAATTCTCGTGTAGTTGGCAAAGAGAAAAGCAGATAAAAGAATTTTCTTTCCTGATTCATGCCAGTATAATATTAACTGTTTAATTAAAATTCCGTCGTGTCTCGCAACTTTCGACGCAGTACAGAAGTCTAGATTCAAGGGCAAATAACGTGCAGCTAATACACTGTACTGTACTGTGGCACTGTTTAGCCTTAAGTTTGATTAAGCCTACAGTGTAGTTCTGACTTATTCATCGGTGGATTAAATCATTTTTTAAAAAGCTACTGAAAAACACTCCGGTTTGACAATGTTGGTCTGTTACGTGATGCGATTTATCCAGTGAGAGTTTCCAAAAATCAAAAAACGTAATGTGATGTTTGTTGGATCAATATCAGTTTCTGGGCAACCGTGCACCTACCCCTCCCCTAATCCAACAAGTTGTAATGAGTTAAAAAGTTAATATTGGTTTAGGGGAGGGGTAGGTGCACGGTTGCCGAGAAACTGATATTGATCCTGTTTGTTTATAGAATGAAGGCATATCTTGTTACCTTCCATACCCACGTAGTAATCTCGTAGCAGCCGCACTGTGTCTTGATATCTGTCAACCTCTACTTGCATGAGTGTTATGTAAAAATTTGCGAGAAGTCCTAGGCGGTCCTCCAGCCATCCCTCGTTGATTACATTCTGTCGTTCTTTCTCCGCCAACTCCTTACGGTTGTCGCAGATATCGTAGAGCCGGTCACAGAGATCCTGAAAGTAACACAGCGAAGCCTGTTGACTTCAAAACCTCTTCATCCTTACTAGTTACCTGCATCTTGTAGTGTGTTAGTTATCAATTATTACAAGGCTGGTTCCGCGAGTGGACATGATGAGGCTAATCCTGTGTTCTGATTGGCTACCCAAGCGAGCAAGATGGGTCTACCTTGGCCGCTCGGGATCTCCCGCGTTGTCCCGCGAAACAAAACAAAATGGCCGTATAATAAATCATCTATTGACCAAGCTTGTTCACACATGGTCAACAACGCATGTGTATTTTGTGTGCTGATTTAAAACAAATCCGCGTTCTTATTAAGAGATCTTCATTGAACTAGCATAGGCAGTTATTTTTATGACTTTAGAATTCTAGCTTACCCATAGGGGAATTCAAAAGAGACGCTACTTCACACTATACATACTTTAATTACACTGAACCCTCTAATAAGAGATCTGTTATCCGACTGGTGATGCACAAATCTTGCACAATATTCGAAACATCTTCGGTAAAGTTCGGAAAGCTTTTGTTCAAAACACCTTTTAAAAACTTTGGCACCTCAAACTTTGGGAATTTGCGGGCACAAGGTAACATGCCAAAGAGGTTTGTGCTCTACAATTAAAGAAATTTAACATATACCGTGGAATGTTCGTTAACACGACTATTTAAATGTACTCAAGGAAGTGCAGTGAAATAATAACACATGTTAGACTTACGTCCAACTGCTGGTGCAGTTCCGCTTTTGTCTCTTCATCGCCTCTCATGTCTTCTGCTACCTCATTGTATGACTGTAAAAGATGAGATTTGCAGTCGTACACAGCACGAACACAAAATTACATATAGACCGACACTCCATGGAAAATGCGTGACTACGTTTTAGTTCGGTAGTTTGGCAGTATCAGGAAAACCACAAATCCAATCAAAATACTTCACAGTAGTTTGAGTTTCACTTCTTCTCACGGCTAAAGACAGATGATGAAACACTCAATATCGTGTTTGAGATATTACCTCACTCGTTGGAGATCATCGAACGATGTACTCCCACACTGATAAAAACACCACTTTCCCTGTGTAAATTACCGTTACTATGAAATAAAAACTGTACCTTCTGCCATTGTAGAACGTATTCTTGTTTCTCGTCTGGTCTCTTTAGGAACTCCACAAAGTCCTTCCTATCGGATTTAAGCAGATAACTTGACTTTAAAGATGAAACCTAACAAAGTATTAGTGACTTAGAAGCAAGAAAGTTTGACTTGAAGGTCTCTACTGCTTGTTGATCCACAAAAATCAAGAAAACGCGCCTTCTAACTTGTTATCGGAGAGGTTTTCAGTTGGCGGTCAAAAATAATACCACGATTGCTTCGATAAACCATTCCTAGGTGTAGTAATCTGTTAAGTGAGAATGCTTAACAGGCTGCTTATTAACTGATTATTGTCTAACACGGATCAAAGACACAAAGAACGGATGGTTTAATGGAGAGGCGTGGTGGTAACTCTGTTCTAGGATTAACGATTGGCTAAAAATCCGCGCCTCACTCTTTCAACCAATCAGAATCCCGCTTTTGGTGCTAACGAGTGCCTTGACTTCTGATTGGTTAACTGGGCTGTGTGCATCTATGGTGATCGGCAAGAGTAATTACGTTGGTTAAGGTTTTATGACAGTCAACTAAAAACCCTTTTAATGTTAAATGACATCTGTAGCGTACCTTGTGCCGAAGAAGTATCGATGGATGAGCTCTCTCTCCTGTCTGACCGCTCGAAACACTTCTTTGCACGTGTTAATATACGTCTCTTCTGTATTTTCCCATTGCTTGGTCAGAACACCGGCGATATCCTGACAAACAAGTACAGAGAATATTTTTTTTTAAAGCCGAACTATGAGAACAAACTCATTACACTCATTGGTGTGAGTTTGATTCAGTGTTCAGGAAGCCGATAATAGTATTTCGATATACTGATTTTGTTACTTGGCTTCGAGGTTTGGGAGAATAAAACAGAAGGAAAGACTTGTTTATTCATGATCCTCGGTGTGATACCACCTGCTTTTCTCTAAAGCCTTTGGATCAATACAACGTGAAATTCATTAAATTTGTCCCACAAAATATCGAGTTTCGTTATTATCATAATCTGAATGCTTGACATTATATTGATATTGTAAGAAGTCGAATATTGATCACTTCTTAGAGTGAAAAAATTAATAGTGACATAAAAGAACGAAGTGCGCACACAAGGGTTACATGTAGGCAAGAGTATTCCATTTTCAAAACGAACCTTTTCAATTAGCTGATCAACATACTCCCAGTCGTCAGACCCAGGCTCCGGCTCGGGTGGTCCTTGCGGCTCAGGCGGTACCTCAACTTCCGCTTCTTCTGCCGTCTTAACTGTAACACAATAACAAGAAGGTAACAACAAGGATGAAGTAAGACAAGTCAGCTAAAACTCCACTGAAAGGATTATACATTACACATTAACTGAGCAGAACAGTGGAACTGGTATAGGGAATTGAATTTCAGCCGCTGCCGGCAATCTCTTCCCGAGAGACCACAATTCTTTTGGTCAGCACCAAGATCGATCTTGGTCGCGAAACCATGGCAATGTAATTGTCTCATCTTTCCTCCTCGCACCTCAGTAAAATAATATTTCGACATGCGCAATGGACAGATTTACTGTTCATTAAATGCATATTATGACGTCACGTACTTGGAGACTTGACTCCCTTGGATCCAGGTCTTGAACCTTTGGAGCCGGGCCTGGAGCCCTTCCTGGATGGCGAAGGGGACTTGGAACCAGATCGTGAGCCCTTTTTGGAACTAAGGGGAGAGGGACTGCGACTTTTGGTTCCTTTCTTGGACGCAGGGGGAGAGGGTGAACGGTCCTTTTTGCTTTTCTTGGACTTTGGTGAACCTGCAGTTAAAACGCGGATTCGGTTTCGGTAAATTTATATTAATCAGCCAACAGAAATGCACACACAGTTGAATCTGTTTCCAAAGGAAGGAACACTGCAAAGTTAACAAACTTATTTACATAACATAGTGAACTAACATTTTAAGGATACGTTGCATACTAACTTTTTCACTCCCAGAAATAATCAATACAAAACCTTCCCCTGCCAGTATCAACACATAGTCAAACTAACACATGATGAGAAATAAGACATTGACCAACTCAAAGCTGCTGAAATGACCAAATTCTCCAAACTATTGTATAAGGAAGCGTACAGTATCGACTAAGGAGAATTTATCCACATCTCACTGACACTGACCTGGTTTTGAATCTGTCTTGCTCTTTGTAGTGCCTTTCTCGGACTTTGCCTCTGACTTGGCTGCTGCTTCAGACGGGGCTTCTGATGGTGGGGGGCCACTGTCTGGTGGAGCCACTGCACCCTCACCTCCTGGACCCTCTGCTGTTGGTGCCTCTGCTGTAGTAGGTACTGTCCCTGCCTGCGGTTCACCTGCAGAAGAGTCCGAGTGTCAAAGGGAACTTTGGCAACAATCTACAAAAATCTTCTTAACATAGTTTTTATTGAAAATAAATTT
Organism: Ricordea florida; assembly: GCA_949710005.1. Classification (NCBI taxonomy): domain Eukaryota; kingdom Metazoa; phylum Cnidaria; class Anthozoa; order Corallimorpharia; family Ricordeidae; genus Ricordea; species Ricordea florida. The sequence goes on along the minus strand of OX453282.1, from coordinate 1,329,372 downwards.
GCTCTATGTCATCATTATATCTTTCATTTTGTTGCCAGTCAACTTACTGTACAGATATTTAGCGTTGTAAAATTATGAAGACGGTATATTTTGAACCTGGAGAATTCGCGTAAGGTGAATTTTTCAGAACTATCACAGGCAAATTCGGAAAATTCAAATCCGAGTATTCTCAACAGTAGTCGAACCTACGACCCTCCGATTACAAGTTCGGACGCTTTACAACTGAGTCACAAGAGACTCGTGGGAGGAAGACCATTGATATCAAACTTGGTAAATTTTTGTAGTTATAATTTTTAAGCAGATTATACTAACATGAATAAGAAGACGAGTAAGAAGTAAATTCACCTTCTGCAGTTTGTGACGGTTGCATGGAGACTTCCTGCTGAAAGAGAACAGGCCGCATGAATAATATATCGTTACTGTCGACATATAATTCCTAATCTCTATACGTTCATGAACTATGCTTTTTACAATAAACATTCAATATTTTTTCATATCTCAAGGGTTGAGAAATCTTATGATATGGTATTTTCATACAGCACCATCAATGTGTACAAACATGACGTGGCTAGTCGTGCGTTGAAAAGGTTCGTTTACCCGGCAATGGACATTCTGAAATGGCCCACGTTAGAGGAGCGGAGATGTAAATCTGTTTTTAAACTCGTCAAGAAATGCCTCCAAGGTCACTGTCCCAGTATTTTAAAAAAATATTTCAGGCTACCCTGAGCGGTATAAATCAATAAAGGTTTATCTGTCTACCTATCTATCTATCCACTTACAGATGGAGTCTCTTCTGGTGGTGCGATTAACCGTTGATACGTTTCATTCAACAACGCTGCAGCTTCTTCTTGAAGTTCATCTAAATACGAAAACAAACAGCGAAGAAGAAAAAGAAGTGAAGAAAATGAAACGATACTGATTGAAACAGTAATAAGCAACAGCAGGAGAGCATGAGGGACAGAAAGAGACACTCCCAGTCAAGAGATTATAAGGGACAGAGAGGGACAATCCCAGTCAAGAGAACATAAGAGACAGAGAGAGAGAGACACCCCCAGTCAAGAGAACATAAGGGACAGAGAGGGACACTCCTAGTCAAGAGAACATAAGGGACAGAGAGGGACACTCCCAGTCAAGAGAACACAAGGGACAGAGAGGGACACTCCCAGTCAAGAGAACATAAGGGACTGAGGACACTCCCAGTCAAGAGAACATGAGGGACTGAGGACACTCCCAGTCCAGTCCTTTGATATGAAAACTTTACAAAAGTTATATTTGGACACGAGAGTCTGTTTTCCGAGAGGTCTGTATACCTCATTGTGATGCTCTTGGTGCCCATGGCGTACGGAGTAGGACTCGTATTTGTAAATTCCGTCTGAATAATCCACAATTAGAGAACCTCATATATCGTGTATTCATGAGCTAAATGGCGAGAAGGACTGGGTTACAGTGAAGTCACGAGGACCTCACGGAAAACGTACTTCCGTTTCTATAAATAACTTTACTGGAGTTCTCATATCCCAACTGACGCCCCGAATGTCCCTCTCTGTCCCTCATGTTCTCTTGACAATACTAGATATTCGTTTGTCGATTTGCAATATTCTCTGATGTATTCGTGAAGGAAAAGCGAAAGACATAGGAGTCAAGAACCGAGACAATTGGATGGAAACCAACAGAAAATGCTATAGATGACTTCAACTGAGAGACGTTATCAAACACCACATTCACTGTTTCATCTCACTTTCCTTAAATCTCAAACAATATACCCTGATACGCGACTTATTTATAATTATGTGTCTAAACCTTGACGTGTGATGAAACACTTCATCTCACGTTAGATTTGTTACTTAAGTGGCCCAATCAGAGTGGAGGGCAGAAGCACGTCTCGGGGCCACAGGATTCCCATTACCGAAGTGGTATTTTGTGACACGTTTTTCGATACATTATTGCCCATCTCTTGTGATTTAAAAAACCAGTACCATGCTTTTGCTTTTAATCAGCACCATGCTTTTGTGGATCACGCTAAGGGACGGACCATTAGAAAAGTGATGGGGGGGGGGGGGGGGGGGGTGTGGAAAAAACAAAAAAAAAATCATGCAAGGGAAAATGCCCAGAAAAAAAATTAACGCAAAGATGAAGGTAAAAAAAATTCATGCAGAAGGAAGGTCCAATTGTGACTTTTTCACACGTAGTAATAAAAATTCGTGCAGAGGGGTTCACCTGAAAAAAAAATACTGCACAAGCAGGGAGCTAAAAAAAATTCGTGCGAGCTGAAAATTCCCCACCCACGCCCCCCCCCCCCCCCCATCACTTTTCTAATGGTCCGTCCCTAAGAAATCAAGTACAATGTAACTGAGGCAATAAAAACAAACCTTGACCAACGTTTGCGTTCACTCGCTGAAGTGTCCCAAACCTAGTAAACCACTTTTCCAACTTCGGCCACGCGTCAACGAAGCCTACGATCCTGACAACATACAAAAACGTCGTGAACGCGCAACGCCAAAAAAAAAAAACGGCGCTCAAGGGCTCCTTTGACAAAACGACTCTCTGGCGTGCTTGTATATACTCCACAAACTATTTCAAACGTCAGACATAATTTGATGCTACACTGGTTTAAATAATGAATGTAATTTTAGAAAGTTACAATTAGGCAACGCCTTTCTCTAGCAGGTATAAAAGGAGATGATTCACAGCCCAACCAAATCAGTCATTAAGAAGACGCCAGACAGGAGCATCTTTAAGCCAGCATCAAATTATAGTCGTAGTAAAACTCTATTTAACCACGGGATCCGGGCGCGGATCTAGAATAAATGGAGACCGATTTCCTAAACGAGCGCCGAAGGAAGTTTCTAGGAGGGTTCGGGTCATGCTCACCCGGGAAATTTTTTGGATTTAACTCCCTTAAGTTCCTAGGTCTCTGAGTAATTCAGACAAGATATTGGCCAGTTCCATTCTTCTCAGATTTCAACTTGGAAAGTTATTCTTTTTATTAAAATTATATCATTCATTATGGAAAATCTGACCGATTCCAGTAAAACGGTGGAAACCGGTGTGGTCCGCGCCTGGGATCCTTATCACTAAAAAGAGGTCTTCAAAAGAGCCTTTCGCATTAATCCTAATAAATATATTACCCAGTAACTAAAAGCTAATACTTGAAAAATACTAACACTGTTGAAAAATCTTATATTAAATGCTAAAAGTAATTAAGTAATAAGCAATTTCTAATATACAATAGCAGAATGAAAACTATTCAAAGTAGAGGCCTGTTTAGCCTCCGCTGACAGACTATTCCATGATTGTTTCCTCACCTCCCATGCTCTTGTAGGATTATCTATAATTGCTCTATTATGTCCCAAGGAATCAGCGCCATGTCATACATAAAGTTATTGGGCACAAAATTTTTGTATAGTTTTGATTCAATGATTCGCGGGAACGACCTCGGGCGTGTTAGTTTTCTAGAGACAAAGATTAGACTGTGATCGCTGCATCCAATATGAGGCACACCTGATGTAACAAATTTGTCTTGCTCATTAATAAATAATTACAATCGTTATTAAGGAAATACTCTATCACTTAAGTGGTTTTAGTAGCGGTTCTTAAAGATATCTACAACTACTATAAAGAAATAAGTAAGAAATTAGTAAGAAATAAGTCCATATGTGATTTGGAGCTTGCTGTAACAAGTGTCTGATCGTCCACTTGGTTGCAATGTCCACCTTACATTTTACTAATTTAAACATCTACGATGTCATACCTTTGTTGCACTTGTTCTCTGTCGTTAGATGGATCCGTCACTGGTACGATCTTTTCTTGTTTATTGATTCCTGTATAGTGGCCTTCCATGGGTGGGTTGTATTCTTGATGATACTGCTTCGCGGTCAGTGGATCGTCTGCAGAAAACAACAAGAACTTTTGCCTTTGCTTCTTTATTAACAAAGATAAAGTTTGATTCATACTATTGCATCAGTCATTTATAAGTATAGGTTACTGACCAGATCTGAGGTCAAGAGCAGGGTTGGCGCAGTGTTGGGGAGCAGGGTTGGTGCAGTATTGGGGAACAGGGTTGGCGCAGTGGCGAGAGCGCTTGCCTTCCACCAGTGTGGCCCAAGTTCAATTCCCAGCCCCGGCGTCACATGAAGGCTGAGTGTGTTGGTTTTCTATACTCTACTGACTACAGTATTTTTCTCCGGGTAGTCCGGTTTTCCCGTCTCCACAAAAAAAACATTTGATTTGATTTAATGATTCATTTGATTTGATTTCATTTGTGCTTTACAGTGTCCCCAGTTAGTACTGACGTTAGTGCTAGATACAGCTGACTCTCAAATAAAGTTAATCAGTATTATTAACAAAGTTCATTATCATTAAGATAGCTGGATATTGACCTAGTACTTATTCACGTCTGTATAGACAGAGAGGTAGACGGGATCTACAAAAAAATATGGAGCCGATATCCAGCCATCCTAACTAAGCAAGCTTGGTAAATAAACGATTTATTACACGTAAAAGAGGAAAAAAAAAAAAACATCTGAAAGGCGCGGCAACTCTAGTCCGTGCGAGCTGCCTCCCCGTATTGACCTCACTCTTGGTAAATGACTAATATCAGTGGAAGATAAGTGTTATTTCGTACATGTCCTTCCTTCAGCTCTTTTCAGCGCTACGTCATCAGGCAGGTCAAACAAAACAACCAGATCTATCCCACTCTTAGGAGCTGGACTCTAAGACAACGCATAACAACCATGGTCAGTCATAAACTCAGAGAGGGTTTGAAATACACATTCACATTCATTTAGTTATATTCATGAATATTAGCTTTCCTTCCAAATACAAGGCACAGATGACTGCTCATCGTGTCACCGATAAGCTTTGACGAATCGACTAAAGTTTCCTCTCGTTCTGCGATAGAATGACGGCTGAATGGTTCAAACCTCAAGTGGAACCAAACAAAAAAAAATTAACGAATGAATGGGTACCTGAATCTTCTAAAAATACCACAATTGAAAAAAACAAACAAACAAACAAACAAATCAACGGAAAAAAAGAGCTGTATACTCACAAGAACTTAGGGCTCACGGAGAATAAATCGACCGCTGAAATCAAATACAGCAGATACCTACCTCAGCTGGCGGATGGGGGTCCGGAGCGAGTCGTGATTTCTTTGTTTTGCTAACTTTGCTGGGTTCCTTTGCGGCTTTCGCATCCTTGGCCTCTTTGTGTGCATCGTAACCACTCAAGGCCTTCTCTAAGAGCTGCAAACAAACACCAGGGTTACAACTCTTCAGAGCCCAAAAAATTCCCTGACTTTTCACTGACCTCAAAACAATTTAACAAACACACGACGCTCCACCACGCTTTGAGAAAACACCGGTTCCCAAGTTTCCGCGGATTTCTCTTTCTTATTTGGAAGAAGGCATTCACAACAAAAACCACCGACCAAAAACACTGCATTTGAAGGCATACCCGTACCTGACTTTTCACTGACCGTGTCAAGACCTAAGATTTTTCCTGACTTTTCCCTGACAATGAAAAATTTTTGTTTTCCCTTAGTTTTTCATGATCGTGGCAACCCTGAACACAGTCAAACACAAAGATCATCTTTATAAAACACTTAGTGTGCAAATTCACCTCAGAGTCTCTCACCTGATCTTTGGGTTCTCAAGAGACAACTAAACGCAGGAATAAATCTTTCCCCGATTTATATGTTACCGATCCTTTACCTTTGCTTGATTGATTGTGCCTGGAAATCCATCCATAATCCAACCTGTTCCCTCTGGAACCGCTCTACAAGAAAATCAAAACGTTCGGTACCATAGATAAAACAAGAGTAACCGACAACACATGGAACATTGCTGGTCAACCTCAAGAGGATTCACCTAAGGACTCTAATATCACTAATCTAGCTCAAGGTTGCGCTCTCAGAGGAACCTCTCAGAGATACTTGTGAAAAGCACGCAACTGTGGGTGTTAGGCACTTTGTGAGCTGTGACACGAAATCTAGCAAAATTAAGGCACTGAGAACTGGTTAGTCTCAATGGAATGAAAGATATAGACTTAAGCAAAGATCAGCTGCAGAACGCTATGAATGACTGTGAATGATGAAGGCATTTTGAGATGAGTATTCTATCGCGGTCACCTTAATGAATTCAGCCAATAATACCAGAAAACAAATGTAAGAACTCTTCATGTTAAACTGCACAATGGGAATGGAACCCTAAACAATACCTTACCTGACTGCTTCGACCATGATATCGACTAACAATTGATCTGGAGTCGCTTTTCCTTTCTTGAGGAAGCCGTATGCCTTGGATCCCAACTTGGCACGTGCTGTGAGCAACTAAAGTAAAGTTGGAAGAGTAAAGCACGTTGGCTCAGAAATCTACGCAAACAGACAAGAAATTCGGATAATCAAACAAGTTGATAAGGTAATTTATACCACCGTAAGGTGACGTTTCGAGCGTTACCCCTTCGCTCTCACGAAGGGCAAACGCTCGAGATGTCAGCATCCCTTTTTACCTTACGAGGATGTAAATTACTTTATCAACTTGTTTGATTATCCCAATTTCTTGTGTTTCAATTTCCCACCGACGCAGCACCAGTTTCTTTAGAAACTATCCCCCACAACACTTGCTTTCTTTTATACGCCCCCTGACGTCTGCTTGCCATGCACAGTACAGCCATCGTTAGCTGAATACTTCAACATATTCAGGTCAGATCGGGTCCACCTTGGGTATTACCACGACGCTGAGTCCGCTCACCCACCCCACGAAGGCCCGTTTTTTTCGTTCTTCAGTCGGAACAGGAGGACCAGGACAACAGCAGGACCAGGACAACAGCAACATGATAAACACATTTAAAAAAAAAAAAAAAAAAAAAAAAAAAAAAAAAAAAACAATCTTCTGCGTCAGTGTTAACTCTAACCGTGGAGTCCTTGCTTTTTGCTGATGTTTTCTTGGAATTGTCTCTTCCTCCTGTGCTCTCTTTTTCCAGCTCCTCTTTTGTCTTGTCTCTCTTTCCTTCGCTCTCTGCCACATCGCAGCTCTGCTTCTCGTCTGCTATGGTCGGATTCTCCTCATTTTCTGTGACAAGGAAACAATCAAAATTGCAGAGGTCAAGGGTTCGAATCCCGTTCAGGCCTGAATATTTTTCAGGCTTAAATTTCACAGGTGCTTAAAATGTGTACATAGCTGCGATGATCAATCAATGTCATTACATATTACTCCGCAGTTCAAATATACGGTCTTTCATATATTCACTTGCGTACCACAGTACAGTGCTGTTCAGTAGCATTTCTTCACGATGCGCTTCCTATAAAGATAAATTCTGATGTGAGCATGAAAAGGATTGCGCGAGTGGCCATACTGCAAGATTTGATCGACATATGTAAGGCAAATTACACAGAACCACAGTACAATACTGTTCAGTAGCTTTCCAAAGAATGGTCATACTGTATGGTTTGATGCACAGATAAAACAAAGTTAGAACCACACTGTATAGTAAAGCAAACAGTACCACAGTACAGTACTGTTCAGTGGCTCTATATACACGTACGAAAAATGCACGGTTTCGTCCAAAAACGTTACAGCTAAACTTACCTTTACCGTCCTCTTTGGTCTCTACACCAGTCCCTTCCTCGGGTACGCTGGACTGTGGCGTGGGGGCGGCTGTGCTCTCACCCTTCCCAAGCGTGTCTTCGATGCTCACCTTCTTCGTCAAGATGAGCTCATCCTGAAAATAAATAAATAAATAAACAAATAAATTAGAAATTTGAGTCTTACAGAACAAGCATTTAGTTAGATTATAACAAACTAACACAACTTCTTACTTGTTTGATCAAGTCTTCTTCTGGTACCTCAACACATTCGTTGGCTTTGAAAGCTTCCACAGCCTCAGCGACAAGATCATCTACAGACAAGCGCACCATACGATGACCTAAAAAAAAACAATAATTCAATTCCACAGGAATTGGCGTGTATTGTAGTGAGCTCAGGGCCAGCAGTTCGTTTCCTGTCTGTCTGTTGTTGCAGTATTACAATTACAGAAAAAGCGAAATCACTGAGTATGAGTCCACTACAACTAAAAGTTGAAGCAGAAAAAAAATTACTCTGCATGAAAACAAAGGCCTTTTCGCGTTCTAGTTTAAGTGGCTAAATTCGACTTACTCTGGACGATTTTGTTGATGGTTGAGGTCTTGCCACTGAAGAATTTTCCGAGAAAACAGGCTTTGATTGGGAACGGGGGAAACTGCGGTGGAGGTGGCGGAGGCTGAAGGTGAAAACAAATCATACAGGAAATAAACACTCAGTGTCCATACATAATGGTAATAGAACTGAGTGGAGTGCAATTTTGGTCTAAAATCATACGCGTGATTTCAAATGTGCGCGAGTTCGATTTGAAATCACAAGTATGATTTCAGACCAAAATTGCACGACACGAAATTCAATTACCACTTTATTACACTCATTTTGAAATCACACAGTTTTTTGTCAATACTACTTATTTATTTATCCACTTCAGGAAGCCCGGTTTTTGAAAAAGAGTAACTTTTTAAAAATGATGCGATTTAAAGCAAAAAATGGTGCAATTCGTGAATAAATCACACTGCTATGGGCTAATCAAATTGCAGGCATCACCAGTGATTTCAAAATGGTTGTAATAAAGGAAATAAACGCTCAGTATCTTGGTTTATTTCTTGTCGAATGAGAAGAAAGTAAATTAGTTTACCTCTGGTGGCGAAACAATGTTGAACAGTCGGTGGATGACGTGTCCTAACACTGCATTGTCTTTCGTTGGTCCTTGGACTTCTGTTCCTTCAGCCGGCGCCCACTCGCCAATCAAATTCTAAAACGAAAACGAACGTCAAAATGTAAAGCTTACTTTCAAACAAGACGCGCGCTGTTAGATAAATAGCTAGATTAAGGGAGGTACTTTAAGATTACCGGTAGTTTAAACACGGTAGCAAATGATAAATCCAATATTGCGGAGAAAAAAATCGGCTCATCCTCGGTGTAAAAACCTGTTACCTTCCGGAGTGACGTAGAACAAAGAAAAGAAAGAGAGCCAAAACAATAGAGACTAGGAAGATGAAAGTGAAAAAAAAAAAAAACAAAGAAACAAACAAAGAAAAACTTCAAAGGTTTTAACGCCGAGGTAAACCCAAAAAATCCCTCGACGCTTAAACACCTCAACCGTTACGAACTGAAGAACAATCAGTGACGTCATAAACGCCATTGCAACGTCACTCATCAACAGAACAAACCGCGCGTGCGCGGCTTGAACAACACCATACACGGGAATTTTATACTTTTATACTAAAGGACGCCATTTTGCGAAAAACGTACTAGAACACACTCAGTTTTACCTAACGTAAAATCCACTGACTTTACTGCTCTATCGTTAAGTCTCCAAAAGAATTTCAAGTTTATGACCTTCTGTTTATGATTCAACTCTTACTTTGTACTCTAAGAAATCTCCCTCGTCCATCAATTCTTCTTTCTCTCTTTCGATTGCCCTTTGCTTTAAAACCTCGTTGTCAGTCACTTCATCAGACTGTAAAGATCAATCAAACAACACAAATGGACTAAGTAGTTCCTAATTACACTCCACTGTGCCCAGTAAAAATGGTAATGGTTTACATACCGCACATATCAACTAACTGTTCATGGCCGTTTACAATTCTTATGAAATTACAATTCAGATGAAATCACATTACACAAAAGCCAGACCACAACACCGGTATCTACGTCCCCTACTCTTCACGAACATTGTGTGGGTTCTTTAACGTCCCACTAAGTTATTACGGACAAAGGTAGTGAGACGGGACCTACGGTTTATCGTCCTTATTCGAGAAAGGTGGAAACTCTAACCATTTACAGATGTCATTGCAAAAGCAGCACTTTCTCCTCAGTAATTTTAAGACCCTGAGTGCTGGTCTGGCCGAGGTGTGAACCAACGACCTCCGGCACGATAATTCATGGCTCTACAAACTGAGCTAACTGGTTGGCGTCTTCCAAACCCTGCATAACTTAAGTTATAATAACTTAAGTTAGTTAAAGACCCTGAGTTTTGGTCCGGCCGGGGTTTGAAACCGCGACCTTCCGCACGCAACGGAGTGAATGAGTGAATGGAAAAAAAAATACTAATGAAAAGATAAGCATTTTTTTTTTAATTTCGATAACAAACCTCGTCTTTGTAAATTGGTAGTCCCTCTAGGAACAACGCTTTCCACTCTCTGAACATTTTGGGAGGGATGAGTCTGTAAACAGCAATCCATCAATCAAAACCATTCAACAACGCAATAACTACGTCAATCCTTTGAAGGCTACAGATAATGGCATCTAAAAACACCACGCAGGTCTTCAGCCTTTCAACCCCACGATATATAAAGAGCAATTCTCATGAGGGCGCGAAACAAGTGGCGCTTCGCAAATCATACAAGCCTCTTCTACAAGCCTACAAGCCCCTTCTGAGTACAGATTCGTGCGATGGTGTTAAACAGTAAGCCTTCAGGAAATTTATCTATCGATTGAAGCGGTTACGTTATCACTTACTTCTCTGTTAGTTCTCTGTACTCTCCAATTTTACAAGAAAAGTCCACAATCTGTGAAAGCACCTGTAAGCAGCGCAGCAAAATCAATTTATACATAAGACACTTCCCTAAAAAAACCAGTTTGTTAATAACGAATAACTGGAAATGTGAGCAATGTCAAAGAGCGACTTTATTTCCCCCATCAGAAACACACACACACACACACACACAGACAAACACAAACACACACACACACACACACACACACACAGGCTTGCCTTCCTTAAACTTCAAGGTAACAAATATTACCATACACACACAAAAGATTTCATCTCTTGAACCTCAAGGTAACAAGTAGTACTGTACCTCTCTGCAATTTTTGTAATGTCTATTGTACTTTTCCTCGGCAATTTCAGCTTTTATCTTATCATGCAACTCCTGTGCTTTTCTTGTTTCCTCAGCGTACTCTACTCTGGCTTGGCGACACAGTTCCTACAAAGGAAACTTAACAGTTTAGTACATACACATACCAACTAGAAATAACCTGACAAGTCAAGCGCGTTTGAAGCAACTTGAGTGAGGACGTACAAACGCGCTCGCTACGCTCAGAACCATAAAGACGAGTTTTACACAATACGTATGTTTCGAGTTCGGAAAGCCCGGAGTGTAAAACTAGCAGTGATGTTGAGAAGAGACAAAGATAAGCAGCATGTTTCACTAATCTGCCGAACGTGAAGCGAAAAGCAAGAGAGAAAACAGGGTAGCGGAAAATCTGACGGATAGACGCGCAAAAACCGAAAAACTACATGTATCTATCTGATTTAAAATTAAAACATCTAAAATTAAAAACGGAAATATAATAGAGAAAAAATGCACTTATTACAGAAGTAAACCTTTGTTATTACAGTAGAACGTACCGCCTCTCGTGTCAGCGCGTCGTCAAAATCTTTCAACCTTCTTTCTGCATACTGCTTTTCTCGAAAAATTCTTGCAATCAAAAACAGAACATGTTATTAGAATCTAAAACAATATATGGAAGGAAGGAAGGATACTTCAGTAATAAATGATAAAACAAATTACGGTTATCAACGGAAGTTCTAAAATTCAAGCACTAATATTGCAAGTTAAAAATCTTAAATTAAAATTTATTAGCCTAAAGAACATTGTTTGTGATTAGGGACTGTAAACAGGAGCAATAAAACTTCTGAAAGATGATACATGCAGGACAATTGTTTTAGATGTTTGAAAGATGAAAATATCTCACCTATTTTGTCTTATCACCTCCTTCTCATGACGAATCTATAAAGAAAGAAAACACTAAACATAGTTACAAAACTCGTAGCTTAAGGGTTGGCAACGTAAACATAACGTTGTTAAATCAGTCGTGCTGGGGACAAGGATGTTCGCCACTGAAGAATTAACACACTGGAGCTCGGTTGCGACCTCAGCGGCGTGACAGAACTCATTACTACAAATGGGAGTAGAGAGTTACTATGAGGATAGAGTTGTATGTTCTGCCTGAGAACACAATACTAACACACCGTGTAATCGTCACGCGTGATCACGGCTCACCAGGAGAGCTTAACAGAAAAGCTATTTCAATATATAAGTAATCCTTCTTGAAAGTTTCTCAGCCTCCTGGTTCCCTCAAGTAATAGTTCATACGAGTTAAAGAAGACTTTTCAGGACCGTAGCGCTACACTTTTTAATAAATTAGGACCGTAAATTTAAATCAGGACCGTAGTGGTACACTTTTTAATAAATTACCTGCTAGAATTAGAAATGTACATGACTACGGACTTTTCAGCAGAAGTGTTAAGCAATGGCCTGCTTAATAGCATTTTTAAGCGTCTACAAGTCGATTATGCATCACTACTAGTTTTGCATTTTATTATCTAGCTGTACATATGAGTTGTTTTACAAGTGTATAATTAGTTAGGCTAGTATAGTTTTAGTATTTTAGCATATTGAAAAATGAAGAGCCACTATGTGGAAATGTTTTCAACAAAGGTCATTATCATTATTACTATTACTATTACTACTATTACTACTACTACTACTACTATTACTATTATTATTATTATTATTATTATTATTATTATTATTATTATTATTATTATTATTAAAGAAGCTGAGGAGGTTTTGCTCAGCCGATTGTTAAGACCCAAAGATTTGGGAAAGCTTTTATTATCATGAGCTCGAAAGGAGCACTTTATTAACTATGGAACATTTTATATTAGGAAGATCATTATAAATTCAGTTTCACTACTGTGTTCCTTAATAAAACACAGTCTGTTCTATTCTATTCTTCTATTCTATTTTTCACTGGTGCTATCCGCATATACCAGGTCCAGCGGGTGGTTCTGCGTAGGAATTGCCAAAGAAAATCCAGATTATGGCATTAATTAAGGGGCTGTAACTATTTTCAAGATGAACAGGACTGGTTGGCATTCAAAAATCCGAACACAGTTCAGATGCTTTTTTACTGACATCAGGTGCAAACAGAAATGCAGATTACTGCCCAAACCTGCATTAGTTGTACAGCAATTCTTCGTTCCTGTTGTGACTGTCTCATCAGTCTGTTGACGAGCATTTCTTCACGATGCGCTTCCTGTAAAGATAAATTCTGATGTGAGCATGACAAGGATTGCGCGAATGGCCACACTGCAAAATTTGATCCACATATGTAAGGCAAAATAGAGAGAACCACAGAACAGTACTGTTTAGTAGTTTTCCAAAGAATAGTCACACTGCATGGTTTGATCCACAGATGAAAAAGTTAGAACCACACTGTATAGTAAAACAAACAGTACCGCAGTACAGTACTGTTCAGTAGTTTTCCAAAGAATGGTCATAATGCATCGTTTGATCTACAGATGAAAACGTTAGAACCACACTGCATAGTAAAACAAACTGTACCACAGTACAGTACTGTTCAGTAGCTTTACAAAGAATGGTCAAACCATATGGTTTGATCCTACCTCTTGTGCTTCGTGAGCCTTCATTTGTTCAATCAAAACCCTTCTTCTTCTCTTCTCTCTTTCCTGCAGATGAAACAAATCACATTTAGCATTGTTCTCGCTCATGGTTCATCACGAAATTTCGTCAAATATGTCTGGAAACACATGTAATGTATCTAGTTGGCACATTTTTCGAGTGTCTCACCTTTCTAGCGACAGCATCCTCTTCCAGTCTTGTCCTTATCTTATTAATGTAGTCGTCATTTGAACTCGGCTGTATATGACCATAAGGATTGTATTAGAAAGTAAGTACACAGAGAGAAGCAGATAGCGATTACCAGATATACTCAAATTTATATTACAGTCCGAGTTCACTTGATTATATTTCCACATAACCCAGCCTCTGGGAAAGCAAACGAGGACGGTCTTAGAATCAGATTTGGTTCTGCCGAGTTTCTCAACAAGACCGCGACAAGAGGAGCGAAATGGGGAAGGAGGGAGAGAAAGAGAGGGAGGGGGGAGAGAAAGAGAGGGAGGGGGGAGAGAAAGAGAGGGAGGGGGAGAGAAAAAGAGGGAGGGGGAGAGAAAAAGAGGGAGGGGGGAGAGAAAGAGAGGGAGGAGGGAGAGAAAGAGAGGGAAGGGGAGTGAAAGAGAGGGAGGGGGAGTGAAAGAGAGGGATGAGGAAGAGAAAGAGAGGGATGAGGAAGAGAAAGAGAGGGATGAGGAAGAGAAAGAGAGGGAGGGGGAGAGAAAGAGAGGGAGGGGGAGAGAAAGAGAGGGAGGGGGAGTGAAAGGGGGGAGGAGGGAGAGAAAGAGAGTGAGTGAGTGAGTGAGTGACACTTTATTTAAACTCGGAATTCCATCAATTAATATTGGTTTTCATGAAAGCCGAGTAAGATTAAAAATTTAAACAGAGATTAAAAAGTGGGACAAACTATCAATAACAAGATAATAACATATCAAAGTCAAAAATATTATTATCTTCCAGTCCTCTCTTGAAGGCTGCAAGAGTTTTAGCCGACTTAATTGAATTAGGCAAGGAATTCCACAATTTAGGACCAGCGTAAAGAAAACTCCTTTTCATAAAATCGGTTTTCGGTAATGGTAAATTAATATTTAATTCACTGTTCCTAATATTGTAAGGATTTCTTGCCTCGACTTTGAAAAATCTGTCAATTAAATAGTTTGGGGCTGCACCAGTAGAAATTTTAAACATTTGGGTGGCCTTATGCTGAGCTCTTCGGGTTTTTAAATCAGACCATCCAAGTTCCCTTAAAACATCCTCTGAGCTTACATCATAGGCAGCCCTTAAAATAACCCTACCAGCCCTATTCTGTAATTTTTGTAATCTGGTTGCTAGACCTTTAGATAAATTATCCCATACCAAATCACAATAGTCAAAAGATGGCTGGATAAGGGAATTATAAATAGTTATAAGAGTATCATCATTAACAAATTGCCTTATTTGTCTTAAGCCCCCAATTGCAGATGAGACCTTTTTTGCCACATGGTTAATATGAGTGGACCATGATAAACGATCATCAATATAAACACCAAGAGATTTAGCAGAGTAGACTCGTTTTATACTTGTATCACCTAATCTGATCTCAGGAGAGTAGCCAAGATTGGCGAGATTGTAATTAGAGCCAATAATCAAAAATTCTGTTTTAGTGGTGTTTAAACTCTATTTGTTTGCTAAGAGCCACTGTCTAATATTTTCCAGGTCATGATTTGTACCATTCTGTAATTCAAAATAATTTTTACCAGAAACGGTTAAATTAGTGTCATCTGCAAACATTCTTGGGGTTGAGAAATTTAAGCAATTGGGTAAATCATTGATATATATTAAAAATAACAGAGGGCCGAGAATAGATCCTTGAGGAACACCACAAGGGATATCTGAGAACTCCGAGAGACAGCCATTTAAGTAGCATTTTTGCTTGCGATTAGAGAGATACGAATAAAACCATTTGTGTGCTGTTCCAGAAATACCATACATCTCCAATTTAGCAAGCAAAATGCTATGGTCAACTGTGTCAAAGGCCTTGGCTAAATCAAGAAAGACAACAGAGTTAAGGAAACCATTGTCAATATTGAAGAACCATTCATTAGTAGCATCTAATAACGAAGTAAGAGTAGAATGCAGGGAACGAAACCCAGACTGGCAATTTGATAAAAGGGAATTTACCTTAAGGTAGTCATATAGCTGATTATAAATGATTCTTTCAAAAAGCTTAGCAATAACAGAAATGACCGATATAGGTCTGTAATTGTTAAGATCATCAGTGTTATCTTTCTTATGTATTGGGGAGACTTTAGCATACTTCCACTGATCAGGGAAGATACCACTCGTTATAGAAGCATTGAAAATTAAGCTTAAAGAATGCGATATTACAGGAGCAGCCTCCTTTAATAATTTACTTGTTATACCATCTAATCCAGTTGCCTTGGCAACATCTAATTTGTTTATTAAGTCGAAAACGCTCTTAGCTGTAATGGACTGTAATTTAAAATCACAGTCAACTGACTTAAGATAATCAACAAAGCTATAATCAGAGTTGGACAACGATGAAGCAAGCTTAGTTCCAACGGAAGTGAAATGAGAGTTCATTAGCTCACAAATTTGTTGAGAGTCGGTCACTGCAACATCATCAATCTTAATGCTATTGATACCTCTGCTTTTGGCATTACGACCCATTAATTCATTTAATGTCTTCCAGATTGCACGAGGGTTGCCAGAGTTTGAGTCAATATTGGATTTATAATAATTAGCTTTAGTCTCCTTTATAATGCAATTTGTCTTATTTTTGACTTTCTTAAACTTAATCCAGTCATCTCGATTGCTAGTCTTTATTGCTTGTTTCTTAAGGCAATCCCTCTCTATAATCAGTTTACGAATTTCAGAATTTATCCAAGGTGAATTCTTATTACGCACTCTTCCAGACTTAATGGGTGCATGTTTATTTGCTACTGTAAGGAATAGTTCTTTCCATTTGGCCCACATAAGGTTGGGATCTGAATAATCAGCTAATATTTCCCAAGGCAGTTGACTCAGGTCCTCTTTAAAACTACTAGAGTTAAATTTCCTGAAGCTTCTGTAAGTAATATACCTATGCTTAAATTTAGTAGGAACTGAGATTTTTCTAATTACATAAACAAGGCTGTGATCACTAATTCCCAAGTGGATAATGCCACTGTCAACTATATGCTTGATATTATTAGTATATATAACATCAATTAACGTCCTAGAAGACTCAGTAATGCGTGTGGGTTCTTTTAACAGCTGGTGCAGCTGGAAAAGCTCCGCAATATAGTTGAGATTTCTGGTGTTACTATTAGGATTAGATGCCAATAAATTACAATTTAAATCACCCATCAAAATAATTTCATTTCCAGAAGAATCTAATTTGGCAATAATGTCTTCTAGTAAGGTGAAGAAAGTATTATCTGAGCTGGGTGGTCTGTAACAACATAAAACAGAGAAAGACTTACAATTTTCTTTCTTAATATCTAAGCATAAGGCCTCAATGTTATTAGGATCAACAATAGAATGAAGATTAAATTCAATACTATGCTTTATATAAATACAAACACCCCCTGCATGCCTTTTTCTGTCTCTCCTGATAATGTTATAGCCCTCGATCATCACAAGTGAATCTGGTACCAGTTGGTCGAGCCTACTCTCATTAATGGCGAGTAAGTCAAGATCTTCAATTTGCATAAAGATCCTAAGTTCATCAATATGTTTAACAAGACTAGCTATATTGAGAGAAGCCATTTTAAAACCCCTTTTCCTAGGGATTCTCCCCTTGGGTCTGGTTTCAACGGAGGCAGACTTTGGCAAAGCAGAATTTGTAGGATTTAATTCCCTAGGAGCCCAAGATTGATCATCCCTCAAAGAACATCAATTGACTTAAAGATAATTAATCATGTTTTTAATTAAAAAACCATGGCCTTTCTTGTTTAGGTGTAAACCACCATTGTTAAGGCATGGATCATTAATATTTTTGTGATCAATAAAGTTCCAGCTTCGTTGAGTTGCAAAGCTCTTCAGGATCTTGTTTGTTTCTTCAATCTTAGGTTTGAACGCCTCACTATCCTTCCTAGTAATTAAGCTAGATATGGTTACCTTTGTCTGAGGCGATTCCTTTTCAATGAACGTGGCAAGATCTACAATTTTTTCGGCGATGTGCCTAGCAGAATCCGCCTCAGGGATGTTATTAGTTCCAACATGCAAAATGACTTCGTCTGGCTTCTTCTTGATAGTTGGAATCGCATAATGCCACATATCATCAACTGAACTACCAGGAAAACACATGGAGACCACACGAGTGGCTTTCGACATTTTCCAACCTTGTAAGTTTTTAGTCATCGAATCGCCAAGAATAATAACTGATTTTTTAGGCTTCGATTCAGGCGGATTATCTTGGGGCATGTTTCTAACAGCTGCAGTCTCGGTAGGCGACGACTTCTTCTCTTTGTTCTTCTTGGGATTAGAAGAAACTTCGATCCAAGGAATATTCTCAGTAGGAATATTCTCAGTAGGCGGCGACGTCGTGCCAGCATTAATGTGACCTTTGACATGAGGTGTTGCTTTTAATTGATCTTCTTGAAGAAGCCTAAGTGCTGTTAAAAGGCTATCTCTTTCCATTTCAAGCAATTTGTTGGCTTTAGTTTGATCCCTTAGTTCAGATTTTAAACTAATAATTTCCTCCTTTAGATCGCTGATAGAATATGAAGGATCATTCCTGCCCTGGTCAGTCGATGAAGACAACGACGACGGGTCGAGGTTCGAAAATTGAGCAACTCGCTTCGACAGCTCAGCGATGGAATTCTTCATGGAGCTTAGCTCGTTTAAAACTGAGTCACAACTGCATTTATGCAGAGGAGAAACATTTTCCTCAAAAGTAGTGATAGAAACTGAAGATGGGAAGGTATCCTCACCATAAGAAGTAGCAAATGGAATCGAAGAAGAAGGTGAAGCTTCACCATTAGCGGCGGCCATGTTGGAATTAACGCTGTCTTGTAATTCAATTTGCGGTTTCAGGTTGACGACTCGAAGCATCTTTTCTCTGAAACGTGCATGTCCAGCGCCTTGAATTAGGAGAGTTTTAGTAGCCGTATACCATTTGACTATCACATCTTTGGCTTTGTAGGATATAAGATTGTGAGTATGATCTTCCGCAGTTGTTACTGAACATTCGTCGATCTCATCCAGAATGAATCGAATAAAGTTACTCAAAACGTCGCC
Source organism: Ricordea florida (assembly GCA_949710005.1). NCBI lineage: Eukaryota > Metazoa > Cnidaria > Anthozoa > Corallimorpharia > Ricordeidae > Ricordea > Ricordea florida. The sequence goes on along the minus strand of OX453282.1, from coordinate 1,310,642 downwards.
CGAACCAGACCATTTTAGCTGGTTTTTAGCAGTGTTATAGCCTAAATGCTGTTGATAAATGTTAAGAGCATCTGGAGACGATAAGTGAGACATTTTCGTCCAATTTTCACAAAATTTTGCGGAGCAAGTAAATACACGTGTATCCAATATGGCGTCACGAGGAGAGAGAGTGGGGGGGAGAGAAAGAGAGGGAGGGGGGAGAGAAAGAGAGGGAGAGGGAGTGAAAGGGGGGAGGAGGGAGAGAAAGAGAGAGGGAGGAGGGAGAGAAAGGGGGGGAGGAGGGAGAGAAAGAGAGGGAGGGGGAGTGAAAGGGGGGAGGAGGGAGAGAAAGAGAGAGGGAGGAGGGAGAGAAAGGGGGGGAGGAGGGAGAGAAAGAGAGGGAGGGGGGTGAAAGGGGGAGAGGAGGGAGAGAAAGAGAGAGGGAGGAGGGAGAGAAAGGGGGGAGGAGGGAGAGAAAGAGAGGGAGGGGGAGTGAAAGGGGGGGAGGAGGGAGAGAAAGAGAGAGGGTGGAGGGAGAGAAAGGGGGGAGGAGGGAGAGAAAGAGAGGGAGGGGGAGTGAAAGGGGGGAGGAGGGAGAGAAAGAGAGAGGGAGGAGGGAGAGAAAGAGAGAGAGAGGGGGGGAGAGAAAGAGAGGGAGGAGGGAGAGAAAGAGAGGGAGGGGGAGTGAAAGGGGGGAGGAGGGAAAGAAAGAGAGAGGGAGGAGGGAGAGAAAGAGAGAGAGGGGGGGGGAGGGAAAGAGAGGGAGGAGGGAGAGTACAGCAGCAATGCATCACTTGACGTCTAATATATTAGATGCTGCTGTTTCATGAGACAGTTTTATCCATGTTCAATATACTTCAATAGAATCCAGTGAAGTCCAGTCCACTGGACACGCCTCAAGTTCACTGGAGTTTCGGGAAGTCTGGTCATGAAATCCTCATGACCCTAGACAAGCACGCCACCTCGCTCTTTAAGCCATGATGTAATATACCTCGTTCTATAACCCATGACCCTAGACAAGTACGCTATACATGTAATATGCCTCGTTCTATAAGCCACGACCCTAGACAAGCACGTTACACATGTAATATAAGCTAATATACCTCGTTCTTTAAGCCATGACCAGAGACAAGCACGCTATACATGTAATATACCTCGTTCTATAAGCCATGACCCTAGACAAGCACACTACACATGTAATATAACTCGCTCTTTTTCTTCAAGATGCTGAAGTTAACAAATTAACGTACCTTTATGTAGGACAATGGATCAGGGTGTTTCTTCAGCGTCTTTTGACTGAGAAACGCATCAAGTTCAACATCTACTTCACGATTGGACGTTACAACTCCCCTGAAAGGTTAATTAAAAAATATTTAAACCGTCTGGCAACCAACGGAACCTGAACAAGTTGGACACACAACAAGGTCACTAAAACATTTAAAGTTTGTTTTGGGAGCACCGATACCGTACTTTGAAAAATTAAAAAAAAATAATCCGGGTTTATTTTGCACATAAAACTGCAGAGATTACACTGTAAATAATCAAAGGTAAGAGCTAACTTTGTAAGAGATGGTAAGGATGTGAAAGTAGGAAACATTAGGGGCAACAAAAACCAGACAAAGCGTAAAGATTGACGCAAACTGAGCAGACACATTAAGAGTAACCAATAACATAAAACCAAAACCAAAGAAATTTACCTGACCAAGCACAACTTATGCACGCAGATACAAAGAGTTCAATGAAGCAATAGGAACTCAAAATAAATACAGGTCATCAGCTCCAAGCGCGGAAAAAACTCCTGTGAGTTAGTTGGAATCGGTTAATTGGTTGAGAAAGCGACGAAAAATCGGGATCTTCGATCTTCACTCATGGAAAGCGTCCAGAGATCTATAGAAATTTACAATGAAAAAAAGAATTGAGACAAAGAGAAGATAAACTTGCCGTTGAAAGCTGATTGGATCAGCCGGTGGTATTACCGCTCGCATACTGGCCTCAAACGCATCAATACTTTGTTTCACCTCCTGAAACGTAATAAAGAAAACACAATTAACATAAAGCACATTACTTTAAATAATAACCCTTTCACTTCCAGGATCTTTGTAGCACTTCTTTTCAGTGACTGAGATCCTTTTGCTTATTATGATACGTGCATTTTGAAGAATTTGGTGTTTGATCAATTCAATACCCTCAGAAGGATCACTTCCTTTAATTCTCTCCATCTGTTTGCCTGATAGTGTATTAGAGTTTCAATGAGATGTTATGCATTGGTCACTTTCTGGTACATTAGGGGCAGTAATATATTGTTCTTTTCTACCTCTGCTTCTCTCTGTCGTCGCATCTCGGTACGCGATTTAGCAGATCTCTGATGAAAAAAAAGGAAATATGGTATAAAAATGCGTTAAAAAGGTTTAAAAGGTTTTATTTTTTCTTAAGAATGTTCTAACATTAGATTCCTCCAACTAACACAAGAAAGTGTATGGCACTTAGTAAGGAGAATTTCTTTTCAGATCTTTTAATGGACTTTTACCTTAGACTCAGGTGGTTTTGGAATCTTCACAGTGGCCTCTCTATTGACATAAACATAGAAAATGGACATATTAAATCACCCCAATTGATTGAATGATTGATGAATGACATATAGAGAATCGTAACCTACGATCTGAGAGACGCACACGTTCTAGCGAGATAGTAGCTGGCCTTACAGGTGTGCATGCATTAATATACATTTATTTTTAATTTCACAAATAAGAATTAAATTTATGATGACCCGCAAATAGCAAATTTGCTTTTCGAGGCGAGTCAATCACCAACATATTTCAAGTTACAATATGTATAATGTTGTCACGCAACGCTACCTAAGGCGAGGACTGGACCAGGAGTGCGTGTGACGGTTCAGTCACAAGCCTACGGTTCTCTGTTTCTTTGCTTTTTAGTTCCGACACACAAATTTCTATACAGTCTTGTTCCTTCGTCCTTATCATTCCTAATTACACTTTCATATTCTAAAAACGATATATTCACATCGGAATCAGGTGTAAGAACAGATGCAGTTGATGATGCTACGCTGGTTAAGTACAAAATGAATAAAACTTGACAAGTTATAATTCACGGGGTTTTCAACAGTTTTGTTAAGTAGCGGACATATTTCTGAACGCAGAAATGTCGAATCTGATTTTGATTTTTTAGGATTTTGATTTTGATCGGACTTATTTTTGGGGGGGTTGGTCTGATTTTGGTGGATTCAGCTGATTTTGGTTGCTCTTACATTTCAATATCTTCCCGGAATCTTGTTGTGGAAAATTTATTTATTTCCAGGGGCGCTAGGATCGGCACGATCTAACTACTTATTGAATATTATGTTTTACATACAGTAAAAACTGGATGAAATTAATACCAGACAACAGTAACAGTTCTGATAATGTTGTTGATAATGTTGACTGCCGTTTCGACAACCTGAGCGGAAGCCACCATCGGAATCAAGTCACGATCGAACTGAGCAAACAGCTACTGAAACAAAAAAAACCTTGTACATTAGATGGATAATAAAGCTGACCGTATTTTGTCCATCATTTCCAGCTGTTTTTGCTTGCTCTGACGTGACTGTAAGAAAAAATCAAAACAAAACCGTGACCAACAAATATCTTCTCTTTACTGTATTAGGACCAAGACAAGTATATAATTCATGAGAATTTGCCAGCTGATCACAAAGGGCAAACACATGACATCGGCATCATGCGCGAGCCAATCACGACTGGTTTCAGTTTTACGTCTGATTGGCTCTTCTCTAGCCAATCATACCGTAACGATGCAAGAGAATATATGAAAGACCATATATCTGAATTGCGGAGTAATATGTAATGACAATGATTGATCATCGCATTTATGTACACAACTTAAGCAGCTGTGAAATTAAAGCCTGAAAAAAATAAAATAAAAAGTAAATAAAAAATTCAGGCATGAATTTTTTTCAGGCTTTAATTTCAGAGCGATGATCAATTAATATCATTACATAAAGTAACGATGCAAAACCGTTACCTTTTCTAAACCTTGCCTTCTCTGCCCTTGAAGATACTTCCTCATCATTTCTTCTTCCTCAAATCTGAAAATGAACGGCAAAACTTCTTATTATTTTCAAGTCAAAAAGCATTCGTAAGGCATCGTTAAAAAGATATTGTGGGTGTAGTTTCTAAAGAAACTTTTCTAAAGAAACTGGTGCTGCGTCAGTGGGAAATTGAAACAAAAGAAATTAGGGTAATCAAGTTGATAACGGTAACAGGACTTAGTGGAGTACAATTCAGGGAGTAATCGGGCGAGGGATTTCAAATCAACCGAGCGCATACCGCGAAACTGATTTGAAATTAATTGTGTCAATAACAAAATGCGAGAAACTCGGGAATTAGTAATGGTGTAAAAGTCTAAAAGAAAACATATCTGAATAAAAGTCACTGGAATTTCAACCTGTTCACTTAAGCCATTTTCATTGATTCTGATTACCTTAAAGTTTATTGGCTAATGGCATGAAGTGCTTAATTTTTATTTGCTGTCTAAATGTCCGATTTGGCCTGCCCGATTACAAATGCTTGTAATCAGGCAGGTCAAATCGGACAGTTTAGACCTGAAACAGTCAATTAAACCATAAATAGCTTTATCAACTTGTTTCATAATCCCATGGTGCAGGGTTTTCAAAAGCAGCCGACACCCGAAGCAAATCACAGGCTTATTCGAGCGTCAGCGACACATACTCTCAAGTACGAGTTGATGTAGTAAATTGAGGAATCAAAATTTTGTGCTGTGCCACATTAGTGTTCCGGCTACTATGATTTTTCCTCCTGTAACTTTTTCCCAATTTGAAAACCCTGATGGTGTAATTGGGCGTAAACGCTATTGATGCGCCAAGCATCAAGAGTCTAATCGAGTCCTAAAGAATTCACTAGATTCTATTTATGGACTCTGTAAGGTCTTAAAATTATATTACTTTGCTCTGAAAGCCAGTTCCTCCTGTTCCTTCTGTTTGGCTTGGTATCTTTGCACTAGTTGTTCAAAATTCAGATCCACTTGCCGTTTCGTTAGCTGCTTTAGCCTCTACGTAAGAAAAAGAAGGATTCTGGACACAAGTGATGTATAAAAGATCACACTGTATAGCCTCACACACTGCTACCCTCACAATCAACCACAGTTTAATTGTTTCATAGTCTAAAAGGCAAAGAATTGTCACATCAAATCGCCTGAATTATAAATACCCCTTACTAATCGAGTTCGAGGTCCCTACTGTAAGTTACGGACCAAGTTTTTTCCGCTTGGATTTATGGCCCAAGCACTAAGCGCGCGGGCCATAAATCCAAGAGGAAAAGACGAGGATCAGTAACTTACAGCACGGACCAAGAAAACGAGGTTAATGATAATAATGATAATGAATTTGTATAGCGCTCTTTTCCATACGGATATGTTCAAAGGCGCTTTACATCAAATCTCCTTTAATTGATTACAATCAAACTTTCTACAGATGTCGAGCACACACCGTGGTCTACGCCCCCTACTCTTTCGAACAGTGTTGTGGGATCTTTAACGTCCCATAAGAACAGCGCTGCGAGATGGGGCCTACGGTTTTTCGTCCTTATCCAAGAAGGCTAGAATGAATAATCATTTGCACATGTCATAACAAAGGCAGTACATTCTCCTCAGTTATTTCAAGACCTTGAGTGTTGGTCCTGCCGAGGTTTGAACTCACGACCTCCCGCTCGACAGGCGTTAGCGGGGTCGTTAGCGGGGTCGTTAGCGGGGTCGTTAGCGGGGTCGTTAGCAGGGTCGTTAGCGGGGTCGTTAGCGGGGTCGTTAGCAAGGTCGTTAGCGGGGTCGTTAGCGGTCGTTAGCGGTCGTTAGCGGGGTCGTTAGCGGGCCGTGCAGTGAAGTGCGACCAGCTAAATTGACCAATCACAGCGCGCATACTAACTGAGAGATATGATAAGAGATCCCTATTGGACTGGTACAGTAAATTTATGGGAAATCAGGGATTGAATGTATGTTTGTATGTTTTAGATTATTTGGACAGTTAACAGAAACTACAAGATACAGCCATATTACACTAACTAAGTGTTTACTGCATAGATCTACTATGTTAATTGGCTGTAACAAGTTTCAAGTAATTTATTGAACGCGAGAAACAGTGATAATGATGATGATAAATAATAATAATAATAATAATAATAACAATAATAATAACATTCATTTATATGTCGCAAATTCAACTATACAATTTTCAAATGCACCTCACATACTAATGAATACCACAACACCGTGATCTACGTCCCCTACTCTTTGCGAACAGTGTGTGGTTTCTTTAACGTCCCATGAAGTTATACAAAGAAGGGCTGTGAGACGCGACCTACGGTTTATCGTCCTTATCCGAGAAGACAAGAGAGTCTAACCACTATTAGACGTCATTACAATTTCTCCTCAGCTATCTAAAGACCCTGAGTGTTGGTCCGGCCGAGGTTTGAACCAACGACCTTCCGCACTATAATCCCGTGCTAACCGGTACATTTAAAACATAAGGGAAAATTCCAACAAGAAGGACGATCAGACATTGATGTTACACTGGTTTCAAATCATGAATGTAACTTAAGAAGTCACAATGCCACAGGTGACCCATGTATAAATTCTCCATATAATTCCACTACACTTCCGCACAAACAGGTTATAAGAATTGAGAACATGATCACATCAAGGATGCTAAATCGATTAAATGCCAAATTCTCCGGTCTAGAGCATCAGGAACTGTTTAACACTTGCTCTGGAGAATTTATACTTGATCTTGGCAGTGAAAGGGATAATTTCCAGTTACCCAGGTTAGTGAATGGTGACTTTTTAACTTTCTAAGTTACATTCATAATTTTTGTCCAGTCGATCGATCAATATGTGATGAAAAAGGATAATGATGATATTTAGAACAATATTCTATTACTTTGCAGCCCAGCTGATCTCTACATTTTAGGTGGTTAAATGTCTGATACTATTTTTTAACCTCACTGAACCACTCTGTATCTACTTGTATTATCATTACTAATATAGATCTTTAAACATCAAGACAGTATATTAAATTAAAAAAACAAATTGTTTTGACCACATTCATGACTTGAAGTTCATGTTTAAAAAAAATCTGCCCACAATCTTAAAATGCCTGCTTCATATGCATTAGTGGTTTAATCATGGTCACTTTGTGAAATAATTTGAGTTACTGTCTAGCCTATAATTAGTGATGAAATGTGCATGTATTAGCTATCTTGAAAAGAAACATCAATGGTCCATGCATCTTGTATTTCACCAACTTTAATATAATTTAAAAACTGATCCCCTAACTGGGTTCCTCACTTGGTATTTCAAAAGTCTAATAACATTGTCAAGTTCATTTACAAACTCCATGACATCACGGGATGTCAGCAAGGCATCTTTCATTATATTTCTGGCATATTTTTTCAACCATTTTTCCTGGCCTAGCTCACGGATTTGTGCAACAACTGACTTCATGTCATGCACAACGCTAAAAGAAATCTCCTGTAAATCCCTGACAAGTTCAACTACCAAGTCTGCAATTTGTTCATGAATTGTCTCTATCACAACTTCTTGCACAAAACTTTCAACTGTTGTTTGAAGCAGCTCCTTAGCAATGATGACACTGTCTTGACAGAGGGGGATTTTCTGAGATAAACAGATAGAAAAGTGCACTCTTTATTGCCATCAAGTGATAAATTATGTCGATTGAGAAGAAAAGTGCTGGCTGGAGTGCACTTCAAAGTTAAATCAACAAGGTTGCATGCACAAAAAATAACTGAACAATAGAAAATCTAACTGTCATTGAAGAAAGAATTATTCATTATTTTCTAGTTTGTCTGGGTGAACTGCAATATTCCTCATTAACCCAAACAAGCTAAAAATATCAATTCTGATTGAGCTAAAAAATTTATTTGTGCTTCTGTCTCTTTGAAGATCATTTGTTGCAAGACCTAATGGGAAACTGTTTATACGCAAAGTCACTGCATGTAGTCACAGATTTGAAAAGTAACTGCAGGCAGTCTAATACCTCCCCATTAGAGGTTTTCTATATAAAATGCAAGGAATTTACTGATTTCAAAATTCACTCATGAATATTAATAGTATTTGACATACTGAGAACCTCCTACCACAATTAATAGATCAATAAATAATAATAGTATTTGACATACTGAGAACCCCCTACCACAATTAATAGATCAATAAATAATAATAGTATTTGACATACTGAGAACCCCCTACCACAATTAATAGATCAATAAATAATAATAGTATTTGACATACTGAGAACCCCCTACCACAATTAATAGATCAATAAATATTAATAGTATTTGACATACTGAGAACCCCCTACCACAATTAATAGATCAATAAATAATAATAGTATTTGACATACTGAGAACCCCCTACCACAATTAATAGATCAATAAATAATAATAGTATTTGACATACTGAGAACCTCCTACCACAATTAATAGATCAATAAATAATAATAGTATTTGACATACTGAGAACCTCCTACCACAATTAATAGATCAATAAATAATAATAGTATTTGACATACTGAGAACCCCCTACCACAATTAATAGATCAATAAATAATAATAGTATTTGACATACTGAGAACCCCCTACCACAATTAATAGATCAATAAATAATAATAGTATTTGACATACTGAGAACCCCCTACCACAATTAATAGATCAATAAATAATAATAGTATTTGACATACTGAGAACCCCCTACCACAATTAATAGATCAATAAATAATAATAGTATTTGACATACTGAGAACCCCCTACCACAATTAATAGATCAATAAATATTAATAGTATTTGACATACTGAGAACCCCCTACCACAATTAATAGATCAATAAATAATAATAGTATTTGACATACTGAGAACCCCCTACCACAATTAATAGATAAATAAATAATAATAGTATTTGACATACTGAGAACCCCCTACCACAATTAATAGATCAATAAATAATAATAGTATTTGACATACTGAGAACCCCCTACCACAATTAATAGATCAATAAATAATAATAGTATTTGACATACTGAGAACCCCCTACCACAATTAATAGATCAATAAATAATAATAGTATTTGACATACTGAGAACCTCCTACCACAATTAATAGATCAATAAATAATAATAGTATTTGACATACTGAGAACCCCCTACCACAATTAATAGATCAATAAATAATAATAGTATTTGACATACTGAGAACCCCCTACCACAATTAATAGATCAATAAATAATAATAGTATTTGACATACTGAGAACCCCCTACCACAATTAATAGATCAATAAATAATAATAGTATTTGACATACTGAGAACCCCCTACCACAATTAATAGATCAATAAATAATAATAGTATTTGACATACTGAGAACCCCCTACCACAATTAATAGATCAATAAATAATAATAGTATTTGACATACTGAGAACCCCCTACCACAATTAATAGATCAATAAATAATAATAGTATTTGACATACTGAGAACCCCCTACCACAATTAATAGATCAATAAATAATAATAGCATTTGACATACTGAGAACCTCCTACCACAATTAATAGATCAATAAATAATAATAGTATTTGACATACTGAGAACTACCACAATTAATAGATCAATAAATAATAATAGTATTTGACATACTGAGAACTACCACAATTAATAGATCAATAAATAATAATAGTATTTGACATACTGAGAACCTCCTACCACAATTAATAGATCAATAAATAATAATAGTATTTGACATACTGAGAACCTCCTACCACAATTAATAGATCAATAAATAATAATAGTATCTGAGTGTTTGTCAGTTAAGAGCAACAACAACAGAAATCATTATAGAAGTTGTTGTTGCTCAGTAACTGACAAACACTCTAGGTCTGGCATTAAACTACATGATATACAGTACCAATAACAGTGTTGTTAAACTGAAGATTTTGAAGTACTAACAATTTTCCAGAAAAAGTTACTTAGTCTGGGAAAGAGACCAGGCCTACAAGGGATCTGCATGGTTGTCAGAAATGGTGATATTTATGACATACCGGTATATTAAATTTTTCAATATTTTTTTTCATGTACAGTGTGCCTTGACCTAACCATGAAAGGACCAACTAATAGTTGGCAAGAAGTAGGAATTCTACAAGTTATTTACTTTACATATAAAAAAAAAAAAGTAGAAAGGTTTTGCCTTTAAACTGTTACCACTGCAATATAGCGGTAAAGTATTTTTATGTGTCATTTAATTCAGTTTATACTTTGCAACGACAATTATCAAAACTTTTAGATTAATAAATTATTATTCAATACAAAACATTTAATTTATTTACCATTATGTTAAACAATGCATATTTACAAGTCAGAGCACCAAATTAAATACTAAATGTAGCTTTAACCTTAATGGCTACAGTCTAATTCATTTTAAAACAATAAATCTTCAAAAAATTTCAATTGAAATTGACTGTTACTGTCAGTGACACATATAACCCAACAATAATTATTATTAAAAATTCCAAAATGCATTAATAATTCATACGGAAAATACAGGAAAATTTAATGTTTTCAAACATTATTAGCAAATGTTAGCCATGTCTATATCAGATAACTATAAATATAGACATGGCTAACATTTGTGTTCAATTTTCTTCGTCAAAATAAACCAAAATCCAAAGTTTAGTGTATACAATAATGAATAGGTCTGTATAAAAGTTTTTGAAGCCACTCAATAAACTCACATTTCATGCATTATCAGTATGAAACACTTGGCTACACCTCGTGTTTTATATCTGATAAACCACTCCTGCTCATTTATTAAATTACACATAAAACATTATAATCCTACTATGTATTATTATGTAAACTTCATATAACTCAAAACCACTGCAATATCTTAGAATGACAACTGAGTGCTTTAATTCTACATAGCAGATCACTAACTAGGCAGCTTATGTGAGGACTGAGACAATTTACTGCTTGGCAAATTAGAGAATTTGAAAATCTACAGACTGATAAGATGGAGAGCTTTACACACAGCTGCAAAGCCAATTAAAGATTGTTAATGAGCCAATCAAAACTGAAAAGCCATTTGTATGTCACTGTTACCATGTAAAAATGAATGCAAATTTATGTTAGCTGTCTCATGACTGAATGGTTTTCGTTTGAGCACTCACTTCAAAGGATGAATGTCATCCACTACAGCACTACTCAGAACTTGTAAACAAAGGGCCTAAGTACCTGTAGCTCTCTCAGAAAAGTTAGTAATATTCACCTCTTTATATAGACCACTTTCTATACTCTCCAGTTTCACTGGGCCACGCGGTCTCATAGTTTCCATAGCAACACCAGTCAGTCCCATTTTCTGAAAACATAAGTTAGTATTTACATTTGGGAATAATTATACATTGCATAGTTAATAAAATTACATGCTCATTTTTATAGATGTTGTAGTTCAATTTTATCCTTGGTTCAAATTTTATTTTCCTTTGTTTCAAACTCATTATCACACATTACCATACCAGAAAACAAAGGAAAATAAAATTTGAACCAAGGAAAAAATTGAACTACAACATAGACAATGTTTCTGTACTCTAAAATAACTTTAAAAAGTTCTTCAACAGATTTAGTACTGTGGTTGGTTATTAAGTAGTATAATTATATTAAATGTTCAACAAAATATATTTATTCCTATTGGTCCTGAGCAGTATAACTGCTACAACACTAATATAAAGTCAATTAAATCCCGAATTCTTGAACCTCCAAGGGAAGGGAAAATTGATTTGAGTTATTGGGAGTTTGAGATATCGAGGGTAGGATTACATAGAAAATGACCTGAAGGAGGTTTGAGAAACTGAGGTTACAAGAAGTCAGGACTCTACTGTAATAAAAAATTGCAAAAACCCTTTCATGCAGATTTTCTAGTTTTGAAACTTTTCAAATCCTACTTGCCTAACAGCTTGATACTGGTAATTCAGTTACACCTGGTAATCATTAATTGCACTTTTGAATGTGCAATTCCCATGAGTTCGTTATAACCTAATGTTCCACTATAAACCGAAACTTACAGATTTCTTGCCTAGTGCTATAAAAAGCTGGTACATGAGTCTGGTTATAGCACTGTGGTTCTCATTCATAATGGCTTGCGCCTGAAAAAATAATGCAGAGGTGTAAGTTAATCAACACTTAACAATAATCTTAGCATGCAACAGCTGTATGTATTAAAAACCTTATAACCATACTTAGCAGCATGTACAAATATGTAGGCCCATCATTTTGTTTTTTGTTTTTGTTTTTTTTTCCATGGCCAGTGTCAATTCTTGTCACTGAGGTTGCTTCATTGGTATAAACTAAAGCAAAAAAATATTGTTCTCTTTAATCTAAATGAATTGTGGCTTTTAATCAGAAATATTTACCTTGCCTTTTTGATTGCTATGGAGGTTGTAATTCCAAAACTCATCAATAATGCACAAGAGAAAGAATCTGGAATGGTGATGTATTTGAATATCTGATGAAAAACGGCTGGTTTTTGCATATCTACTTCCTCCTTCAAAATAATTTCATTTGGGAAGGTAATATCCAACACTCAATTAATACATGTGTTTCATCACATATCAATCACCTCTAATTTCTTCAAATATACTCCACTGCATGTCATATTCAACTCTCTCCTCTGTTTTATGTGTGATAAAACACATACTGTATCTTGTGTTTGATATATTACTTTAAACGATGTGTGACCAGTCAACTTACCACATTGGTGTCATAAGGTACTTCCAGAAGCTTCAAAGTAGGCTCAAGTCGAGTGAAGTTATGAAGCTTGGAATCAGATGTGCTTCAAAATGGAAAATCACATCACAAAATGCAATTATTAGTGATACAGGGCTTATAAACATACCCAAGAGAACTGTACTTTTTTCTGTTTTATGAATCACAATTAACCAAACCACAAACTTAATAACACAGTGGCTGCAACCAGGTTATTTGGTATGGCAAATAATGAAAAAAAAAATAAAACAGACTTCTGTGAAAATATCTATAACATCTTTTCAAATTAATATAATTTTTAGGAATACCGTCAATACTGATTATTTACTTAAATGAATTTAATTTTACTTTTTACGACTTCTGTAAATAGCTAAATATCAAGCATAACTCATATATCTACTACAATATAATAGAGTGTGTACTGTGGGCTAGAGAAAATCGATTCGTATATCAAGTCATGAATTCATTAAATGACCATTGATTTAACAGTAATCACTGTTGATGATACATGTAAATCAAATTCTGAAGTTAAACAAAAAATTTTGGACACTTACGTGTTTTGTGAAAACAAGGAGAAATCTTCTTGCAAGTCATGTTTGCTGAGTAGCTCGCCAAGCAGGAATCCTGTGGCAAACTCTTTAGAGATATTTGTTGGATCTGAAGAGGAAAAAAACATAACAAAAAACAGGCGGTTAAATCAGACGAAAACATGCAACTTCGCACTTTCTGGTCATTTTAAATAGAATAAAAACACCAATCTGCGACATCAGCTGAACAAAATCTTTGAAGCAGAAGTCAAAATAAAATGGAACCGGAAAGGCTGTTCCGTTTTTCTCATGGCCAAATGATAGCACAGGCGCTACTGTGTACTGCATGCATGTACAACTTGAATATAAGCTACGGAACTTGTCAAAGAATAGAAGTCTAAACGGAAAGAAATTGCAAAAAATCTCATTATAAAGCTCTTACCTATTACCCTGCTAAGTTTTACTTCATCATTAAGCCAACGACAAAGTATTTCCGTCATTTTTCTTGCTCAAAAACGTCAAAAGCAAGACATTAAGCTCTTTTGTAATGCACCAGCACTATTAACGGATGTCCGCCATTTTTACCTTGTAAACAGCAAGTCGTACGGTTACCAAGGTATTACCAAGGTGATGGAGAGGCCAGTTACCAGATCTTCACCGCTAATTTTGACTGTCTTACTCAGAGGCCTGAGATACTACTATCTATGCCCGAAATTCCTTCAAGCGATTCATAGAATATTGCAGAATACCTAAAATATCAAAACCACTTTCCCACTTATCTAAGTCTAGACCTGGTAGGTTTTAAAAGAGGCCGCTCGGGTAGTGGAAAAACCCCTGGATCAGTAACAATACGGTGCCTACCTATTCGTCAAAGACGAAGCTAACTACATCTAGTGGACGTGGATGTGGCAAGTTGCTGCACCAAAGGGTTTTCCATGCTAATCAGTTAGTTACTGGAATGCAAAGAAGATTTGTACGCCACTTGACCGTTGCCAACAATTACCTGCACCAGGAGCGAATCAGATTCGCTCCTGCCTGCATCCAGCGTAAAAACGACTTATTGTAGACATCCAGAATGGATGACAAAAACTGACCAATATCAGTTGAGTCTTTACAGCCAATAACCATTGTCTTTTTGACAAACAGTCAATAACATCACGGCTCAAACGAGCAATCACGACATTGAACAGAGACTTAAATACCACTAACTGACGACAGGTCACTTGACTCATCATCATCATTTATTTTTGGCTCTTTTCTTAATGCATTATCCATTAAAACTTGCTTTAATGCATGGCGAGGTGACCTCTAGAAACCACCAGGCTTATATTTGAGGCCACCTCGGACATAACAATATGTTTACATAAATAATGCTGAGTGTGCGGCTTTGCCAATGCAGTGATTATTTTACTAAAAACTCTCAGGCTAGCAGTTTTTTCTTAAAGTTAGGAAAACTTGACATAGAAGTGATTTTAGCAGGAAGGGAATTCCAGATCTTTGGTCCTTGGTAAAGAACTGTGAATTTTTTGAGATTAGTTTGGCAATGATGAACTCGATAATTGTTGGCTGTTCTGGTGCTATAGCTATGAATTTGACTATTTGTAAAAAACAAGGTTAAAAACAACGAAGGCAACAGGTTTTTATGATAACAGTACACAAATTTCGCTGTTTGAAACGTATTGATTTGAAAAATATCTAAAATTCTCAGTTTGAAGAATAGAGGAGCAGAATGCGCTATATGGTCTGAATTGGTGATAGCTCGCACAGCCCGTTTTTGCAGACAATAAATACTATTTGGGTTTGTTACGTATGTAGACGACCATGTAGCGTTATAATAGGTGATATATGGATAAATTAGCGAGTAGTACAAGGTGAGTTTAGATCGTTTTCTTTACATTCACCGATAATTTGTTACATCGTAGCCAAACTTCAATACTTTTTAGTTCGTTATTTAGTACAGATTCTAAGGTGTGTGGATTAGAGTGGGAATAAAAAATACTAGTATCGTCAGCAAAGAGCAGAGGCTCCACCAGTTCTGAAGCGTTTGGGAGATCGTTTATGTAGAGTATGAAATTAAAGGGCCAAGAATGGAACCTTGTGGTACACCACATTTTATGGTCTGCATTGGAGAACTGGTTTGGTGGAATTGAAGAAATTGGGAGCGATAAGAAAAGTAGCTTTTTATCCACTGCAGAGCCGCAACTCGGATACCATGCATAATGTTCCAATTGATAAAAATCCATGATCAGTGGTTTCATGTTGGTCAATTGCTGAAGAGATTAGAAAAATGGATTATAGCGCTTGTGATGTCAAGTGATTTTTACGAAATCCAATTTGACGGAGATAGAGTATTTCGTTTGATTCGGCAATTTCAACTAAGCGATTGTGCATGCATGACCTTTTCAAAGAATTTTGAGAAATTTGGTAGCAAAGAAATTGGTCCATAACTGTTACAAAAAGACTCAGATCCTCCTTCGTTTTGTAGATGGGAATTACTTTACCAATTTTTAGTTTATCTGGGAAAATGCCTTTCAACATAATTAAATCTACTAACTATGCTTTCAATAAAGAAAGATTCATTATTATGTTTGCCAGAGGTACAGAAATTAAGTGAAATGACTCTGATGATAACTTCCGCTTAAGTTGTGGAAACTTTAATAAGTCATTAACAACTGGTCTTCCAGAACTACTCATACCCAGACAATCAAACTCAACAAACAGCTACTGAGACTCCTGTGTTCAAACCATTTACAACCGTTGCTCCATTGAACACTTAGATAATTCACTTGTGGTGTGCTCCTGTTTTCACTCAAAATCCTTCCAACTCATCCCTTGTATGGCCAATTTTACAGAGTTGTAAATTATTCTTACTTCTCTTCCAATTTCTTCTCGTTAGTGCGTGCAGCCATAAAGCTGGTTCTTCACTAGCGATGGCGGTCGGAGTCGTAATCGGAGTCGTTATATTACAGGGCTTATGACCCAGTGAAGTCGTGAGGACGAAGTCGTAAGCGGAGTCATAAGCTCGACGGAATCCGCGGAGTCGGAAGAATCAGAACGGTTCCATTTTCTTCTGATTCCGATTATGACTCCGACGCTTATGATCAAGTGAAAAACTTAATTGTCGGAGTCGCAAGCAGAAGCGGAAGGGCAAACCAATATCAAGGCCTGGATCAGTTCTGGCATTGTGACTGATTTCTTCTTCCGCTGCGGACTGCTTCCGACTCGACAATCTAGTTTTCACTAGATCGTAAGCGACGGAGTCGTAAGCAGAATCGATATTTTTTTCTGATTCTGTCGATTTGATTTTCACTAGATCGTACCTCTCAACGCTTCTGACTACGACTCCGACTCCGTCGCTAGTGAAAACCAGTCTATAGTAAACGATTTACTCATAGGTGACATATGCATTGCGTGATATGACACTCACGGAAAACCCCGCAGCAAGGGTACAAGCGATCCAAGACGTTAAGCAGACGCATGCATTGCGCAAATTAGCTGAAAATCAACTTAAACCAACCATGAGATTGAGCAACTTTAACTGATGTACTAGAGAAGGGAGTTGTTCAAATTTGCCTATTAACAGTCGTAATATTAAAGCAGGTGGCGATCTATATTACAAGGCAGAATTCAAATCAACGCGTGTCTCAATAGCCGCAGGCTTTGCGGTCATTGGGGCTAAATATAAATCATAACGACGCCTTTACGCTTCAACTTCGCTACCTGACCTCAGTCTCACCAATTCCTAATGCACGTATAGGAAAGAAGGCCTCATGCTCAGGGAAATTACAACAGACCATAGTCTCTGAAAAGGCAACAAGAAAAAATTCAAATAAGGTGATAAGAGGCGACTGACGACATTGACTCTCTTATGAAATTACAACATATCTTGACTAGTTGAACTTTGGAATTCAGACAGAATAATCGAGACCCAACCTTAGCCCCACTAGCCTGTGTACATCCGTTCCCACCCCAGAATCGGAGGTGGGAACGGATGTACACAGGCTATAGCCCCACTTAAGCAATACCGAAATGACAGATTTAGCAGCCCCTTCGTATACTCACCTGGGAGTTTTGTAAATACCTTGCATGCAAAACAGGTGAAGGAATAGGATGACTGCGTTGAGTCAACTCTGGCGCTTTTCTCTCGAAGTCCTCTCACTCGAAATTCCTGCCCCCCCCCCCCCTCCCCCCTTCCCCCCCTCCTCTTGGAAGGTTCAGCTTGCGAACGAAGGCGTTTTTCCGGTACTCGCGAATATAATTTGCGTACCAGAAAAACGTCTGCGTTCGCCTACCACGCGGGTTCATCAGCAGTATGCATAGAAACTCTTTTGAGCCTCTGCTTTTATTTTTCATCAAAACAGTACTTTGTAAGTGTCATTGGAGGCTTTCTCAATGTCACTATCACTGTCGTTCTCCACCAGTTTGTGGGAAGCGTTTGTGGTTGTGGTGTTTAATAACACTTATCTGATTTTCGGCTGGAAAATGGCATCAACAAAGAGATCGCATGGTCGTCGTTTTTAAAATCGCGTACCCAAAATTAAAACTCTCAACAGTTTAATTGAACTAGGATTATCAAACAAATATAAGCTATACGTCATCCCTAGACAGTCAATATTGCCCTGAGTAGGCGTAAATGACTGAGGTAAGGAAATGCATGAGATAGAAGTAAAAAAAGGACATGTGAGGCGGTCATGGTAATCACGAGCCCGGTGAAGAACTTTATTTATCTACGTCGAAAGTAGATTTATTTCCCGCGAGACGGCGGCAATCTCATTAACCAATAACACAGAATTAAGCATCCAAAAATAGATGGAAAGTCATCCTGGTTGTCTTTGAATCTCCTGCGGAAGTATTAGGAGCCCTAGCCGTTTTTGCGTTCTTCGTTTTAAAAACATATGCACGAGTGGAAAGCTATCACGTGAAAGGCACGCAACCCACACGAAGCTCGGAAGCCTTACGTGGGGATGAAATCACAATACCGCTTCTCTTTTCTTGACTCGATGGCGCTTTTTATGCTCGGAAAACAACTGGCATTCTAGGTGTTTTTGTCTTGCCCTTGAATCTGTTTCGCAATCAATGATTGGGGTGAAAGACTTCGTTCATACGTGGAAATGTGATGCAAGAACTTTGACCCACAGACAAGCCCGCTTTGCGCGTATCACATAAACAAGAGAACTGCCAATAACAATCAGTTTCTGTGGGTTTCGTTGGCTCACTCAACACACACGTGATGCACACAACGTGACAAACAAGTATAAAGAAAAAGATACTTCGTATTCGAAAAAATATACTCATTTTCAGCAGCGAGATTGCCGGGCTACAGTAGAAGTGTCCCATTAAATTCTCCGACTATCTCTAATTCGGCCCAAGCAAGATGACAGAAAGCAATCCAATTTTGTCGAAATACATGAGCCTCGACCAAGGCGATAATGTCCAGGTTCTGTATGTATGGATTGACGGGACAGGAGAAAGTCTTCGTTGTAAAACCAAAACTGTAGGTTTTGAGCCACTAATCCCTGAAGATTTACCTATCTGGAATTTCGATGGTTCAAGTACGTACCAAGCAAAAGGGTGCAACAGTGATGTCTATCTACATCCCGTCGCTTTGTTCCGAGATCCTTTCAGACGGGGTAAAAACAAGATCGTTCTGTGTGAGACACAAAACTTCGATCACAAACCCGGTGTTTGCAACCACAGAAAATCTTGTCTTGAGGCTATGGAGAATGACGATGTAAAGGTAAGTCTCTAAAAGAAGGTTTTTTTGTAAATAGGTGTTTGTTTTTCGTTCTGTCGCGTTGTAAGTTGAGTTCGTGCAATTGAGCTTCGCGATCTAAGGCGCGCTTTTATACTTTGCGAGAGTTCATGCGTGACCCACGCCCACGCTGTATTTCTTTGATTCTAGTAGAATTCGTGGTATCTCGTGGTCAAATTCTCCGAGAATAAGTCAGCACTTTAGCAGGCTGGAAATTGTTTTTTCTTTTGTACTGCAGGTCGAACTTCCCGCTTGTAGCAAATACCATCCCTTTTGGCGGCCATAGCTGTGTCTTACATGTACTGATGTTCCGAAAATTATTTATATTTGAACTTGTTACAAATGACCCCAAGTCTAGATTTGACTTTTGTCGGATTGTTTTACAATGACTGTGTGGCTCAAAGTCCACAAAATTTGGAATACAGCGTGCTTATTAAGGCGTGTAGAGTGCTTGTGTGGAACCAGAAAACATGTGACGCTTCCTGGGAGGGATTTTATTTTATATCATAGATACTGAGATTTCCTCACGAAAAAAACAGTACAGTACGTAAAATGATACGTAAAATGCATTAGCCAATAGGAAACGCGAAGGATGAAAACTCACTAGTGAAAAAACGTCGTTCATTCAATCACAAACGCGAACGACGAAAACTCACTAGTGAACAACATCGCATCGCGATTTCGATGAAATTTGAACCTATAAGCCTCAGTCAGGTTTTTTTTTCAGCTGAAAAATGTTTATAAAAGTTGTGAAGGTATAAACTAACGTTTTATTTCTTGTGTTACTTCATTAAATATTTGATTTTGAAAGAGAAACTGATGTCTTAGTTATTCTAGTTTTACACGCATACATTGCAGTTGAATGGGTTCCCTAAACACGCGCGTAAGATTGACAAAATTTGGCTTTTCAAAAATCTCAGTATCTATAAAATAAACAAATTACACCATGGAAAATGCTTTGTACGATTTTTTATTCACTCGTTGAGTTGTATCAGAAAACTCACTCGTTCGCTGCGCTCACTCGTTCGTTTTCTGATACTACTCAACTCCTGAATAAAAATCGTACGCGCGCATTTTCCATGGAGTAATCTCTATATATGTTTACAAACAAGACCTTGCTTGAGTGGGCCATACATTATCCAGGGGTCTACAAAAAATCGTTCAGGCCAGTCATAACTATGTCCAATGCATTCCCATTTTAGAAATCGTTTCACACGGTTTTTATTAAGCTCACCCCCTGCCTGGGTTTTAGAGAGCAAATTAACTTGTGGTTATTTACATGTAGCTAGATTTCCATATCATCCCATACATCATTATACATGCTGTGGCTGTGCTGTTTGGTTCATCTAAAACAAAAAATGTTCAAGTGTGCATTACCTTTATCAATTCAGCTACAGCGTACATCATGTAGTGCTGGGTGGTTTTGAGAAATCAAGGCCTTTTTTTGAATAAAGTGTGCAACAAGTCTTTCTTGATCTAACAGACCGAGTTATTACATCAACTTAATAATGTCTTTTTTTTAACATCTTATTTCTTCAGGATTCCATACCGTGGTTTGGAATTGAACAGGAATATACACTTTTGGACAAGGATGATTATCCGTTGGGTTGGCCTAAAGGGGGCTTCCCAGGGCCACAGGGGCCGTACTACTGTTCTGTTGGTACTGGGAATGTCTTTGGTAGAGATGTTGTTGAAGCTCATTACCGTGCATGTTTATATGCTGGAGTGAAGATTGCTGGTACCAATGCAGAAGTCATGCCAGCTCAGGTAAGAGTTTCACTCTTACCTCAACAAAGTCAGCCCACATAGAGGCCCTGCCAGGGTAAATTCCGACAAGCGACACGGGCCGAAAAGTAGCGACAGCGACCAAATGAAATAGCGACAAACAACTGCCATTCTATTAAAAAATGTCGACAGCGACATCAAAGCCGAGAATTAGTGACAAAGAACTGAAGTGGTTGTCCCTTAATTTCCGACAGCGACGTGAAGCCTTGACAAAACGCCAACACGAGGCATTTTAAAATTCCGACAAGCGACCTGGGACCCCCCCCCTGGCAGGGCCTCCACATATGACACCAGGGCTCGGAATCTAACCCAGGCCACATACTTGTAGTGCTCTAACCACTACACAACCCTGCTCTTCCTTTCACTGAATGGCCAGATTAAGAGTAATTTTTTGGTTTACAAACATGTTTAAAGTTGGTGTTATGAGATAGATTGTGATTAATTGTGGTAGCTTGATTATAATACAAATTCGCCTGAAGAGGACTAGCAGTAAGCAGTCAAAATGTTGCAGTCAACATCTAAGTGATTCCGTTATGAGACAAAGAAAGTTCTGTAGATCTTTTTTTCTTAAGAATTTTGTTAGATATTTGCTGTCTTGTGCCAAAAGCATTTCTTTTTTTTGTGGAATATGTTTTCCTATTTGTTTGGTTTTTCTCCTGGATTTTAGGTGTCATTTTGAATTTTAATTTCCAGTCACTTCATTGTATGCTCAGTTTTAGGTGAACTTGACTCCAAAGTAACAATAAATCGCCAACCCTGTACCTTGTGGATATCACGTAACTTTCAGTTTTTTCTTGCAGTGGGAATACCAAGTTGGTCCCTGTGAAGGAATTGCCATGGGTGATCAGTTGTGGCTGTCAAGGTTTCTTTTACATCGAGTAGCTGAAGATTTTGGTTTCAAGGTCACCTTTGATCCCAAACCTATGCCTGGAGACTGGAATGGGGCAGGAGCTCATACCAACTACAGGTCAGCAAATAACAATTACCATTACTATTAACTGTTTGTGTCCCTAGTCTTAAGGAACTACTGCAGCCACAGTGTAAGAGGAAGTCACAAATAGTGACCTGAAGGCAAGGTGCATAGAATTGGTTACATGAGATGTAACTTAACCCATTGGGTGAAGTCTCCACTCTTTTGGTATTGTCTGATGCAAGCAGTTAAAAAGTGCTATTTCCTACACAACCTCACCTGTCAGTCCAATCCTGTTCCTCTTCCTGTCATGATATTCTTTGTTCTATTTAAATAGGAAGGTTTGCTTTCTTTTGCAGCACCAAAGGCATGCGCGAAGAAGGAGGTATGAAGTACATCTACGAAGCCATTGATAGACTTTCCCAACGTCACAACTATCACATTGGCATGTATGATCCCAAGGGGGGAGAGGACAACAAGCGTCGTTTGACTGGTCACCATGAGACCTCTACAATCCATGACTTCTCACATGGAGTGGCCAATCGAGGTGCAAGTGTGCGAATTCCACGTCAGTGTGCTGAAGATGGCAAGGGTTACCTTGAAGACAGAAGACCTGCCTCAAACTGCGACCCTTACCGGGTGACAGAGGCCATTGTTAGAACAACCATTTTGAAGGAGGAAGATTGATTGTGAATTCATTCAATTGAACAAACGGGTGCAGTGAGAGACTTGATTTGACATGAGGAGACGGACATATTAAAATCACTTAACTTATCAGAGTTAGAGTACAGCTGGAGCGGCTTATTCACATTACCAAGTTTTTCAGTACTGCATTTGCAGTGTACATGTACACATGCTAGTATTGTTTCTGTCAATTTATGTTAAATTTGGTAGTATTAGCCAAGCAATTTTAAATTCCTGACGTTTTTTTCCACGTGTTCTATTTATGGAGAAAATTGGACTGTGTATATGTTCATAGTAGTTTTACAGTATTAAAGATTCATTTGAACAATGCATTTTTATCTCTTTCCAGTTAAAATTTGACACACTTCATGGTGTCACTGTCCATGTTCTTTTCTTTTTTGTGCAGCTTTGCATTTGAATAATTAATAATTATTGTTATGAAGGTTTTCCATAAAGAGGATGCAACGTTTAATAAGGGAAAGTTAAGGAAAATGTGTAGTGAAATAGTGAAGATGACTGGTATATTTTGGGTCTGGAGAATTTGTGAAAGAGATATTTTCAGTAATATTACCGGCAAACTTGAGAAAAGGAAATCCAAGTTCTTCAAATTGGCATCAAACCCATGGCCTTCTGATCACTAGTTCGGATGCACTACCACTGAGCTACAAGGAAGCAAGGTCATTATTTTCATTGAACAAAAATGTTGTTTAAGGGCAAAAGCACCACAATCATATCCTACTGACAGGGCCCCCCTGGATATCAGTCTCGCTGCTGAATGGGCCACCCTTGCTAAATAAAGAATGCTTACTTAGTAAGGTACAAGCATCTGGGATAACTGTAGTGCTAGCCTCCTATGACGTGAATACTTTCAAGGATTGGGAAAATCTTTGTCAGTGAGTATTGGTTGAAAAACAAAATGACCAGTGTCAATTATTGCTTTACAGCTGTTTCTTGGGCTGTAACTATGGTTACTTTATTAGTACACACTTCAACAATTATTCTCTTATCTTGGTAAACGGTAGCCACAGAAATATTTTACCTTGTTGCTTGGCAGCTCTGTAAGTATTATGCCACTTGTCAGCTCGACTTCGGAGAATAAGTTGTTAAGTATCCAGGTCAGCTGACAATGGTCATTACATGTGGCCACAAGGCAACCAAATTTTGTGCAAATTAGCAAGGAAATGATAAAAAGATGGCAGATTTCAATGTGACATGTGGTTATACAATTGCAAAAACATGGAGGAAAAAACTTCCTTAAACAGGGTAGGTACCAAACATTAGTCAACCACTTCTAATACTTATTGTATCCCCTGCCTCAATGAAAATATTTTTTTACCAGGAAGCAATGTAACTATATGGAAGGACTTATTTATACGATAGGAGGCAAAGCAAAGTGGTAAACCTGGTGTACTTTTTTTAAACGTTATTCTTCAATAATATTAGTTATGAATTTTGAGGGTCACGCAATGATGTTCATAGCTGCGTGACAAATATATTTGAGCGTTATTCAAACTTGAATAATTTCAGAGAAGAGTCATGTTTCTTTTATCTCGGCAAACAATACATCTATATACTAGTCATAGTTGTCACTAAATCTGCCCCCGACTTTGTAAAAACTGAATGAAGACTGCATGTGGCTGTCCATGTATTTGTTATGAACCTTTGAAATGTAGTTTTCGTTTGAGAGTTTGCGAGTGCAAATTCCTTGTTGTGTTTGTGTTTTGTCAGTTATCACACTTTGTTTCTTGGGTTAATGGAAATCCTCATACATATCGTGTTTAGGATGGGTTTACATTATAGCTTGGAATGAAATCGTGACGACTCGTTGCCAAACTTGCCAAACCCAGTTTGCGCGGTTGCTGAGCCAGGCGCACATGCTGAAAATTAACCGGGACCACCGTGCGCGCCTATTTTCGTCAAATCGAGAAAATTTTCGCATACTAACACTACGACAATACGATACTTCTTATTTACGCGGGGAACATTAGGGTGCCTCCTCAGGTTCCGGCCTCTGGGCCGGAACCCTGCGGGGGCAATTATTCATTACCACTTTCCCGAGGCAACCACCCATTTTGGTGCGCATTCCAAGTCACGTCAACAAAAATTAATGTCAACAAACAGTAAGCTTGTCGCTTTCACCATATAACCATCTCGGCGAAACCCTCGGAGATATGAACCTTGCCACCTCCTTGAAGAGTTTAAGCAGATGGATATCAAGTTACTGGTTTCCCACTTCCAGAGCGCAGCTTGAAGATACTGAAAATAAAATATTTGAGAGAGTGAAGCACCCATGGATTGGAAATTTCGTCCGTGTTGCAGAGGACGTAGAAATGTGGACAGTTCAAGTGAACCTTTCTCCGTCAAGGACAGCACCTCTTGTGTTAATTCACGGATTCATAAGTGGCGTTTGCTGGTGGGCTGACAATTTCGACGCTCTTAGCGAGGAACGAAGCGTATATGCTTTCGATTTGCCTGGATTTGGTAGAAGCTCTCGGCCACACTTCCCAAACGATGGCGAAGGCGCAGAAGAAAAATTCGTCTATTACGTTGAGGAATGGAGAAAAGCTATGGGTATAAACAAATTTGTTCTTCTCGGACACAGCCTCGGAGGGTACATAGCGATGGCATACGCCCTAAAACATCCTGATAGAATCAAACATCTGATTCTATCGGATCCTTGGGGATTCGCTATTTTACCAGGTGGAATAGTAGACAGACACCCTGCAGGAGAACACGATTACAATTTGCTTCCACGGTGGATCCATTTCAGTAATTTTATCCTGAACATGTGCAACGTGCTATCCCCAATCAGGTTTTTCGGTCCATTTGGGCCTTGGGTAACACGACTAGCTCAGTACGACCCCAACAAGAGAGGATCTCTCCTGTGGAAAGACAGAAGAATCTTTGAATACATTTACCACTGCAACGCCCGAACACCATCGGGAGAGGACGCGTTCAGAAGTATGAACATATTTTTCATGTGGTCCAAGTCGCCGATGATCAAGAGAGTCAAAGAACTTCCTGAGGAGATTCCAATGACTGTCTTGTATGGCTCGTCTACGTTCTTCGATCATCGCACAGCATACGAGATAAAGTGTATTCGAAAGAATTCCGTTGTCAATGTGTCTATTGTGAAGAACGCCGGTCACGACATCCATGTTGACAATGCCAAAGAATTTAACAAGATCCTAAGGAAAACGCTAGATGAAAATCCAGAAGACGACGAATGGACAACTTTGGATTGACATTTTATTCACAGCTTTGGTCATCATATACTTTTATCGTTACTCTCGCCAAATTAAATAGAGCTCAATCCAGCTCAATGTTCAATCCATATAATACAGACTTTAGATTTGGAAACCCCTTTTCTTCCCTTAGTTTGCGACCAATCATTCAAAAATTTCCACTGCATTATGTATTTAAGGGGAGCTCGGGTGTGTTTCTGTATTCTTAAAATTTCAATTCAAAATAAAATTATTTGTCGACCCGCTAATAATTATTATGTATTTATTATTATATAATTACAACAGTATTACCCTGGATTTGAAATTACATGTACATGAACCTGTATTTAATGTTATTAATTATCCAGCTTGAAGTAAAAGTGCTGTCTGTAATCAGGCCATAGCTGCCAGTTAGAACACAAGAGGATGCTTAGTTAATAAATGTATAATTATGGTTGAGTGCAGCAAAACAGTGTACAAGCAAGCAAGGGTACCGGTATTTAATCTGCAATACTGTAAATAACTTCACCTTGTCCTCCTCAAATTTTGGTTTATTTATTGTGTATTAATGTTCTGGACAGGACAAATTAAAAGTGTAAGAGTGGTTTTAAAAATTCCAATGAGGTATATTTCCCATATTTTCAATCTTAGACTGTTCATATTTCTAAGCAAAACTTTCCAGTAATAGGTTTATAAAAAATTATATATTGGGAAATAAATTTTCTTAAATTCAGCATTGAACTTTTATCTTCAACTCAAACTTATAACATTGTTCGTCTGACTAAAAGCTTTCAAACAACATTGACAATTTTAAGTCATCGCAGCAGTGACATCAATGAAGTCATACAGCAGTATTAAAATCAAAATAAAGTGAATTGTTATACTAATAACAATAATAACCTTGAAGTCTATTGTCTAATTTACCCACAAAGGGATTTCTTTATTGCCATACCATCACTTAATTAACTTGAAGATTTGTCTCATTATGAGTCATTATTCAAAGTCCATCATCTGCTCTGCAGTTAGAACTTCTCCTTTAAGATCAGCTGTAAACAAAAGAGTTTTGTGTTTAGAAACAAACAAATGGCATGGACTTCAATTGTGGCTCCCTTTGATGAATCCCTTGGATCAATGGTGGTACACTGTACAAAAGATCTAAGATATTAAGATGACTGTACACTTTATTTGCGCTTCGTATGTACATCTCTTCATGGTAGAAATAACACTACAGTTTGTAAAACCAGCCTCTCTCCTATTCTAATAATGAAAATGATGTTAATATTAACAATAATAATAATAATAGTAATAAATTTAATAATAATAATAATATGTGGTTTCAGGAGCACTGTGATTAACAGTATTGAAGATAAAAATTAATGATTTCTTTACCCTTAGTAACAACATCAATAAACCAGGAGAGGGGGAAACAGAGCACATGTAACAGCAGTTGTAAATGCCCAACCTAAAACACTATAAACGAAAGAGTCTGTCAAATATTTGGTCTAAGTTCCAATACTTACCTCCTTCAAAAATGGTGTGTGAATTGCCGACCTGACAATCTTTGAGGCTTGCATTTGCTTTGATGTATGCATTTGTACAAATAATACTTCCTTGAATGTTACACCTGGGAAAGCAAAAAAAACAAGGTTTCCATCTTAAAAGCATTATAAATCACCACTGTCTTCTTTCAGTTAATTTCTCCTCTTTCCTTTGTGACCCAGGTTCAATTCCCATCATCCCATGTGGGTTGCATTTGTTGTTGATTCTCTCCTTGATCTGAGGGTTTTTCTCTGGCATCTCCTTTTTTTTAATTTAAAATGCCAAGAAAAAAGCAAGTGCATTACAAACAAAGAATAGAATTGAACTGCAAGTGGGGGAAAAAGAGGATGAAAAACAAACAAGAGTAGGAATTGCGGCCTGACATTTGGCTTAATGCACTAAAACTTTCATAACACTACTAGCTAGATTATACAGGGAGAAAGGGAGGGTTATGTTAGGTCTAAAGTCGTTTGGTCAAGTGTGTGCCTTTCTAATTTTTCAAAATATTTGATTTGCTGTATAACGGCTGAGAGCTGTGGGGTCTGTAGCTTAACCTTACAAGTGTAAATATAAATATGGTACTGTAGTGCATGATCAAAGTGCAGAGATCAAGTAGGGTTGATCCTGACATATATCAGTGTTGAAGCCAAAAGCCAGAGCCTTATTTAGTTTGTTGGAATGATCCAGAAGACTGTTTTAAATAAGCCCAGCTTTCCATGAAGTTCCAAAAATTTAAAACTACAGGACAACTCCAGAAAAGATGCAGGAGGGATTCTGAAGTTTCACTACAAAAAAAGGATTTACATGTATCATTATCCTTTACTCCAATATTTTTCAAGAAGTTGTTAGTGGCAATCCTATGATGGATAAATTAAACTGAAAGTTTCTTAGCTTACAACTTTGGGTAAAAATACAAGGTTTTAGGAAGATTTCATGCGACTGCATGTTCTCTGTTGCCCATTTTATATGACTACTAATGGGAGTTGCTGTTTGTTTGCTGATTAAAGCATTATAGACAACTTTGCTACATTTTTGGCAAGACAATGCTCTAAGACACCAGTCTCTATTGTTCTGTTGATCGCCATCTATAGTCTGTGGAGCAATTCTTTGGCTAATATCGATAAGCAAGGATATCATACCATACTATGCGGTATATGTTGACTTTCTCTGGGTTCTCTGGTTTTCCTCCCTCCAAAAGAGCCAACACCAGCAAATTCCAATTCCAACTGGATTCGAGGGCCACATCATCATCATTATTATTATTATTATTATTATTATTATTATTAAACTACCATTCCTCACCCATCTTTGACTGTGACATGATCCATAATGACAGAGTTACTGATTTTGACTTTCTCCCCAATAGTTGTGTGCTTTCCAATGATAGATTTCTTTACAGAAACTCTTTCTCCTATTATGCTTCCTACAACCACACTCTCATCAACCATGCAGTCGCCCCCAACCTGACAACAAAATTCAAACAAAACTTGTAAGTTATACTGTACCGTAGAAGTTGATTACAGCACCTGATGTTCAGTACTTTTTGATGATTTGCATACTTACATGTACACTGTAGGTAATCAAATGGTTTTGAGTGCAATTTGGAATACATGAGCAGAAGAGATATTTTCAAAGACTGAAAAAATTGCACAAGCCTGTATGGCGAGTGCAATTTGCTGTCTAAAATGAAAAATTAACAAGTGCTTATTTACACAAGACTGCTCTCAAAACCATTTGATTACTGTACTTGTTAATAATATACATGTAGAGTGTAAATCGAAAAATTTCACTTCCAATTTCAGCACTCAATTTCATCTTTCTGCACTCAATTTCAACTTTCAACACTGTTTGGCATTAACTGACATGCTCTCAGCCAACCAGCGTGTTGAATTTTTGCATGTATAATTATTATTAGTATAGGTAATAGCATGGTTTGTAGTGATATTTGGTATAAATACCATGAGGGATATTTCAAAATTGTTGTACGTAATTTCAAGAGCCGTTAGGCGAGTGAAATTTGAGACACTTTTGAAATATCTTGAGTGGTATTTATGCCAAATATCACGTACAAACCATGCTATTATTTGTTTATACTACTACTCGCAAAATGTTTGTAATTTTCACATGTAGGTATTTCAAATTAAGCAGAAATACCACTGCTCTTAGCCAATCAAATTGCAGAAATTTCTCATGTAGTAGTATAAGGTCTGAAACCATACATACACCTGATTCTGTGAGTAACAACAGACAAACCTTGGTATTTCAAAGTTATAGGTGTATTTATCAATTAACTAGATAAAATGATTTTAATAACTTTTACCTGAGATTTTTGCTTAATTGTAGCTTGAGGGTGAATAAGAGGGATTTCCTTTGATGTTAGAGAAGGAAGAAGTCTCGGAATCTGCAAAAAAAGTTTCAGTAATAATCAAATTAGGTATTATGTTCTTTACATTCATCTGTTACACCTAGTGAAATTTTAAATACCTCATTTTTCTTCAAACATCATGATTAAAATGGGCCAAATGTAATCTGAGAATTAAATGCATGTGAAAGTTCCATTGATCTATGGTTGAAATGGCTACAGAGTCAATTTAAGTTTGGTTTTTAATTTAAACTCTGTATTCCCTATTGCACGAATTAAAATACAACACATTAAGTTATGGTAAATTATGGTAAATTTTAATTACACTGTATTATGATCCAGTCAACTAGAAAGGATTGCTGTGAATGTGAAATATAGTAAAGTAGGAGTGGCAAATGGTACCTCCAAAATCTTGAGGCTCACAAAAATTTTCATCTGATCTTAAAATCTCAGCAGCATTTGCAAAGAGTCTCGAAATCTCATTGAAAGTGAATTTATTTGGTTCTTGAAGTCTCTGATTTTTTCCCCAATGTCTCGAAGTCTCCGTTTTGTTATCACAGCCACAGGTCTTTGTCAAAAGGTAGTTTCCAGTTACCGCTGTGAGATGAAAGTACTGAAAGTCTATGTCTATTTTAACACTCTGAGGTTATCAAGTCTTGGGCTTGATTTTTCTTGGCACAGGGTCTCGGGCACAGATTAGTAATGGTAATAGGACTGAGTGGAGTCCAATTCGGTCTGTAATCATACGAGTGATTAACAAAATCAGACGATTTGTTTAATCACGAGTATGATTGCAGACCGAATTGGACGACACGAAGTCTTATTACCAATTAATCATAACTTTAACACAATTTTTGATATACAAACTTATTTTTTTCTTGATCAAAACACATGAAATTCCAAGATTTGTTTTTCTAGCAGTGAAAAAAAAAGCCATTTAAGTGCGCGCGTGATGGCGTGTACTGTTCAATTACTCAGGCATGATGCGTACTGTCCTATTTAACTGTCCTATTAAGGCTGAAATCAGGGCAGTTGATAGCCAATCAGATTTGAGAATTTTGTTATAGTTATGATTAAAAAAAATTGTTTAGTCTCGATATCGGATTTGTAAACAAGAGTCGCGGAGATTCTTGGATTTTACCATTCACTACCCCTTAAAGTTGGCTCCATTACAGTGCTTGAAATTAGACAAAAATCCAGGTTGTCCTTATGGCAAATGCCGGACAACCTGGCCCTTGACTTTGGTTGTCCTGATAAGGACTTGGTTGCCCTTAACATGTTCTATGATTTTTGCCTAGTTATAGGGTTTGACCAGAGAAATAATACCCCTATTGAATCGAACGAACGGCATTCAATCAACGGTTACAAGCTTCCATTTCCTTTGTTTACAAATTGTCATGGATCCTCATCCATCTATCAGTATCAGGACATAAACCTCGCATTTAGAGCTGTTTTCATGTCTCAAGTTTATAGCTTCTGTTCTTTATTCTGTTGCGCATCACAGTAATGTAAGTACTTCAATTTTTTCCTGGGTTGTCCGACGAATTCTTCTCGGGCAACTAGCCCTTTATTTTGCCTATAAAATGGTTGCCCGAACGAAGTTTTAGTTGTCTCGGGCAACCGGGCAACCGCTAATTTCGAGCACTGCCATTAACAAAATAATTATAACCTTGACATCTAATACATGTGCTATATTTAATAAATAATAATTTCAACTAAATTTGGCACTTTTCAATTTTTACCATTGTTTGAAAAGGGCCTTACCTGTCTGTTTGCTTCCATATACAATGGGACAGTGTTTGCTCGTAGACACACTCCACTTTCACTGACATGTGCATGGCATCTGATCACATTACTGTGACACCTGTCAGTAATAGAACCATTCCAGGATGAAAACTCTCTTGTATATGATGTAATATCATCCTCAGTAACAAAACTGAAAATGTCTGTTGAGAAAACAAAGTAAATTGTATACAAATCAGAAAGGAACTAAATGCCGAATAAATATTGTCACTGCATTGTCAAACAGATTTACGTTTGCAGAAAAATTCTAACGCACAGAAAATTGTGAGAAAGTACTCAAGGGAAGTAGCTGGGGGAATTCTGGAGTACCTGAGACACCCCATCCCTCCCCTCCCCCCTTGTAATGAGAAAATAAGACAAGCATAGAAAAAATTTTTGTTTTTGAGGCATTAAACTCATCTATGTGGCTGGTCTGAAGGCTTCTCCTGTCCCCTTCCCCCCACCTCTCACCCTCTTTTGTTCACTGTTCATCTGAGAAATAAAAATTATCACTTTTACCAAAACACAGCATGGATGTCAACAAGACAACGTGGTACAGGAACCATGGATGAAACACAGTGTGACTACCCACCTTCCCCTGCCTTTGAAAAATCTTTGCTACATCCCTGTATTCAATGACATTTTATTCCAAATGGTTACTTTTGTGGATAAATAATGATATAAAATACCAGGGAACTTCCACATTAAAGATACCTGTCTTAAAGTATTCATTTTCTGGGGTGTTTTTCTTGCCACTGTCAGGTTCAAGAGCCATTTCATTAAAGTTCTTGGGTTTCTGGAACTGTTTTCGAACCAAATATGGAACCAGTTCACCTTTTATAGTTCTAACTGATCTATCAACAGGAAAAAATAAGGCAGACAAAAAATAAACACCAAATAGATAAAATAAATAGATAAATAAATAAATAGATAAAAGAGTAATTGTAAAACAAAGCAAACTATAATCAAAATGTATTTTTAGCTTCCTCTTATCAATTATCGGTAGACCTATTTTAAATCGCCAACTACTTTACCTCACTTACTTGTTTTCTACTACGAAGTCCACGATCCATTTCTTCATTATATACAAATGAGCATCCATTAGATTTTTTACAATATTAATGCAAGGATATCTGTTAGGATGAAACAAAGGAAATCAATACAATTTTAGCACGTGTGATTTGCTGCGAAACCAAAACTTGCCTGTGAGCAATGTAGTACGTGTATTTACAGGGAAAATATTACAACTTGTGGTCTACCTAACCATACTGAAGTTAAGGTTAGTGTGAATGTCACAGAACTCTAAGACTGATATCTGATGCTAGTTATCAAATATAAAAAGGAATACATGTAGTTTTATTATTATTATTATTATTATTATTATTATTATTATTATTATAACAACAAGTCACCACAGGTCCCAGGTCTCTCTTTTCCTTCTTCTTACAGGGACAGTACTTTCCTTAAAGAATCTTTGCTGTCCCCAGCAATGCTGTTTTCTGGACAACTTCCAACCTCATGTTCACACCAATTCACTATATGTACTCCTTAACGTAGACTGATATGGCTCCAAGGGCCCCAATAACCACAGGTACTACAACGACTTTTCACATGTGCCAGACTTTTGCGACATCACCTTTCAATAGTTGGTATTTCTTTAACTTCTCAAGTTCCTTATCTTTCACCCTGTCATCACCTGCGATAGCAACATCGATTATGACAACCTCTTTCTTTCTTATCAATAAAGACATAGTCTGGTCTTCTTGCCTTGATTTTCCGATCACACTGGACTGTGAAATCCCACAGTATCTTGAAATTTTCACTTTCCACCACTCCCTCAGGCTTCTGTTCCTACCAGGTATTAGATCGTTCCAATCCACATTTACCGCAAAGTAGCCAGTGAATATACCGTGCCACATTATCGTGCCTTCCTTTATATTCTGTCTGTGCCAGTTTACCACAATCAATCACCACATGGGCCACCATTTCTCCCTTACATCCGCACATTCTGCACAAAGGGGATTCTACTGTGTGGTCAATATGGAATTTCATGTAATTTGTTCTCAAAGCCTGTTCCTAGGCACTACATATCAGGGCCTCAGTACATCTGTTCAAATCTCCTTTTGCAATCTACTGCCACGTTCTATCCCAGTCAATACCTTCCTTTTCTCTCACATACTGCCCATGCATTCTTTTCTGCTTCCATTCATTCTCTGTCTCCTTGAATTCATTCACTTTGTACTTCTTTGGGTCCACAGCCTCTGAGATGTTGACTACAATGCTATCTCCAACTTTGCTGAGTAATGCCTCTCCACTATTTCTCACATACCAACTCAAGTTGTTCTCTTTTCTCATCACGCAGCTCTCATAACTGATCAGACTTCTTCCTCCCTTCTTTCTGGGTACCTATATATTCTGGCAACATGACATCTTGGGTGTAGCTCCTTATTCATTGTCATAATTTTTTTAGACTTCCTATTTATTTCCTTAAGTTTCTCCTTATTCCATTTAATTGTTCCTGCTCCATACCTCATGGGCGACACAGCCCAAGAGTTTGCTGCTTTAATCTTGTCCTTACCACTAAGCTGAGATTTCATGACAAGTTTGAACCACCTTAACCCTTTCACTCCCAAGGGGTCTCCATTTGACGAGTAAAATCGTCTGGCGTTAGACAGAGTAAAATCTACAAAGTCACTCTTGGGAGTGAAAGGGTTAAGGGAGATAGTTTTTAACCCTTTCACTCCCAAGGGGTCTCCATTTGACGAGTAAAATCGTCTGGCGTTAGACAGAGTAAAATCTACAAAGTCACTCTTGGGAGTGAAAGGGTTAAGTACTCTGTCCGAAATATGTCTTTCACTTTCCTCTCCTTAAACTTGTCCAACTCTAAAATGCCCAGATATCACCCATCAACTTCCTTTATCGTCTGTCCTTTTATCATCAACTTAATACCCTCACACTTACACAACATCCCCCACTTCAGCACCACAACAACACATTTCTTTATCTCAAATTCCATTCCTATGTCTTGGCTAATCAACTATACTGTTATTATTATTATTATCATTATCATTATTGTACAGTATATCTTTATTGTTTTAACATAATTCACTAATTTCATAAAAGTTAATATTCTAGATTGCAAGAAAACAAATCACACAAGCTACTCACAGCACCTTTTTAAAAGAGCTTTCCTAATGACTAAATGTTCCTCCAAATCTGCTTCATTTGCGAAGAATAAAAGCCTGTTTTCCCTGGGCTCAAAACCAATGAAGTCGTGTTGATCTTACAAAACAGAAATTTTGGGAAAAAGCTAATATAAACTATACAATACGAGAGATTTAAACTTGTATTGGCAGTATAATTTTTCAAAAATACTTTTGTGCTTATCCGTAATAATTATGATTCAATAAACCAATACTACTAGTACATCAATGGATAGTTCAATGGGAATCCTTTCACACATTTGATTTGATTTATTTAATTTGACTTGTGCTTTACAGTGCCTCAAATAAGCACATCAGTGCTAGAAACAGTTGACACTCAAATGAAGTTCATTGTTATTATTAACCCTTTCACTACAAAAGGGTAATGACCCCCCAACCCCCCATCTTCCTGAACAATTATCAAGGATCAAAGATGGCTGTGATACTCAATCAAAACATGCATGCTCAGTAGGTTTCAGAGCCTTGTTTCACACAATAAACTACACAATCATGAAGCCAAGGAGTCAATTTATTTGTCTTAAGAATTAATAAAGACAACTCTCCCTAGATTCACAAGATATCTAAGATAAAATTGGAAGTATTGAAAAAAATTCAAATTTGCCGCCATTTCCAGCGCCCATTGTCAAACGTTGAATGAGAATTTATTTGTAAATCCACCACAATATAGCTTACTTTTTTACAGAAAGTCAGAATATATGAAAAACATAATAGAACGGCTCATCCCGCCAGATTTGTGTTCATAAATAAGAAAGTTTTATGACCTTGAGTGGAAGTCATTGTCACAGTGCCACTTTGCAAATGCTACACTCGTATCCACTTTGTAGCCCTTGGGTGTTCTTCGCCCACTCTCTATGCATTGAACACATTTTCTTTTTCTGCCCTCTATACGAACTGAAACATGCTGATCTTGAGGGACAGCATGGTTTGGTGGAACCTAGTTCGACCTACGCTTTCGTTTTTGTTGCAAAAAACTATCGATCAGTTGTTGTGCGAGGTCAAGCGTGAAATATACCGATTCGCGCTTCGATCCAACGTGTTCTAATTCAAGAACAAAAGTATAATTACAAACAGATACATTAAAAAGAAACCAAAATATGTATTTTTTCAGCTTTTGCTTCGATGGGTACTGGAATCGTTAAACCATAAGAGCCAGAAAAGGGTTCGATGTCGAAAGCGTGCAGGTCTCTTGACCATTCGGGTTCATCACTTGCCGTCGACTCGTCACTTTCGCTTTCACTGTCTTCAGACTCACTTTCACCGCTTTCCTCCTCGGAAAATTCTTCCACTTCGATGTCAGATAAGTCAGCATCAACATTCACATCGCTAAAACTTAAATTACTATCACTATCATCATCAGAACCAAAAAGCGCATGGTATTCTTCTTGTGTTACTTCAATTTGGGCGTAGCGCCGGGCAGCCATACTGATAAACAAACGCAAAATACAAGTCTAAAGCATGTTCAAAACTACTGAATATTTACATATTATAACTAGCTAACTAAACCTCTTTTATAAGCAAATAGACAAAAGAAGGAAATGCTCACCCTTCTGGATTTAGATGTGTTTTATTGCGTTAGAAAAATCCTGTATACAAATGCGTTGGTGCGTAGCTTCACGCACGTACGTCTTCATAGCGAAGTCAAACTTCGGACCTTCACTACTCGACCCAGGCAATGGTTTTGTATGCGCAGTTGGTGTGATTTGATTGGTTTATACCCGCCCTTAACAATCGAACAATAAGGAATGACAAAGAACGCCTTACCGGGGGAATACAGTGCATTTTTTGTACCTTTTTCTGTGGGCCGCTTTTGGCCGCTCTAGGAAAAAATTGGCCATTTCCGGTTGGCCGCTTTTGGCCACTTTAGTAGTGAAAGGGTTAAGATGTACAGTACATGTAACCAGTAGTTCTGAACTACACTGCTCTGTACTATACCTGAGTTTTCTGTTTTCTTTTTTACTTTAGGATTGCTAGCTGCTTCTCTGTCGGCACTTGTCTCTGGAACTGGAGCCAGAAATGCACTGACACTAGCATCATGGCTTCTGTGGATGTCAGCAAGATGATGTATGGCAACATCAGTAATCAAGTCACAACTGACAATGATGACATCTTTCTAAAGGAAACAATAACAACTGTATATGATTTATGTGAATTTTTTTGTAAATTGATATATTTACAATAATATTACTACCAGTATAAGTGATTGATTGAGTAACAAGAGGACAAAAAGAAAATCAAAAATAGGCAGTCCAGGACTGCAAGTATATTTGTACATTTATTGTTTACAGCAATTTATACGTGTATATACAAGCTGCACACCTGAAGGCAAACGCAGAAGAGGGCGCCCAAAAACAACGTGGCGCAGAACGGTAGAAGCAGAGTTAAGGGAGCTCAATTACAGCTGGAGCACCATTGAAAAACTGGCTAGAGACAGGCAAGGTTGGAGGAACTTTGTTGCTGCCCTATGTGCCACACAGGCATGATGGGCAGTAAGTAAGTAAGTAATACAAGCTGATTCTATACTTCTCAAGACATTTTTCTCTGCACGAGCACCTCACCTCTATTTTGTCTTTAATGTGCCTGAGTGAGTCAGCTGTTCCCATGTCAGAGTCATCAGGTACACACACAAAGTCCAGCTTCAGCTTGGGATTACATAAACTAGTAAGAATTTTATGGAATTGTGTGACAGCAGATTCCAGAACGATGATTATTATTTCTGAAAAAAGAAACAAAAGTATAAAGATCTATCAGCCCTTGTACTCCCATGATACAAAGTATCAAAAACTGTCAGCCCAAGTGTACTCACACGATCCAGGTGGAGTTTTTTTTGGTAAGATTTCCTCACAGGTCCCTACTTCATTATGCATGCTGTAGTTGAATTGTCTTGGGAAGTGCTCGTGCAAACATTTCTCGTACGGCTACAGCATGCATAATGAAGTAGGGACCTGTGCGGAAATCATTCCTTTTTTTTATCTAAACAAAGTGTAAACCTTTAATACAGAGTCCCCTCGCACAGGTCCCTACTTCATTATGCATTCTGTAACTATACTATTTCGTTCTTCGAACACAAGAAATATTTGCACGTGTATTGCACCAGACAAGACAGCTTCAGCATGCATAATGAAGTAGGGACCTGAACGGAAATCATTCCTTCCCCTCTACTAACTATGAAAAAATAATATGCAGTCTTAAAAAACTGAAAAATAAAAAAAATTATATATTGAACTGTATTAAAGGCATAAAATCGAAGGTTAGTGCTTCTGTCTGGCTATGGCATAGCGCGTAGTTGGTTCCAACCATTTTAAATTCCACATTCGTTCTCGCGCCACTTCGACTGACTCATAATCTGATCGTCGAGTATTTCGCACCTTCGAATCCAGCTTTGTCAAGCAAGTTGATTGGGTACCAAACCATTGGAAGATTTCCGATTGGTAACAAAGCTTTTGGTATACTCTCCGTCAAAGGAAACATTCTCGAGCCTGTGCCAGCCGCCATTATTACTGCTTGAAACTCCACCATTTTTGAACAGGAAAACGTTCGGTGGTCGACTCCAAAAATATTTCCACACGAAAGATTCGTGTCAAAAGTTTAGTCAAAACCTGATGTCCGCCATGTTCTTCCAGAGCGAACTTGGCCTGGCTACATAGTCATCT
This sequence comes from Ricordea florida, assembly GCA_949710005.1. Classification (NCBI taxonomy): domain Eukaryota; kingdom Metazoa; phylum Cnidaria; class Anthozoa; order Corallimorpharia; family Ricordeidae; genus Ricordea; species Ricordea florida. The sequence goes on along the minus strand of OX453282.1, from coordinate 1,272,380 downwards.
TCGCTTCCAGTCTTTCAGGCCATGGTTGGTCACTTGGGTGACTTCCGGCGATGTTATACAAACGATCTATTTACGTGTTTGTCAGATAAATTTGAGTGAACTGCTATTGCGCATGTTTTTTATTAACTATCACAGCACAAATGGCCATCAGTTCCGTTCGATGCAATGGTAGTTTTGGTTATTGATGGTTGTAATCGAGTAAAGTTGCCTTAGCAAGTGTAGCAACGTCTTACAGCTGGTTTCAATCATAACAGATGCATACTTTTGAACCTATCGTAGGAATATTAAACACAGGTCGTCGTCAATGAAACGCACGGGAAAATGCGCACGCGAGCTGTAGAGTAACGTTTGGTTTTAGATTTACTTTACTGTTTTTGTTGGTTGCGAATGCAGTCACCTACCGTAGCAATGCACAGCCAATTCACTTGAGCAAGAGAATGCTCTCTTGACTCAAAGCAAGATTACTGTCTACAACACCGCTCAAAAAAACTCACAGTTGTTGTTCCAACTTGTTCCTTGGCAGTAAAGCATGTGGGCGGATGAAGGAGGAGTGAGTTGTGAAGTACATTTTAGGCAATCAAAGGTTACGGGTAAGACAGGCATAACGCATCTCAGGATACAATCCCCTGAAGTTCACGAGAACTGAGACAGAGAAAAACTGATACGTATAGCATGAAGGCATCCTGAGGGAAATCGCACGTGATGTTTGCTGTCACGGATTATCACAGGCAACAAAAGCCATCTTTGACGACCCTTGCCTGCGGAAGGTTAGCTGGCAAAGGTTACCTTGAAAACAGTTGACATGTCTAACACGGCGTGACAAACAAAGACTAGAGATGCCGCGGTCAGAATTGGTTGACTTAGTAGCGCTAACAGTGATCCGCACAGTGTCACTGTACAGCATGGGCTCCTGCGTGCAGCAAATAAAAGAACAGCAAGGAAATGAAACAACAACAGGACTGAAACTACATTCGTGACGCGAGCTCCCTGTTGAAATATTGTTATTGATATTATTATCATTATCATTATCATTATCATTGTTATGGTTATGGTTATGGTTATTGTTACTGTTATTGTTATTGTTATTGTTATTATTACTATGACAGCCAGTCCTAATGGTCCTAATGAACAAAAATAGCAAAGGTTATCTTGGAAACACTGTAAACTGTCCACCTGTCCACAGTGTTGCCGACACCACCAGAGGACTCAAGCCATTGTCCTTAGAAGAAAGGTTATCTCAAGAAGGTTAACTTGGGAGGGATAGGAGTCTGGAAAACTCTCTAACTACAATCCAAACATACATTGTTGCTGAAGGCAATTGGAGGAATCAGAATGTTTGACGAGGACTGCAGACATTATCAAAGTTTTTTCAGGTTGTGACTCTTATTACATGTTGTACGACAAAATCTTCAGAGTTAAACTGCATGCCGTTGACAGCCAGTAGACGTTAATAGCGTGATGGTTTTCAAGATTAAGCATCCCCGTTCAGACAAGCATACTTAATACCAAAATGATACGCGAAATTAAAGACTGCTTTTCCGGAGTGACATACCGCAAATTGAATACCAGAGTAAGGAGCCCATTATCTGCAGAGTATTAATTTCTTTCACCTTACACTTAACAATCGCAATAACAATGGACAATTGCACTTAACGTAAGAAGCTTTTTATTGATCTGTCAACTCAAGTTTGGCAAAATGGTAGTTCCGATACTATAAACTTTTCGTTTCTGCTGGCAATTACGGTAAGTATATATATTAGCATAAGTTTTATCCCTTCTCTATCCCCACAAATGAATTCTTTAGCAACAGGTAGTCAACAAGGAGGAGTAGCAATGAATTGTGCAAAGACTGAGGGTGCGTTTTTTGGTATGATTCGGATTTGGATTTGTGATCCGAGATCACACGGATCATGGCACATCAAAGGAACCGAACAGTTCTTGTCCAGAGTGGATTCTTCGGTTTCTTTGATGCATCATGATTCGTGTGATCTCGGATCACAAATCCAAATCCGAATCATACCAAAAAACGCACCCTGAATTTGCTAATTAATTAATAGAGTTTATTAAAAAAAGTTTTGATTTGCGATAGATCCAGACAGTGCAGGAAATTTGTTATTCGATTATGGGATTTCTCTACAAGAACTGCCCAAGTTAATGAAAAACGATTCATTTATATATTGATTCCGGCCTTCATCTCTGCCGCGGAACCAGGAGTTGGTTTGTTTCACGTGATCGACCAAATTAAATTACAACATACCTCCGTTAAATTTTTTTGGCTGAATCTCTGTAGAATTCATTTGTCCTGAAACGGCCTAGTTCTGAGCAAAGGCATGTAATTTCTTATTAATTTCTTAACTTTGTACAAGCTCTAAAATCACTTCACTTTGGCAAACACGCTAAGTGCGCACGTGAGAAAAACGTCAAACGTGTGAAGAGTGTGCCGAGCAAGAAACACAAAAATTCCGTGTTAAATACCGGTTAAGTCCTCCAAGTTCAATTAATTTATCTCGTACAGTCAGACAAATTTATTGCATGCGCAAATGGAAATCTGCTGAATTGTAGACTGGTGACTCCTCAAATAAGAAAGTTACGTTTCCTGAGAGAATTGTGACGTACTACGACACAACGATTACACATGGAAAAATCGGGCGGAATAAACGATGTACTTCCTGAACTGATTTTTTTAAAGCTGTCTATGGCCAATTATCAATACACACGGAGCAAACAAATCGTAAATCCATATGAGGATTAGCGACGAAACCGCTCCAAAAACGCGCACGAAAACAAAAGGCAGCCTTTCAGCACTATAATTACAACATGATTCCGTGAAGTTTGTTCAAATCACGCATCAGAGTCGTGGGAAAACAATAACAAACAAACGCCCCATTATTGTGTACCCGAGTGGTAATCACATGTAATTGAGAGCTTTATGACGTCACAAATGAATTTCTAACGCGCTGATGGATGAGAAAACATCTGATTGGTTTGGAGCGTGTGACAGAATGACAACTTGAAGACGTAATCTGCCTCAGTACTGTATAAAAATGTGGCACCTTTCGTGTTTACTGCGACCTGCAACTCTTCCAGGTGGACTGCAGTCCAATTAATTAGAAAGAGCTACGGAGAACATCGCCAATTTTTCGAATCATGGAAAATCAAAATCCTATCTCTGCGGCCGTTCTATCCAACTACATGACGTTAGATCAAGGTGATCGTGTGCAAGCCATGTACATCTGGGTTGACGGAACAGGGGAAAACCTCCGATGCAAGACGAAAACCGTGGATTTTGAACCGACCAGCCACGAAGATCTGCCGATTTGGAACTTCGATGGATCAAGCACTTACCAGGCTGAAGGCTGCAACAGTGATGTGTATCTCCACCCGGTCGCTTTGTTCAGAGATCCTTTCAGAAGAGGTAAAAATAAACTCGTGTTGTGTGAAACCTACCAGTTTAATCACAAACCAACCTCTACCAACACGAGAAAAAGCTGTTCCACTGTTATGGATGAGGACGTTGTTAAGGTAAGGAGCTTAAAACGTCTCTAAAATGCAACAAAATTGGAAGTAAAGGTTTGTTTGTTTAACGCGCACATTCAGTTCCTTGACGTGACGCAACTTGTCCAAGAGGCTTGTCTCTATCGGAGATTAAGATCTTTAAGCGGACTCGATTTGTCACTTGAAAAGTTTGAACATGTTAAGTTTCTTATTTGTATCAAGAAGCAGTTCTAGTTCTCTACGACATTTTATGAGCCCCAAGATATTTTGCTGCAATTCATTTTATAGGACTTACTATAGGCACCCAGGGAGGGTGTAGGGTGTGGGATGGGCAGTGTGATCCGCGGAGGGTCAAAGGTCTTTTCCTCTGTTTGAAACCCTATACAGTTTGAATCCCTGTGGTAACGAGTCTTGGGGTTGACAACTTTTGGCAAAGAACCAACTTGCAAATAGTTTTTGTCTGAGCATTGTTTGATGCTTGGAGGAGGGGGCTAGTTTTTTTTTTTCTGTAAAAAAATTCCTCCAAAATTCAGAAAAAATTATTGATCAACACCTTAACACCCCCCACCCCCTCCCCCCCCCAAAAAAAAAGAAAAGAAAGACCTAATGACCAGCACCTTAACAAAAAGCAGAACCAGTTTTTCCATAACGCAGAAATTTAAGTTCTAGAAGACTTATCTCTTTCTTGAGAGAATTCTTAGCTTCATTTTCCTTTTCTTTCAATCTGCCTAGATTAGCTTATTCTACATGCAGGTTAGTGTATCTTTTGTTACATGTTAGGTAAATGTGCTATCAATAAATCTGATTTGATTTCTTCTTTAAGAATTCCCACCCTTGGTTTGGCATTGAACAAGAGTACACTCTGCTTGACACAGATGGACATCCACTGGGATGGCCAAAAGGTGGATTCCCGGGACCACAGGGACCATACTACTGTGCTGTTGGCACCGGTAAAGTGTTTGGACGGGATATTGTAGAGGCACACTACCGTGCGTGTATGTATGCTGGGGTGAAGATTGCTGGAACAAATGCAGAAGTCATGCCCGCTCAGGTAAAATGTTACTCAAAACTCCATTATATAGTTACTATAAATTGCAATTGTAAGATTACTGACTGATATAGTGAAATATAGAATTACGAATTTTCCCTATTACCATCCCCCCAGGCAATCCCTGGGACAAGTCCAGCCTTTCAGGCCCAGGGGTGGGGAATTGTCTAAGACCGCTGACAAGTTAGCTCAGTTGGTAGAGCACCGAACTAGCGTGAGGGAGGTCGCGGGTTCAAACCCCGGCCGGACCAACACTCAGGGTCTTTAAATAACTGAGGAGAAAGTGCTGCCTTTGTAATGACATCTGCAAATGGGTAGACTTTCTAGTCTTCTCGGATAAGGACGATAAACCGTAGGCCCCGTCTCACAACTCTTTATAATTGATTCGTAATTGTGGGACGTAAAAGAACCCATGGCACTGTTCGAAAAGAGTAGGGCATGTTCCCGGTGTCATGGTCTAGCTGACTCGTGCCGTCATTGGTCTGGGTGGGTGGGGTGAGATCATCTATGGACTGAGGCGGCTGCCTGAGGCGCCTTCTATATGCCGATGTCCGATCTCACCCTCTGGTTCCTCCACAATTCAGCTACTAGCTGCAAGTGAGGAAAAGTGGCTCCCATTCGTTTTCGTTTAAGACAGGTCTGTTCCAGGGGTAGGGGGAGGGGCAAATTGAAAATAATTGTGCGTACCTCTAGACAAATCCTGGCTATGTCCCTGGGTGGGGAAAGAAAAATATATATATATATATATATAGATCTACAAGAGCCCCCACTTCTTGGGCTGATAACATTTTCTGTAGCCAATGAAGTACCCAGGAGCATTATAGCTTCCTCAATCTTGATTGTGGGGGCTAGTTAGTTGCAAAATTAAACCTCATGAATGTTGTCAGAGTCAAACAAACACCTGAGAGAGAGAGAGAGAGAGAGAGAGAGAGAGAGAGAGAGAGAGAGAGAGAGAGAGAGAGAGAGAGAGAGAGAGAGATAACCATAAGTTAAACTTAAAATAATACGGTATTGTCTATGAAAAAAAAAACACTGCCATCATCAGGGTCTGAGCCCCAGACATCTTGATTGGAAGTCCAAGATGCTTATCAGTCCTGCCTGCTAATTTGCCTGAACAATGCAAAGATTGATTCCTTAGTAATTGTTCTCAATCTTCTATTTCAGTGGGAATATCAAGTTGGTCCGTGTGAAGGAATTGACATGGGTGATCACCTGTGGATGTCAAGGTTTTTGCTACATCGTGTTGCTGAAGACTTTGGGGTGTGTTGCACCTTTGACCCAAAACCTGTACCAGGAGACTGGAATGGAGCAGGAGCTCACACAAACTACAGGTAGAAATTAACATCAGATGTTTTGGTGAAAAACAAGTTAAAGGTCATAAGTGTTATGCAGATCACCCTCCTCCCCACCCAAAGAGTTCCATCCCTCCCCCCTGAGCTGGGTTGGTAGTAAAGATAAAAAGGCACACACAAGCCAAAGGCCCACACGACTGGAGCCTATCCCGGTTTCACAAGCATGAAGCACCCGGGAGTATTAGTACACCCCCCTGGATGGGATGCTAGTCCATCGCAGGGTCACCCCCAACATTGTATCACTGGTACCCATTTATACACCTGGGTGGAGAGAGACAGTGTGGAGTTAAGTTTCTTGTCTAAGGAAACAACACTGTGCCAGCACCAGGGTTCGAACTCTAAACCTCCTGCTCGGAAGTCTGACATGCTAACCACTACACTACTGTGCCTCCACATTAAAGTTGGCTTACTTTTAATATTTCAATTTACTAGATTTTAATTTATTTCTGCATAGCACATTGCAAATGAGAGAGGAAGGGGGCATAAGTGTTATCTATGATGCAATTGAGAAATTATCTGCCAGACACAATTACCACATCAGAATGTATGATCCAAAAGAAGGTGAAGACAACAAAAGACGTTTGACAGGTCTACATGAGACATCATCAATTCACAGCTTCTCACATGGAGTGGCCAATAGAGGTGCAAGTGTCCGAATCCCACGCCAGTGTGCTGAAGATGGTAAAGGTTATCTGGAAGATAGGAGGCCTTCATCTAACTGTGATCCTTATTGTGTTACTGAAGCCATTGTAAGAACAACAATACTGGGAGAAGAGTGAAAAGATTGATGCTGCACATCAAACCAAAATCTAGTCCCATGATTTACCTTATGAAGCACCAGCAGAATATCTGCTGCTCGCCACAGCAAACAATGCATTGTCACTAATCAATATCGCAAGTAATACAGCTGTTTTTCTGCATCGGGGTGTTCAGTGTCTTAACAGCACTGAAGTTAGAATGTAGGATCAATTTTACAACCTGTTAGAATAGTCCAGATGCTACAAAAGCTCCCAGAAAGGTCATTGATTATTTTGTAAGAGCCTAAATCAACACAAAGAGAACTTTCCTCTCCTGAAAGAGAAACAAAAACAGTAGAGACGACACAGTTAAGTAATATAATTCTGACTCAGAAGTAACACAACCAGCGTATACCACGCCCTGTACAACATTACCAATATGTACGCACTGCGCACCTATATTTGTTCTGATATGATGTTCATTCGGGGAAGGAACCAATAGTCCAACCAATCACATACGAGCTTGGTCTAATTTTTTTGTAGGCCTGTATGCGATTGGTCAGAGAAAAGTATCATAGGAAGCTCAATAAAGACGTATACTGTGACTCTCGTACAAAAAATATGGTTGATGTTGAGCGTTGATGTTGCACCGTAAGATTTGACCCTTTCACTCCCAAGCTCTGAGTTGCAATTCCCCTAACTGAGTACCATACATTTCATTACAAACGAATTTTGAGAATTTGATATTAGGTCAATTCATTATCTTCTAGTTGATCATTTTGTTCAATTCTCATAGTCAGTTTTTCCTACTTTGCAATGTGATGGAAAAGAGAAGTTCCATTTCACTTTCTGGGAGTGAAAGGGTTAAAGGGGAACGTTAGCCTTCGTGACAAGATGAGACGGTTAAAATACGGACTGTTGATTATCATAGATTTTTACAGAGACCACGTTATGCTAAAAGCTTTTAAGCCAATGACGCATACATTTAGAAACAATTTCTAATAGAGAAAAGTCCAGAAAACCATGTAATCAAGACTGCGAAACGTACGTTTTAATAAAAAGCAATCGTTAATTTACTCAAAACCAAAGTAGACACACTAGCCAATGACAATGAAAGGCTACAGTCCAATACACCAATCAGAACTAAAAATGTCAAGAGCGGGAAATTAAAATCGCGTGTGAAGCTCACTGTCGCCTAAGGGCTTTAGCTTTACTTCTGATGGGTTACGAAAGTGGCGCGAAATTCTCAAGCTGTCGTTTATAATGCCATTATAAAACCAAAGCGAACGTGAAAGTACTGTAATTTCGACAGTGAACATAAAACGTCTTTGAATAACTTAGTCTGTATTTATCTTACACGTCCGCACTTTGAAACAGTCTCTCATAAGACTCAATTAGTGCAGCATCCACTGAGGCTTATGTCCCATTCACACCAACTAAACATGTTTAGTTAAACCAGGTTTTAAAATGTGAAAGTTGGTAACCGAAAGCTGGAGCACTGGCTTTTACTCAGGATCCAAATAACCTTTAACATGTTCACCCTTTCTATTTGTGCTAAACTTGTAGTCGACAACGTCAGTACGCAGCTTTTATAAAGGAAACAATTTTTAAACCGTGTTTAACTAAACAACTTTTAAACGTGTTTAAGCTTTGGTGTGAACTGGGTCTAAGACTGTTAGTGTGACGGTCATAATTCTGGTATTTTACTTATTTACAAGTGAAAATGCAATACCCTTTAGGTTTATTTTGTTATAATACACCTTCTTATAAATAAACATACAATGATGTTGTTATTAATAGTAGTATTATTTAGCCAGGATAATCTGCTGTCATTCTGCAGGATTCCCAAATGAGTCCAGCGATATTTCAACACATTCTAATTCTCCTAAAAGAATGAATACCCTCATACTGAAAGGAGACATTCACAGAAAGAACTAAAACAACTACAAACTCAGCTAATTCTAATGTCGCTGAGTCAGAGAATATTAATTATTAATTAATTATTATTAATTATTACCAGGCCACAATGAAAAGAGGCGAGTGCTTCCAACACTGGACCACCCTTTTTTCTTCTCAGTTATAACAAGATTCTCTGCCATCACAGGCTCCTGCTGCCACTAACATCGGGTTCTGTTGGGATCAATCGTTTAAACCTCAAAAAGTTTCTTTTGAAACATTTGAGATTTTCAAATAGAATGCTTTTCTAATTGTTCTTGGTTGTAGCTTAGTAATTCTTGGAAATGAGATGAGGTATTTTATGGACTTAAGTCCTGGCGTTTTCTATTTTAAGAGAATATGACTACCCGTTGGTGTCATTCAGCTCGATGATCAACAGAAATAACAGTGATATCAACTGACCCATTAGTTTTTCAACCATTTCAACTTTGTTTCGGTTTGATTGACAAAAGAAACAACCAAAAACGGATTTCCTATTAATGAGCATTCAATAAATAACCCAACCGACCGCAAACGGTTTATCCCAACAGAAGACGATCCAAGTGCACTGTTAAGTACAGCTAGAATATTTTCCCAGTAATCGCACTACAAAAGGTTCTTCTGAGTTGTCTATGGAGCCGTAAAGGCTCTTGTTATCTAGACGTGGTGGATATTCATAAGGCAGAGACGCCCTTTTATCAAACAAATTGATGTTCCGTTCATCGGACAACGTACGAGTGGTATGGGATTCAATTGTTGAGAATTTGGATTCTGAATCCTTGTGGCCTTTTATTGCTTCTAACGATTGCCTGCAGCATTTTGTAAATTGTTTGTGTTGTCCGTACACAAAACAGTTTAAAAATCCTTGTAGCAGATTTAGCGCAGCCTGTGAAATGTCAAAACATAAATGTCAACAATGGTAATGCCGTTGATGAAAAAATAATGATATCAACTCATAAAACTTGCCCTAGCTCACTGGCTCAATACCCGCGTTGGAACGTAGCACACTAAGTAATGGATGATGTTTTCGACTCCTGTAGAACACCTAGAAAAATTTGAAATGCTTTTTTATCGTTTTCCTCCATTTTATCATGTATTTGCTGACCTCCTTTGGGTTAATCACTGTCGAGCTACATACCAATGCGCTCGAAACTAACCATCTTGAAGGTCAACTGAAAATCTTTTCAGAACGTTGTTGGCATATTTGCAGCAATTTGCTACAAACTCACATCAGTAGAAAAAAACCAGCATGGTATTAGAGAACCTGCAATCTGATTGGCTAATGTACCTACTTATAGCTATCACCCAAATAATAACAGCAACAACAATAATAATAATAGTAATAATATTAATGATGATGATGATGAAGCCGGATTGGTATCGCGGTATTTTCCGTCTGTTCAATAACGTATTACAAACACGTACAAACGCTAGAATTGATAAAACTACACGAAAACACCACACTGTCACTATCCTTGTTTACATCAGACTATGTAACAACTCTAAATTATGCTTCTCGTACTGATTTTACAAACGAAATAAAAACTGACTGCTTTGCGTTTACAAAAACTGATACAAACACTTAAAGTGCCAGTATCGTCCTCCGTGATTTTGTGGTTCTGGCTTGCACATTAAGAGTAGATAGCTTTTCAAAGAAGTCTTTTTGAATTCCACCGTGTTTTTGCCCTGAAATTGTCGTTCAAAGTTCTGCTCGAGCCACACCCATCAAACTTGACCGATCTGTTCCTGACTTGACAATGATTTGCATTTTAATAAGATACAAATCAGTTTGTGACGTCGATTCAGAAATAGACCCATGCCCCTTTCTAGCTCGGTCAAGTTTGATAGGTGTGGCTCCAGCAGGACCTTTGAACGACGATTTCCGGTTAAAAACACGGGGGAATTCGAAAATTTAATGTACATACCAGAACAGAAGGGGAAATAGACACTTTAAAGAAGTTTGAGAGAATCCCAAAAGCACCCGAAAATTCTCTCAAAGCCCATCAGGCTATCTGCGCAACAGTGCACCTACCCCTCCCCTAACCCAACAAGTTGTAATAAGTTAAAAAGTTAGCGTTAATGTTGGGTTAGGGGAGGGGTAGGTGCACTGTTGCCCAGGTAATAATATTGATCCGCTTTACTTACTTCGTTGTTCCGCAAGAAAGTATGACATCACCAGACACCACCAACAATAACGGAGTCAACCAGGCGATGATTTGGTAAACAATATACACTTAATGTATGGTCCCGAGAGAAACAGTTAGTTTTGTTCTCCCGAGAGTCCTGATGTTTTCCGAGACGAAGTCGAGGGAAACATCAGGACTCGAGGGAAAACAAAACTAACTAGTTTCTCGAGGGACCATACCTTAAGTGCTTTGTTATATATTTAGACTTTTCCTTTAACAAAATATAGCAAAAACAAACAAACAAAGACGGTACAACTGGCGCGCGGGCAACAACTGCGCAATTGTATCCCGGTCGGGATACATTTAAATTTGATTAGGGACACGTGACCAAGAATCAACCAATCACAGTGCTCGTTTTGTGGAGTGACAGTCTAGGTATATAACAATGCCCCTTACTCTATGACATAAGAAAACGGTCAGTAATTATGTTAATTTATCCTAACAATGCTGATTTAATCTAATTCTTGATAATTTATGATGTTATCTGTGTACCATACTATAAGTGCAGTTTCTTTGTGTCTGCTCGTGCTTTGTTGTTAACCAGTTCCATTTGTTCTTACTTCGTCAATAATTAGCCAATATAAATTATTTTCGCTTATCAATAATTGATAAATTATTTAACAATCGATGACCTCATCAATATGTTTCAATAGCTGGTATTATTCTGTAATTTGGTCAGTTTAGCGCAATGCAAAATTAGGCTGCCTGTGGTTAAATTAGTCAAATAATTATAATTGATATTTTATCAATAATTAATGTTACCTGTAATGTTGATTGTGAATCTGAAGACAGATGTCCACAGCGTATATCAATGTTCACATGAACAATGAAACGTAAGAGAACATTGTGAATGACTGCGATAAAAAGCAGAATGTAGAATTAATGCATGTCAAAGAAAAACATAAGAGTGGATGAGTGGACAAAAGAGTGTTTCTGTCGAGTAAGAGGAAGCCTTAAACATCGAGCCCGGTTAACTTTCCTGATAAATTAGAATTCAGTGTCTAATTTAAAAATTCTAATTCTGCCATCTTTATAGACCTTTGTTTTCAAATAAAGTATGTATGTATTCTGCGAATTTTGAAGAAGTCTATTCATCTGTCAGCATAAGCGAGGCATGGGCCTCTTTTCGTGACATACTGCAACAGTGTATCGACAAGCACGCTCCTCTAATCTTAAAGAAGGTCAAAGGCCGACTATGTCCTTGGCTGACTCCGGATGTCAAAAAAGAGATGAATCTCAGGGATGGTTTGCTCAGGAAAGCCCGTCGTACTAATCAAGAAAACGATTGGTCTTCTTATAAACGGCAACGCAACAGAGTTTCTGGTCTTGTTAAAAAAAGCAAAAGCAGATATCATCGCGATCTCCTTAAAGATTGTGCTGACTCTCCGGATAAATTTTGGGCAGCCATCAAGAAACTCTATCCTACCAAGTCGCCTTCTGATCAAGGTTCGGCGTTTGTGATAAATGGATCGAAGTCAACTGACAAAAGCTTCATTGCAAATAGCTTCTGCGAATATTTCAGTTCCATTGCCAGATGTCTGAAAGGGAAATCAATCTTACTCCGTGACTTTGTCTGGAGCAAACCTGCTGAAGAAAATCTTCCCAAGCAATTCACGGGAAGTCAGTTTACTTTTAAAGCTGTGAAAGAATCAGACATTCTTAAGGAGCTAAAAAATCTTAAGCGGAAAAAAGCGTCTGGACTGGATAATTTCCCCCCGGGACTGCTCAAAGACGCTGCCTATGTTTTAACCACGCCTTTGACATTTATCATCAATTTATCTCTAAAAACTGGAGTTGTGCCTAGTGAGTGGAAAGTGGCAAAGGTGATCCCTCTATACAAATCAGGGTCTCTGGCTGAGGTTGACAATTACAGGCCTATCTCAATTCTCCCTACTTTGTCAAAGATCTTGGAAAGGATAGTCTATAAGCAGCTGATGGCTCATTTAGAGCGTCATAATCTACTTTTTGAGTACCAATTTGGTTTCCGTCCGAACCGCTCAACGGAACTAGCTGTTACTTACTTCACTGATCTCATCAGAAAGGAGGCCGATAGTGGAAAGGCGACAGGAGCAGTTTTTATTGACTTATCAAAGGCATTCGATACCATTAGTCATTGCATTTTATTGAGTAAACTGTCCCGTTTTGGTGTATATGATATGGAACTTCAGTGGTTTACTGATTATTTATTCCATCGTAAGCAGATCGTTCAATTTCACGGTGTGCTTTCTGAACCAAATCCAATTAACACTGGAGTTCCTCAAGGGAGTATTCTTGGGCCCCTCCTTTTTCTCATCTTCTTTAATGATGTGCATAGTCCGCTTCGTCATTGTAAGATTATCACTTACGCTGACGATACGGTGATTTTTACATCCTCAAGTGATATTGATGCGATACAAAGCAGTCTTTCACAGGACTTAGATAATCTATCTAACTGGTTTCGTGATAATGAACTTATTTTTAATCTAAAGAAAGGAAAATCTGAGGTGATGCTGTTTGGTACCGGTAAGCGGTTGAACCTGTTTCAAGGCTGTCAAGTCAAGCTCTCAGTCAACGGTTTTCCCATCAACATCACTACATGTTATAAGTACCTCGGCGTGCATCTGGACCCGACACTTAATTTTGAAACTCATTTTCAAAAAATTTACAAGAAGGCAGCAGGAAGAGTGAACCTCTTACGGCGCATCCGTTCCAGTATTGATACTTTCACTGCCCAACGAATTTACCAATCGATGATTATGCCAATATTTACGTATTGCGGCTATACTAGTCTTGGATGGTCAGAGTCCCGCAAACGCATGATCCGCTCCATTGAGACCCGAAGCCTTGAAATTATTTCTCCAAAATGCAGTTCGCAGAACTGTGATCTTCGAATTCTAACTGTTGATAACTTTTTACAAAAGAGAGCGTGCTGCTTTGTATTTGACTGCCTTAATGGAACTGCATGCTTTCCATTTAAAGACTATTTTTACCAATTACATCATAACGCTTTAAACACCCGCAACAATGGGAAAACTGCAAAACTACCAAAAGTCAGACTGGATTTTGCGCGCCGTAGCTTTTATTTTTTAGGTGCCTCGATTTTTAATTTATTGCCATTTAAGTTTAAGAAACATTAATTCTAGAGTCTTATTTAGGAAAGCCTTAGACGATTATTACTTGTAAATTCTATTCTATTTTCAACGGTTTTTAATATGTATCTTATTTTATGTATCTTAATATTTTTAATTCTTAGCAGGACCCCGTTGATAACAGTACTATGTACTGAAGGGTTATCCTGAGAAAATATTCGATTATATGTATATATGTAGGTGTCTAGGTGTCTAAAACTAACGCTAATCTCATTAAAATGTAGACGATTTGTAACACCAATTCATAACAAAGACTTAAATGGCTACTCTGGGGATAACATAAAGTCCTACCATGTGGCATGGCCTCAGCGTGACTTTACTGGGAACCTGTGAGACTGTTCACAGTCCTCTTTGTCATTCTTTTCTCCAACCCTTGAGGGGCCCCTCTAGTTTTCTCGCTCCCCACCCCCACCCCCCTGCGCCTCCCGTTTTGCGCTGACATCCAAATCTCTGGCGATTCTTTTCCCCCGTTCAACGATCGAAGAAAAATACAGGACTGTGAACAGTTTAGGAAGATGTCAACATAGCCTTCCGTTCTTATACTCTTGTGATTTGATATAAATTTGCGTTAAAAGACATATTTCCCCTATGTTTGGTGTGTGATCAGAATGTGAAACACTGAAATTTCTCTGACCTTTTGTGCGAGGTTATAGTGGTTTATTTAAAGTCTTTGGTCTTTGTCAACGTAAAGAAAATTGAAAAATATACAGGAATATGTTAATTCAAAAACTTAAGTCAGAGGTACCCAACGACTGTTTTCTGTAAAGTTCGGAGAAGCAAAAATTGCCTAGAATTTTCTTTAGCTTGAGGAAGGCTAAAACTTTCTACATGCATGACCGTTCCATTCATGTACAATTTTCGCAGCATATCTAATAAATTCCCTACGATTTTCTAAAGTTCAATTTTTCGCATTTCAGTCCCCAAGTTAATTAGCCTATTTTTCATAGAAAAAGGAAAACTAAATTTTTCTGATTCGAAAAATGCGATCAGGAGAGAGCAATAAGAAGACAGTGAGACACTTTCGTAAAACTTAAAGCATCTAAAGCTTTCGGGAAAATAACACTGTGGCCCTTGTTATTTCGAAAGGAGTCAAGTTTCGCCGCTTAGAATGCATTTCTAGAGATCTGAAAGTACTAGTGGATAGCCTAAAAAGTGTTTTCAATGCATTTGGGAGAAAACCGTCGTTGGCTTTCCCTGTAAAGCGGTAACTTATAGATGGCAGAATTATTGTTATTTACACAATTCACTTACTTATGCAGGCAAATAGATCTGCCAGAGCGAGAGAAAATACAATGTGTGGCGTGGGCGATGGAATTCGACGAGGCTCTGAGCTTCTCAATCTCTTCCACCAGTTAATTAACTGAACTAGGGCCCCTGAGGCAGACAGAGTTGCAGTTATTATGCAGCCACTGCTAAACGTTATCCCCGGGGGGGGGGGGGTACTCCCTTACAGGAGCCTAATGGGGATGTGCCGCTGGATGGGGTCGCATTTTCACAACTACGTATACAGTGACTATAATGGGGTCGCATTTTCAATAGAGTTACTAGAATGGGGTCGCAAATTTTCAAATTTTGGGGGTAAATAGGGAATCAAAATGGGAAGATTCTCGGTTAAAAAGATCAGAAAGTTAAGCTTGCATTGACCGCATTACATTCTGTTCTTCAAACCACAACTTAAATATTAACCAGTTACTCAATAGCACAAAACCACATGTCCATTTTCCAAAATGTGACTAAGATGGGGTCTATAATTGGCCAAAAAATAGACTAAAATGGGGTGGGGGCTCTGAGAGGCCAGCGGCACATACCCAGCAAACATTAACCCAAGTACCCCCCCACCCCCCCGGGACGTTATCCTTCTACTTTCATCAATTTCCTCTTTTTGTATACAACACAAAGATCTTTTACGGAGGAAAGCCATGCTTGAAAATGCCAATAAAGAGCACACATATATGTATTACTCAAACCCGAGCCCAACAGTGAAAGTTGTATTTTGGAACTACACATAAAACTTCCTGTCACGCGCTCTGTCTGCCATGAACGGCCGAGGAAAAAAGACAGTGAAATATGAGCCACAGACTGAAGTCTTGTGGTCTGTGTGTGCCGACCTCTTTATGAAGGTGATGATGTTATACTGTATTAATTCAGCCGATTACTGCCGTGACTTGCCTATACCTATAGGCTTACCAACACGCATTCGTCACATGCTCTCACATTATGCTCTAATGACCTGGTTAGCGTCGCTGCTTCTTTAAATTCTATTTTTTTGAAAGGAAGACGAGAAATTGAACAGCTTGCAAGCAAATTTTATATGACAACCTTTATGTGGTCTTGAAGACGAGGAAAATTGGCCAATTTTAATGTGTTCAAAAGGACCCGGTTGTATTGACGACTCGTCACAGGGGGGTGGGGAAGAATGAGAGAAAAGGGGGAGGGGTGGCCAGGGTACGTGTTCCCATATTCCTTTAATCTTTTGTCATTTTCTCTCGTTTCTCTTTACTAAAACTTTACTTGTTCTCAAAACGTTTTAAGCCCATGTTCCCATGTCCCTAATTCCCCGAACATCATTCAAATATAGTGCCCAGTTCCCTGAAAATAGATAGTTCTGTTCCCTTGTTCCCAGCAATTTAATCAGAAGTTCCCTAGTTCGCTGAAAATAATTTAAACCTGTTCCCTAAAAATGAAGCTTCTGTTCCTGTATTCTCTAAAACCCACGGGAGAAGAGGGAGGGACTCTAATATGAAGTAGCCTCCCATTAACGCTGAATTTGTTCTCTAATCAGCTATCCCACACCCCATCCCTTGGTTTATCAAACTCGGAATCATAGTTCAACGCTCGGCCGTTCGTACCTTCACACAGAGCGCGTGACAGGAAGTTTTATACGCAGGGCCAAAATACAACCGTCATAATCAGGTCTGGGTTTGACTAATTCATAAGTGTTTTGTTTTTCGGCATTTTCAACCATGGATTCTAAACAAACACATCTACTGATCAAGGCAGGTTTAAGTGTTTATATGATATCCTCAACTCTGTCTGCCTATGGGGCCCTAGTTCAGTTAATTAACTGGTGGAAGAGATTGAGGAGCTCAGAGCATCGTCGAATTCCATCGCCCACCCCACACATTGTATTTTCTCTCGCTCTGGCAGATCTATTTGCCTGTATAGGTGAGTGAATTGTGTAAATAACAATAATTCTGCCATCTATGTTTTTCCCGTAAGTTGCTAAAGTTTTTGAATAAGCACACTCCTACATATTTTTCAATTTTCTCTGTGTTGACATAGACCAAACGCCACAAATAAACCACTAAAACCTCGCAGAAAAGGTTAGAGAAACTTCAGACTGTTTTACATACTGATCACACACCAAATTAAACCCAGGGGAAAATATGGCTTTTAACGCAAATTTATTAAATCACAACTAATAGATAGAAGCCTTGACGAGGGTCTAAAAAAGGGTACCTCGATAACACTAAACACTTTATTTGTTGGCTTTGTAACATAAAACAGTTATATTTTAGACATTTTGACACTAACATTAAAAAATTAGAGGAAACAGTATTTTTTTCTAGAAAGAAGGAAAAACGGCTCCAAAAAGGTCAATATTATTTTGTTTAGTATATCAAGGAGTTTTTGGCCATTTTAAGACAATTCCGGATTACGTTAGAAGATTTCTGAAGACTGCCGAAGATTCCCGAAGGCTGCCGAAGATTTTCGAAGACTAACGATCCTTCAAACGCTAAACAGTACAGTAAGGAATAGGTTGTTCTTAACTTAACAGTATTTTCTTCGGACACAGTAAACATGAAAAAAATTGGCCAATTTAACAGCAAGCACTAAAAATTATGGGAAAATAAGACCAAACATTATGTTAGAAACTAATATTTTCGTTTTATTGTTCCTGTTGGATCGTACATTCGGACAGTATATTGCTTCATTACATGAATTGATTTGTGACGTTGATTGTTAACCTTCCCGCATGGGTCCTTTGGGGTTTGTTTGTCTGCTAAACACAGCCGACATTTACGTTCTGCTTTGTTTGAATAAGCCAATAAGCGGTTAGTTATTGTGTCACGATCAGCCAATGACGAGCTGTGATATAACGGAAACGGCACGTGCGAATTATTTGAATCTGAACAAGCGGCTCGGGTTTCGTTTTACAAAAATCCGTAAACGGCCTCTGATTGTTGAAATGTCGGCTGTGTTTAGCAGGCGTCCATGGGGGAGAAATGAATGCGTGACAAACGAACCCCAGAGGACGTGTCCCGTGGACGTGTGCGGGGAGGCTAGTTGATTGTCAGCTAGCACACGTTTTTTAGCTTGAAAGAAACAAGATAACTAGTCGTCAGTTAGTTCGTAAGGCGACACAGAATATATCAGTACATACATACATACATACATACATACATACATACATACATACATACTTTATTTGATGAGTAGGTTGAGTAAAAGGCAGCCAAAGGGCTGATGTGGACCTACTATCCTAAAAATTAAGAATTACATTTATAAAAGTTACATTTATAAATTTCAAACTAGTATATACAAATAAGTCAGAATTAACTAATGCTAACTAAGAAAATAAATTTACATACATCATCAAATAATAAATTTAAAATTTAAAAATATATAAAATCATCCTTTTTGTTAGCGACTACTGTTGCCCCCTTGCCAAATGAGAAATTGTCTATAATTTTAACATGTTTACGTAAAATTTGTTTCAAAGAATTAGAATTATCTGGTACTTTGACTAATCTATTTACAAAATTCCAGATTACAGGACCTCTGTATTGTAGGGTGTTTCTGCCAGTCTCTGATTTAAATCTAATGAGGTTAAATTGGTTAGGAGCACGAGAGGATCTAGAAGTTACTCTTTTAGAAAACAGTTCACATATTGATTGGGTCGTTGTTTCATAATATACTTTGTGCATAAGTTACAGTACGGATTTTTTATAGAAGTAGGAGATGGGCAGCCAATCGGATTTCATGAGACATGTGTCATCTGCCATCGCTGAATTAAGGTTATTCACAACTATGAATACGAGCTGCTCTTGCATGAATATGTTGTAGAGAGTTCAGTGCAGAAGGAGACAATTTCCACATACTGAGATTCCATACGTTACACTGGGAATGATTGTTTTAAAGTATATTTCCTCGAGAACCTTCTTGGGGAGGATTCTCATTCTCTTCAACGCTCCAACCTTCTGCGTGAAGTGTTTCTTTATTGAGTCAATGTGCACAGTCCATGTCAGCTTATTGTCGATTTTAACTCCAAGGCAAGTGGTATAGTTAACCAGGTCAATATGGCCAGTGTTGAAGTAGAGGGGAGGTATAGGCCCAACAAAAGAGGTTTTTCGTATTAACATTGCCTCAGTTTTAATTGGGTGGATGGTTAGTTGATTTCTAACACTCCACATGAGGACTTGCTCCATTGTTTTGTTTAGTGATGACATAACCAGGTCAACATTTGGACCAATACAATAGACTGTAGTGTCGTCTGCATACATGTAGAGATCTCCTGAATCAATGTGGTCAGGGAGATCATTAACATATATGGTGTATACCCTGGGGCCAAGAAGCGAGCCTTGAGGAACTCCGTAGCGTACATAATCAGTGGTAGACCTACAGTTATTTACTTCAGTAAATTGGCGTCTATCAGTCAGATAGCTCATTAGCCATTCATGAAGAGATCCTGATATTCCAATGGCATGTAATTTATGTGATAAAATATAATGGGGAACAGTGTCAAAAGCTTTTTGGAAATCAATAAAAACTGCACCAACTGTTAGACCATTGTCAATTGCTGACTTCCATCTCTAAGTCATTGAGATAAGCATTCCTTCAGTTGATAGTCCTTTGCTAAACCCCCATTGTTTACAGCTTTTTGTACCACAGCTGTTAAGATGGGTATCAATAATGCTGCAGATCTGACTTTCAAGCAGCTTGCTGGGGATACTTAATAGTGATATTGGCCTATAATTTGAAACGTCTGCTGGACTTCCTTTTTTGAAAATTGCATTAACTTTTGCAGTCTTCCATGTATTAGGAAACCTGCACTGAGTCATGCTGTTCTTGAAAACAGTTACAATGCCCTCTAAGGATGATGATCCTGCAATAGCTAAACCACGAGAAGAGATGCCGTCAGGACCAGATGCTTTGTTAATATTGTCTTGATATCAGCTATGAGTTTGTTGATGTTGACCTCCAAGTCCTGTACAGTGGGGGTAACTCTATACATGAATTGATGGGGTTCATCAGCTTCGGGAAATTTTACAGCTAGTTCTCTGCCAATATTTATGAAATAAGAGTTAATCAATTCAGCTTTCTCATGATCGTTTGTGATTTCCTTATTGTCAGCATCTCTGAGGAGGCCAATTTGTTTACTCTTAGATTTACCAGTGGCCTCGTTTACGGTTTTCCAGAAGGATTTTGAATCCTTGGTCTCTGTAAATTTCTTTTTCCAATATTGAGCTTCGGCACATCGTAGCATCTTAGATACTTTATTTCTAGAGGATTTGTAATCAGCCCAGAGATTATTTGTTGAGGGTGTACCAGCACAAGGTTTCAAAAGTTTATACCTCTTGTTCATCTCTTTCCGGATCTCACTGTTCATCCAACGTAGTGAATGTTTTCTAACTTTGGCTTTGCGTAAGGTAATGTGGTTGTTTGCAATTTCATTGTACATGCAATTCCAAGCCCAAGTGATGTCATCCAGGTCCTCGAAGGTGGAACAGACCCACCAAGGAGCACTTTCCAGGTCATGTTTGAAATCTTTCGGGTTTTCCAACACATTCTTGAAATTGTAGACATACTTAACAGAAGGGTTTGGATTCCTGATCTTTAGCTTGTAGATGACGTATATTAATTTGTGATCAGCTATGCAATAGTCAATCACATCAGACCTCGAAACCTTTGAAGTATTGATAGTCAAAATCAGGTCGATCAGAGTGTTAGAATGTGCAGAGGTTCTTGTGGGCACTTTTATGATGTTATGAAAGTTGTAAGATTGTAAGATGCGTTTGAGTTTCGCACCATTCCCGTTAGGAGCATGCTGATCTGAATTGAAGTCTCCAGCGATCACAACATTGACAGTAGATCGTGTGTTTTTCTTTGCGACACATTAAACCCCATTCAGACCCTCTAAGAACGGGAAGTGAATGCTATGCAGTAATAAAACGTCACGCTAGCCACTTGTCATGTCGTTAACGTACAGCCACCCGTTTCCCGATTTTTTCTTGAGGGGAGGGGGTTGTTGTACACAGGCTACCGTATGTATCGTAGAACCCCAGAGAAGCCATTTAAGGCTTTGCTATAAATTAGAGAAAAAAACAATTGCCTAAATCAACTGAAGGTTCGTGTGTTTTAGTGCGGCTTAATTTACTGAAATTTGACAACTTCCGACCTGACGATTACGAAATCTACAAGGCGCGGTTCAGGCGTCGTACCTCAAGCGAGCCGAATCAAATTGAAATTTAGGTCGACCTAAATTAATTAATCCCGGCTGAATTGATGATTCAGACGCCGAACTAAATGTGGCTGAAACTAATTCAGCTAGTAGACCTGATTGACCCAAATGTCTGTTTTTCTGTGGCATTCATAGAATTGTACCGTCCCTGCTTACTAAAGAGCTTGTATTTGTTTTTTTCCTCAAAGTACAACAAAGTAATCTAGATCTCTGAGCAACATTTGATTTCATGTGAGTTCATTTGAGTTCCATTTGAGTTCGACCCGATTTGAAACTGACGCTTGACATCTTTTAACTAGTGTGGGTCCAACGCGAACAGTGTGTACGTCTGTATGCTTTTTGAGCGTCTCACAAGGAAAGAAAGTCGCCATAATTGCCCGGAAAATATTATTTTGAGTCGTAATCTAAACGCTGAACACTGCTTCAAGTGAGCTTTAACTCGTGTTGAAGACTCCTCCTCAGTCCCTGTTAGAGTGAAAAAACTTCCAAAACCTTGTTCCTGAAAATAATTCCGTTTAATGATGATTGAATCCCTGGTACAACAAGACTGATGAGCTAAAAAGACGCACTTCCAAAAACGAGCTACAATCCGAGAGAATTGAAACTTAACACTGAAAAGAGACTATTCCTTTACATGTCAATCAAGCCGTGAATAGAGAATGTGCAGCCGAGCAGAGACTGTGGGATTAGGATTTCTTTGCAAGTAATCCAACAGCCTCTGTTCGGCTGCACATTCGATAGATAGATAGATGGATAGACTAATTGATAGGCCATACAAACCTAGACTCCTGCCAGCCCTAGGCCTATGCGTGCACGAAAATAATTCCGTCTCAAATGGCACGCATGCCCAACAATAACATTGCGCACGTCATGACGTTTCAGACGACATGTAAAAGCCAGTCGAGTAGGTTACAGAAAAGGACCTTACAAGTTTATAGGGTAGTAACAACGTACGGTCACCATCTTTCTTCTCCATTAACCTTCTACGCTTGTTCTCAAGTAAACCATAGTAATTTATGCATTTCATTCGGCTCATGTGAAGAACGGCACTGACTGAATCGGAGCCGGTCTTTAGCTGCACTTCCCGGCTGAACTTGATGGGATTAATTGGTTTAGCCGTTCAAATTAAATCAGTCGTTCCGAATTTCTTCAGACACCATACTTCACCTGAATTTAATGCATTGAATTCGATTCGACTTTGCTGAAGTATGGCGTATGATGGCGTCTAAACCGGGCCTGAGGCCACTTGTGATCTCTTCCACATCACACAATACTTACCGTACTCCTTTATAACAAACAAAAAAAAATGGCATAAACAAGAAGGTTTACGGCCTTCCGAGAAAACGTGCAAGCCGGCTGTCATGACTTTATTTACAGCTTATATACCATGCGGTTTTTTTTTTCTTCTTTTCCATAGGTGTTTTCGCTAGATCAGTAACGGTTTTTACCTACAAGACTCCCCTGGGTCTCTTGGAAAATGATGGAGACCATGATGCGACATACACATTGTATCATGGATTGCAGGCAAGTCTCATGATCACTAAGTGATGTCCTGATAATGACATTCTTAATCCGAACAATAAAATTTTTAACTCACATGTTCAAACTTGATCTTAAACAAAACTATTTTGAGACAACAGGGAGTGCCACCTGGTCAAGCAAGTAATACCAAAACAAGGGAAAATACGGTTTGAAAACAAATAATGTATTCCTTTCTTCGCCATTTATTACTGACGTCATTGCGTGTCGACAAGTCTAAATAAGGGATTGGAAGCAGCTTTGCATAATTATACAATGGAAATGCGCACGATCGGAGAATTAACAAAAATGATAAATAATTTAACACAAGAAGTGATGTCATCACCTTCCTAAATGGTTTCCAGTAAAAGGTCGTAGAAAGAGCACCATAATTCGTGATAAACCACGACTTGGAGTAAGTATAGCGAGTTAAAATTGACTGCCGTAAAATCAAAACCAAAGCAATCACAACAGATGCACATTCTCAAGTGAGCCAATCGGAACGTAAAGCAGATGCATTTCGTCAACATCAAGTGCGGGAAAGTATGCGTAGCCCCGTCGCTATTGGTTTTGAATTTGGTTCTGATTGGCTGATAATGTGACGCGAATTTTTTACGCCAATTCTCTAACGTAGCGATGTAGAATTTAAGCAAAAGCATAGTTTCCTCTAATAGTCTACTGAAATCTACTCTATACCAATATGTTTATCTAATCACTAGCTGATAGTATCAGCCAAAACTAAGAGCCACTTCCAGTACTGACCTTCATGTTGCCACTCCAATGTTCTACTTTGACCTGGCAGATTAAAGTACAACATATTGCAAAAGCCAATTTCAAATTTGCCTCTTGTTCATTTGTCGACTCTTATGTTATTCTTTGACCTGTATTAACTCTACATTCGGCTTTTTGTCCCAGATATTCATAATATTTTCCTACGTTTCATCGTTCATGTGGACATTGATGTACTCTGTAGACATCTGTCTTCAGATCCACGATCAACATTCCAGGTACCATTTATTTTTAATAAAATATCAATTATGGTTATTTGATTAATTTAAACCCTTCGGATATGAAAGCTCCAGAAAACTGAGTTTTGAACACGGAAGTCGGTTTTCTGAGAGGTCTCCATGCCTCATTGAGATGCTCAAGGTCTACCGAGTAGCACTATTTTAACCGCCGCCGGGTTAGCTCAGTTGTCGAGCGCGAGGTCGTGAGTTCAAAGCTCGGCCGGACCAACACTCAAGGTCTTAAAATAACAGGAGAATGTGCTGCCTTTGTTATGACATCTGTAAATGGTTAGATATTCTAGTCTTCTCGGAAAAGGACGAACAATTACCGTAGCCCCGTCTCACTGCACTGTTCTTGTGGGACGTTAAAGATTTCACAACACTGTTCGAAAAGAGTAGGGGACGTAGACCCTGGTGGCGTTGTCGACCTTTGTAAGGTTTGTTCAACACATTTGACCATATTCACATGTTAATTTGCGCCGTAGCATTGTTAAAGTTATTATTACGAAATTATCATTATAATAATACAGATGGTTCAAAGGACTGGGTTGCAGTGAAGTCATGCGGACCTCTCAGACAACGTTCTTCCGTTTCTATAAATAATTTTAATGAAGATTTCACATCCCAGCCGACGCCCTGAATGTCCCTCTCTGTCCCTTATGTTCTCTTGAACGCACGTGATAGCTTAAATTATCCAAAATAAGACTCTGAAATAGTATCATTAAGATAAATTAGCTCTTTGGCATATAAATCGTCAGCTGTTTTCCTGTTTGTTACACCAGAGTAAGAAGTTATACGTATCACATCCTTGCCTGGCTGATTCCGGCGTTAGCGGTCCTATTTCACCTATTAGAGAAGTAAGTAATCTATAGTCTCAAGGATCCATGAGCGTGTTTACCTAAATTAAACCTGATGCAAACACGAGGAGTTTGAGAGAATTTCAGTGTGCTACGGGACATTCTTCCTTCGAGTGTCTGAATCACCAGTAAAAACAAAGAAGCCAATTCCTGGCATGAAGTATAAGTTTTTACATAGCTTGATACAAACACCGGGTTGTTGGCCAATAAGAGCACGGGCATTCTCGATTTTGTTTCCCATAATGTATTCAACTTTGATTTCGAGTTTTTATAGATGTTTTGTACAGTATCGTAAGTTATACCTTTATCTCCAGTTGAGGGTATAACTCTGCAAACTACATTTCAGAACCGAGTTAACTTTTTACCTCACAGTACCTCACAGTGACAATTTTATAAAATGTCTACAATTTACATACATTTTTCGCGCGTTCGTTTTTCTAGCCTTTGCTTAATTGACAGTATATTGTTATTATAAAGTTATAATAGTTTTAGCTTTTGTATTTATTTTTGCTCATAATTCCGTTTGTAAGGTGCTATTGAACTGAAGGAAAATGGCGCGATACAGGTCCATTATTACATTAATCTCATGTCAATTATTATTATTGTTATTATTGATTATTATTATTATTACTTCTACTGCTGATCCTATAAATCAGCAGACAGAGAATAAAGTAGTCAATCAGATTGCAGGTTCGGTGATATTATGCGGGCTTATTGCTATTTATGTGAGTTTGTAGGAAATGTCTGCAAATATACCAACAACATTCTGGAAAGATTTTCAGTTGACTACTCAATGTGGTTGCACGTACGTACACAGTTAAACCATGGTTAAAACGCCGGAGAAAAGCGGACAAAATAGTGGCAAAAGATATGATGGAGTGAGTTTCTAAAAGCATTTAAAATCTTTCCATTTTTTCAAGCCTATTGCAGAGAAGAACCCAACTCTATTCCTTAGAGCTCCATATTCCACTGTGTTTTACCGCAATGGTATTGCCCATTATCTACCTGAAGGCGTATTACAAAGGTACTTTAGTACATAATACAACATAGACACCCTTTGTACAAACTAACTTAATGTTTCTTTAAATGTCTTGCGATCTTCATTACGTTAGCCAATGTGGAGCTGTGGTTACATTTGTTGCATGACAGCGGTCCACAAGCTCAGCAGGGTCCAGGTGGAAATTGTTTTGAAAATGATCCTCTTTCTCTCTCACCAAAAACAAAGGATATCACCATTCTCCCTTCCATTCGAGGCCATTCGATCCAAAAAATACCTCCCAATTGCAAGTAACCTTTGTGTCAACCGTTGTCCAATCTTTTCGTATAGAATGCACTAAGTCTTATAGTTATAAGTTAGAATTAATTTACCTACTTAAATGATTAATTTTCTAACTTGAAACAAGTTAAATGTTCATTTTTTTTGTTTCCATTAAGTCGCACGGAATATAAGAAGTGGACAGTGTTTCACTGATGTCCAGAGAAACCTCCAAAAATCAATACGAAGAAAGTTCTTTTTGATTGTCTTTGTTTTCTACGTTTGGTAAGTGCAAATTTCTCTGCTGTGTAAGCATGATCCATGTAAATGCTTTGTTGACTAGCCTACGTGTAGCCGCACCCTCTCCCGTTTTTTTCCCTCGGGGGGAGGGTTCGGCTACACGTAGGCTATTTGTTGACCAAACGTGTTTAGTGCCCAGGCATTGGCCGAGTCTCAATTTTCGTATACGCTGACGGAAATAGTTCAAAGTATAATTACGTCATTATATTAAATGTCAATAATTGCCACGGTAGTTGTAACAAATGAAAAGCGGACGAGTGAGTGTTGCGAACACGTTATTATTGTGAATAATTTAATTAGGACTTCTGTCGAGAGCGACAGGATGTATTTCGGAGGTAGAGTGAGCAGAGAACGCGAACATTATGAATCCGTGATCAACTATCGTGAGTAATTTTAAAAAGATTAGGTAACAGAAGCACGCGGTATGCCAGCTATAATACTATCTGCCCTTATTATAAGTGTGAGACTGAAAGAGGCCGTTCTTTTGCTGTATCAGCTACAAGACTTTGGAATAATGTGCCTCTAAGTACCAGAAAATTAGACTCCGTTAAGTTACATACATACATACATACATACATACATACTTTATTGGAACTCCCTTTAACAGGGCTTTTCAGTCACAATAAACTAACTATTAAAAAATACTAAAAACTTATTTACAATAACAATTTAAATTTAAAATTTAATTAATTGTTATAAAACATATTCTTAAAAAGAGTCTTCTTAAAATTATTAATTTCTTTGATATTCTTAATGTTCTCAGCTAGCCCATTCCATTACCTTGGACCCCGATAGGAAAACGCCCTTTGTCCTGTTGACAGTCTACATCGGGGAACCACAAAATTATTACATCCCCTTGTATTCCTATTGTGAACTGCTGAACGTTTAACAAAATATTTAACTAAATAATCTGGAGCTAGACCATTTACACATTTGAATGCTAAAACTAAATAATTAAATAAAACTTTCTCTGTAACATCTAACCATCTAAGAGATTTCCGACCCTGAGATATATGGTCAAACTTCCTTAACCCTAATACA
Source organism: Ricordea florida (assembly GCA_949710005.1). Taxonomy (NCBI): domain Eukaryota; kingdom Metazoa; phylum Cnidaria; class Anthozoa; order Corallimorpharia; family Ricordeidae; genus Ricordea; species Ricordea florida. The sequence continues at coordinate 1,245,059 of OX453282.1, read as the reverse complement.
ACTCTGGCTGCAAAGTTCTGCACCAACTGTAGTTTGTGTAGATTACGTTTAGATGTGTTCCCCCACACTGAGGAACAATAAAACAATTTACTGAAAACGAAGCTATTTATAAGTAATAATAGTGTTTTCTTGTCTAAGAGATGTTTAATTCTTCTGATATGTACCAACTGGTTCATGCAACTAGAAGCTGTCTTAGAGATATGTACATCATAAGTGAGACATTGGTCAATATATACCCCTAGATCCTTGGCAAACGGAACTGGTGAAATAGTTTTGCCTAACAAAGACAATGAAATAGGAGGTAGCTTCTTAATAAGTTGTGCTGAGCCAACAACCACTAGTTTTGTCTTGTCAGGGTTTATGAGTAGAGCATTTGTTGCGCACCATTTGCTGATATTCCTAAGATCTTGGTTTACAGCTGCCATAGCACTTGATGAAGCTGATACAGAAAATTTAAAGTACAATTGACTATCATCAACATACGCGGCAGCTTGACTGTAGGTAATAGCACTAATTAAATCATTAATATAAATTGTAAAAAGCACTGGACCCAAGATTGATCCCTGAGGTACTCCATTTGTTAAAGGTAACATTTCTGAAACTGAATCTTCGTATCGTACCCTTTGATATCTACTAGATAGATAACTGCTAAACCAGGAAACCGCCGAAGCTTTAAGGCCAAGTTTTCGTAGTTTTTCTAACAATAGATTATGATTAAGACTGTCAAAAGCTTTTGACATATCAAGCAGTACAAGTAACGAGGCTGATTTTTCGTCAATTGCTTTTAAAAGATTGTCTGAAACATTAATGAGGGCAGTTTCTGTCGAATGCATTTTCCTATTACCACTTTGATAGAGCGACAGTTTATCATTCGTTGTTAAAAATTCCACAAACTGCTTGTGTGCCAGTCTCTCACTTACTTTCGATAGAATGGGTAACAATGATATCGGTCTATTGTTAGCCGGTTCTTCTGAATTGCCTTCTTTAGGTACCGGTATCACCTCAGCAATTTTCCATGCTTTGGGAAAGGCAGCCATTTGAAACGAACCATTTACCAGTCTAGAGATCACAGGTGCGATGCAGTCACAACTGTCTTTTAGGACTCGAGCAGAGATTTTATCATATCCTGACGCTTTGTTAGAAGCTAAACTCTTAATAGCAGACTTGACATCAGTTTCTTTTACATTTTGAAACTCAAATCCTTTTTGTTCAGCATGTAGGCCGGTTTCCATACTTTCCTCCCTAGGACCACATTCTTTATCGAAACCTTGTTCCTTTGTTAGCAAGTTCGCTTTATAGGCAGTAAGTTCGCCTACTGATGTGAAATACTTGTTGAATTTATTTGCCAACGTCTTATGGTCCTCCAAAGTACTTGGACGTTTAGCAACACCTCGAGACATGCATCGATTTAAGATCTTCCAAATGGCATTTGTATTTCCTCTGCTGTTAGCTATTTCGTTCCTTACATGGATTTTTTCAGCAAGCTTCAGTTCTCGTTTCACTTCTTGTCGAAAGAAGCGATATCCGTTCCAGCATAGTCTGTCATTGGTTTGAATGGCTTTCTTATGCCAGCAGTCCCTGGTCTTCATGAGCTGCTTTATTTCAGGTGTTACGAACGGATTAGAGCGGGATTTGATCTTTATACGTTTGATAGTAGGCGCATGCTGATCCAACACGTCTAAGAAGAGAGAATTAAATGTTTCCACTTGGGAATCGATGTCATCAAAGAAGTGTACCATGTGCCACGGGACAAGAGAAAGGTCTTCGCAAAAGCTATCGGACATGTACCTAGAATAGCTTCTTACAGTAACATATTTGGCTTTAACTTTAGGGCGCCTTATCCTCAATGTAACTTCAACTAAGTTGTGATCACTTATTGAGGACGCTACGACTGAGCAAGACTCCGCTAGGGTGGGGTCCGTACAAATAATGACATCAATCAGGGAGCGTTTCGTTTCTGTGATTCTAGTCGGTTCCTTCACCAATTGTGTCAGGTTGAAAGTAGCACAAAGTTCCCTCAAGGCTCGACTACCCACTGTGTCATCGAGAATGTTGCAATTTAGGTCACCCAGAATGATGATTTCATTGCCAAGCAGTAACATATCCAGTAAACTGCTTGACATACCATCGCTGAAAGTTAACGTAGCACTAGGTGGTCTATAAACAGTGCAAATAAGAATTGATTTACAGTGACGAACTTGGACTTTTATCCAGAGCTGTTGAAAATTTTCGTCGCTAATTCCAGAGACATCCCTTATAAGTGTCGCTTTGAATGTATCTCTAATGTATACTGCAAGGCCGCCACCGGATTTATGTTCTCCCCGATCTTGGCGGAAGAATGCAAATCCCGGGATGTGCATTACTTGATTATCAACCGTCGAGTCAAGCCAAGTCTCTGATATAGTAAATATATCAAAGTCATGTTCTTCAATAGTATGTTGTAGAAGAAGAAAGTGTTCGCGCGACTTTAACGAACGGATATTCAAATGAGCAATCTTGATGCACGAATTTGCATGTTGGTCGACCACGGACGCGGACGTAGATGAATAGTTTTCGTTGGTATTTTGTCCAGGCTGATAGTTTTGCTTTTTTTTTGAGTTTGGGCCAGGCTGTGGGTGAACATCGCCACTAAGGATGATCTGTAACATCACTGGGTTAAAACTTTCGGTCCCATTAGGAGAGTAGAGCAGTCTTCGTCGAAGAAACTTTCTTTTGATCGTGCACGTGGCGATCTTGGTTCCCGATGTAAATAAGGTCGAAACTCCATTTTCAAAAACTTCTTGGCCTGACAAAATGTTTGTCAGGTTAAGGACATCTCCAGAATCGGTAGAATTGATCTTAGGTCTTGTGGTGCTGTTTACGTACTCGCAGATAGGAAGAAACAAGCATAAATACGGAATAAGCGCAGAGCTCAGGAAAACGTGACCGTTCTGCATGACCGTTCTCATCAATCTTAGTTCTTATAAACTAATTTATTTAAAACGATCTTTGCAAAGCAGCAACATTTGGATCATTTTAGGATTTAACATTTTAAATTTAAGTTCTTAATCTTATTGCAATTATTATACTCGCGTTTCTCTTAATTCTAGGTTTTAATTTTTATTATATTTGTATTTATATAGTTTTATTTTCTGAGGGCCACAAGTTTATTAGCCTTTGACTATTAAGAGTTTAACCCTCTTTACTTACTTACTTACTTACTTACTTACTTACTTACTTACTTACTATGTTAATGGCAATGAACAGACCATTTTCCGACTTCCACTCACAGCTAGCGCGTAACTCATGTCCAAGCCTTCGCACAGTTCACAAATTTTCCTCTGCCTTAGCGCTGTCCAAAACAAGTACATCGCCCAAAGAAGACAAAATCCCTCCTCTATTTTATTACTAAACTCTTCATCTTTTTCCTTTTTATAAACTGTCCTCTAACGCCAATCGAATTCATCCATGAGCTGGCTTACAGAAACTTTTGATTGAAGGAAAGCAGCGGTCATATCAGTGATAAAATGCTTATTGACTGGGTTAGGTCGAGCCGAACGGGAACATATCTGGCTCTCGGTCACGACACACAGAACTCGCTCCTCTCGATCCGTACGTTATGAGTTCGAGCCAACTATGTTACCGTCCGGCCCTTCCAGTCAGTCAATAAAATACATTTTATGAGGATTTTACATTTCTCATACACCCGGTCATACACGAGCTTCTACTGGCACTGACGTCATGTCGCGAATTTACCGAGCTTCAACACGTGACAGTGATGATGACGAACTCTCAGGTTTATATCGAAACGTCAGTTAATGTGAAGAAGAGTTCTTCTGCCTTCACCAAACTCCACTAACAACTAATTAGACTGATACTAAATATCCAACAATAATGACATTTTTCCAAGTCTGAAAACAAAATCGTATTATTATTTAGTCCAATAATTTTTTTTTTTCACAAACAATTTAATTTCTCGGAGACATTATTATACAATACTAAGAATAATTAATTGTTATATCTATATTAACTACAACGTCCTTCACACTGTCGGCCTAGACTAACAAAGCTATTTGCCGACAGTGTGGTCAGATTGTAATTTGTTATTCATAATTGAATAAAAACTGTTACTGTTACTGTTACTGCTAGGTTCAAACCATTTACAGTAGATGAAATCCGATATATAATTATTCAGAATTGTTGTTAAATACCAGGAGACCACATATGCTTGCTATATGGTAAAGATGCATGACAATGGACTGTAACTTATAAAATTTAGCTTAACGAACGAGCGAAAAAGCACAACTTTGCAATAGAGTATACCAAAAGCCATAAGTGTTCCCATGACAACAGGGCTACTTTACAGCCCTGCCTGCTGGTAGGATCTCAAGCACCGAGGTATCATGGAACCAAGGTTATTACTAATTACACATTAGGAATGAACGTAAGCGCGACTATAAAATATATGGTTTATTTCAGCTGGATAGCAGAACTTACTTATCTCGTCTCACATGTTGAAGAGTTCTCTTCAAACGATTTCGCTGTCTGGTTTTTAATAGTAAGTATATTTCCTCTCTATTTATATGAAATCCCGTTTTGTACTTTGCTCAATTTGGTTTATTTTCTTCACAAGACGCCCTGTTCGTACTGTGTTCTCCATATCCAATTCAATCAGGTTAAACCTCGAAGCATTTGTTATTTAAAGAGGGAGTCAACAAACCGCCTCTTCCAAAACAGCCTTCGTCATAACACGTAAACGTACCGTTTCCCAGTGCCCTCCTCCTGCCCAGGCCCCACTGCTCCCTCCTACATTCGTGTGGTCATGGCATTATTATTTACATGGACCGAGAGAGGCGTGGGTTTTAACTGGTACGCAATCAGATAGAAACACGGGTATTGGGCCAATCAGAGCGTGTTTCACATCCATTGTATTTTATTACACGTTTGTATCATTTTTTTTTTATAACAACGCCAAACAACCAAACATTTGCGTTTCGACATTTCACAGGCTGCACTTTGTCCGCTACAAGGATTTTTAAACTGTTTAGTGTACGGACAACAGAAACAATTCACCAATTGCTGCAAGCAATCGTTAGAAGCAATAAAAGGCCACAAGGAATCAGAAACCAAATTCTCATCAATTGAATCCCATACCACGCCTACGTTGTCCGATGAATGGAACATCAATTCGTTGAATAAAAGGACGTCTCTTCCACATCAATGCCCACCATGTTTAGCTAACAAGAGACTTTATGGCTCCACAGCCAACACAGAACAACCTTTCGTAGTGCGATTACTGGGAGAATATTCTAGCTGTACTTAGCAGTGTCAGATTTCGATCGTCTTCTGTTGGGATAAACAGTTCGCGGTCAGTATTTATTGAATGCTCATAAGTAGGAAATCCGTTTTCGGTTGTTTCTTTTGTCAATCAAACCGAAACAAAACTTGACAAGGTTTTATTTACACACCAACAATTTTAATTTGTCAATTCAGACTATGCCAAGGAAAACGTGCTCGTGTGTAACCAGCTTTCATACTGTGGTAAATATATGTGCATCAGTGCTAAGAACTATATTACTTTAATGTTTCTTCTTATCATTTTCATGAGTAAGTGAAAGTAATTGATTAAAGCAAAACAGCTATCAGCACTAGAAGAACAAAAGGCTTTAGGATGTGGGAGGTCATATGTGCGTATAGGCCATACGAATTTTGACCTTAAAAATATATACCTACTGTGTCCCATACAATAGTTAACAATCAAAGTAGGACTATGGTGAACTCGTGGATATGTTTACAAAACAGAGAAAAAAAGAAATAATTTAAAAATTAACGAGGTTTTTTTTCAGAGTTGTGATTGAATGAACTTGAAGATAATTTTAATAATCTATAATCACAACATAAAAGTGACCAGGGAGCTGAGTAGCTTTTTGAAATAAACATACAGTGAGTACATGACGCCAATCATTTGACTACACTAGGCATCAGTTATAAGGCAGGTGGCAAGCATACAGTTGTTAAAAAATTTGATAACTAAACATAAGGGTACAGGATTAAATGGCACCGAAACCAAATGTAGTTCTGGTATCCTGCTGCTCACTGTCTGTGTGTTCAAAGTAACAGGGTCCTTCTGAATAAGGTCTGAATTTTGTTGCCATGACATTGTCAATTTTATCATCATTATAGTTTTTGTTGTCTACAAGTCTATTCAATGTATTCAACAGAAATATCCACCTTGATTCTGCAGCTGATAATGAACAAAACCATGTAGGATAGCCCAGCTGACGAATCATACCAAACAAGTCTTTCTTGCATTTTTGCAAAGTATGTTAGTGATGATCTTAAAATGCTTAAGACTCTCAATCCTTTATCAAGTTGAATTAGTTTATTTACATTACCATCTCATTTTAGGTTATCAGTGGTATATATATTCAGGGCTGCACTTAAAAAAAATCACACTTGCCATCATTAATACAGCAATACATCTTTGTTTTTATCCTTATAACTTCTTGTTTTTACAATGTAAATATGATGAGTCACACAACAGTAAGCAAAACAGGTAAGCCTATTTTTCCAACATGTCTACTTCAACACAATCTAGTTCACTTCAAGGTAAATTCGGAAATCAATAGACAGAAAACGTTTCATTGTAACGGCTTGTGGTGCATTGTATATAATATAACGCTTAATTTCGACTTACTCTTTTCGACTTACTCTTTTCGAACCCTGGTTCTCCGTCACGGCATGCGCCTCTATATTTAATGGTAAGCGTTGACATACTTCTTGACCGTCCCAATACTTCTCCAACTCCATTCCTGTTAGTACTAACACTTAAATCAGTAGAAAAGTCCTCCATGTGATGTTTCTTATGCAGGTTGGCCGCAGAAGTTCTTCGGTTTCACATCATGGATTCGTCAATTTATTGTTTTCAGTAGTAGTTTCGTTCAATAACGAGTACTCATTTCGCTCATATAAATTCTCATTCAAGTGCTAATTTCGCTCTATGAGTTCTCACCAAAGCTTACTACATTAGCAAGAGATTTTCTCATCTTCAGATCACTTTCGAGCCAACTGAAATTCATATACTGCTTGTAATCTTGGGGGCGGTCGATGGCGGTCGATGGCGGTCGATGTCGGAAAAGCGAATAGTTATTATCTGTTCACGTTTAGCGCCTGGCCGAGTAAAAGGCTCATGAAATTCAGTCTCCAAGTTGGTCATTGTCCTAACTGGAAACATTTAAACTCCTTTTGATTTTAGTAAGACCGCTAATGAGGCCCTGTTAGTGAGGTTCTTTATGTCGCGCGTCTGAGTTTCAAACCTTTTCACGTCGCAATTTCGGAAGGTCGAAGGTCGCTGTCGTAATTTCCCGTGAGCGGCTCGTCGTTCGTCGCCATTTCAGGTCCTTTATGTCGCCGTTTCAAGGCCATGTTGCTTGTCGAAATTTACCCCTAACAGGGCCTCGCTAATCGTCCTCTTAAGCTACAAAATCATTACAAACTCTGGCAACGGTACGATACACTTTCAGCGTGAACTTTCATCAACAGACTTCCGTGACTTCGGTCACGACAATTGTCGTCTTCATATCGGTGCCCCCGAGTTCTATCCGACTAATTACGAAGTGTGTCTACACTGGAGTGAGTGAGTGAGTGACAATTTGCATATCGGAGTCCCCACAAAAACTCGCAAATACGCTTCGCGTATCCACGAGTTAAAAATGAGCTGTACTTTTCTCCAATTAAAACCTGGATAACTCAGGACGAAGTGCTGCCTTTGTAATAACATATGCAAGTGGTTAGACTTTCTAGTCTTCTCGGATAAGGACGGTAAAACGTAGGTCCCGTCTCACAACCCTTGTTCCTGATAACTTAGTAGGACGTCAAAAGAACCCACACACTGATCATAAAAGAGTGGGGGACGTAGTTCCCGGTGTTGAGGGGGGCGTAAGGGTTTGCGGTGATGCGGTTTTGCGTTATTTTTGGTGCGGTTTTGCGGTAATTTTCATTTCAACTCGCTGTATTGCGGTTTCAAGACACTGAGCGGTTTGCGGTTATTACAACCTTTAAATCGCGGTTTTCGGTGAAAAAAAATTTCTGCGGTGGTAACACTCTTCAGAACAGTCGGCAGGCGGACGGCACCCGTTTGTCTTGCAAGCGCGAGCCAAGTGTTTTGTTTTACAACGCATCAGGGTTCATTATATCAGCTTACAGTTTAACTCTGTGGTTTGCAATCACAGCCTTTTCGAGTCAATACTTAATGTGATTAAACGTTTTGGTCGTTTTGGCCAATGATGCTTCGATGATGCTATGATGGTATGCTTAATATTAACGTACAATGTTATCAGGATGTATCACAAGTCTTGCTGACGTAAGCTTTCATATTGTGGCCTCCCTGTACGTGCCGTTTCGGTTTTCGGGAAAAAATCCGATGCGGTTTGCGGTTTTTTGGCGTATTTCTGTGCGGTTTTCGGACCCCCCTTACGCCCCCCTCCGGTGTTGTGGTCTGACCTTTGTATAGTATACACCTACAAGTTTTAACGAGCTTAATTATTGTGTTGTAAAGTATTGTGTTGTAAAGTATTGTGTTGTATCAGGGGGCCAAAAGAACACAAGAAAATATGTAACTATAAATTGTTTAAGAAAAGTGTATTAAAGATTGACCTGATTAGCTGCTGCACCTAGAATTACGTTAAGGAATGGGTCGTTGTTCATCGTGGAAAATGTGATAATATAAATTCTTGGTTCATCCCCGGTGTAATATAATTTATTCACACAACCGACGTAAAACAAAGGACACACCGCATTCTTAACAATGTACCTAACCCTAACTAACAAAGAAAATGAATAAATTATATTACACCGGAGATGAGCCAAATTCTTCTTTTGTCAAACGGTGTAGTCACTGAATGTTGATCCGCTGGTCAGACCAAAAGATCTCGCTGACCACAGCTAGCCAGATGGCGTAGTCTACAAGATACCGTGTGAATGCGGGGAAACCTACATCGGAGAAACGGGACGACCTATACAAGAAGGAATAAAAGAACACGACAGAGACATCCGCCTCGCTCGAACTCAACACTCCGCCGTTTCAGAACACGACAACCAAACCGGGAACAAGCCGCTTTGGAGAGAAGTTAGGTTTATTGATCGTGATAACCACTAGTGCACTAGGAAGGTAAAAGAGGCAATACACCTAAGACTGCACCCTAATAACATCAACAGGGTTGACGGACTTGAAACTCCGGAAGCGTGGATGCCGACAATCAACAAACACAACAACAAACAGCCTGCGGACCCCTGAGGAAAACAAACAGGAACAATAGCAGGATCGAAACGCACCAATCAGAGCAGACCACACAGCTGCATAATGGTGAGCCGGAATCAGTCAACCCCATCGCCTGAAGAAGACTAGCAGTAAGCAGTTGAAACGTCGCGATCAACATCCAGTGACTACATCGTGTGACAAAAGAAAAATTATATTATTTTCTTCTCTTATATATTACATTTGTTTATAGGTTTTAGAGCTTTTAAATAGTCGTTTGTATTTTAATAGTGTCTGTTATGTTTTAATTTAATTTATTTCTTATTCATGTTGTGACTAGACCTGTAAAGTAACTTTCATACAGCTAAGTGTCAGTCACGTTAATAAAGTCGTATTCGTAATCGTATCAGAAATCCAGGATGACAGCAGATCACGTAGGCTAAATTATACAAATAATAATGTCATTATGTTATTTTATAAGTAGCTGTATAATAACAATAAACTCTAGGAGGCATTGCAATTTTACATCCTCATTAAAGACAAGAATGCTGGAATAGAAAAAAAAATTATGGACATATAAATTAACCCTCGAGTTTTACGAGAGTGAATTGAGGACCGCTCAATAATAGTAAGGGCTGGTTCACACTTTGACATAAGCATAAGCATAAGCATAAACATAAACATAAGCATAAAAAAATATGTGTGAACCGGGGTTACATAAGCATAAGCAGAAGCATAAGGAAATGGAAAACGTTCCATTCCTTGTGCTTATGCTTATGCTTGTGCTTATGCTTATGTAACCCCGGTTCACACATATTTTTCTTATGCTTATGTTTATGCTTATGCTTATGTTTATGCTTATGCTTATGCTTATGTCAAAGTGTGAACCAGCCCTAAGCAAAAATAGTAATTACCCTGTGATGTTTCTTAGAGACACCGACTGCTATGAGCAGTGGTAACTATATTTGCAGCTACTGTAGTAGCTAGATTAACTTTATTCATCCATGTGATAACTTACAAAAATATTTATACCACGAATGTGCATTTACATGAAATATACAAAGAAAAACATTTAGATACTGTTAAACTGAAAAGTTTTGACAGCATAAATCAGACGAATTTGCAGGAATTTCCTTGTATGATGTGATGACTTAGGTTAGCTGAAGTAAAACAGGAAATCTAGTCCAGTTTCCTTGTTCAGGAGTTCTCAAGTCTCCAACAACATCCTCTGCCCTGTTAATTGAACACATCAAATGAGCTGAACACATCAAATGAACAGTGAGGGTCCCATAAACATAACAATTATGCTTTTATTATATGGAGAAGAGTGTTTTACTGGGAACTAAATCACTCGTAGATTCCATACGCCACTTCATCCGGGACCCTAGTGGCGTATTTTCCGTATGTCACCTTTGTGAGTGTCGTATCGTTCAATGACGTCACGATTCCCGCCTTTTACTTTAGTCTCCATATAATAAAAAGAACATTACACGTTGGCGAGAAGATATGAATTTTATGTTCGAGTGGCAAGAACAATATCTCACGAGTGAGCGAAGCGAACGAGTGAGATATTGCTCTTGCCACTCGAACATAAAAGTCATATCTTCTCGCCAACGTGTACTATCCTCTGTATAATGGACCAGGCAGTGATTGACGACTTAAGATGACTAAAACATTTTCAAAGCCTTTGGCTTTGTCAACTTCAATAATCACACAGTAAAATAAAGTCTTGGGTACATTTAAATTCATAATATTCATGTTAACAATAAAAGTCAAGCTTCTCACTCATTGTACTGATGGCACAAATACAACAGTGCAAGGCTGATGGACAAAACAGTACAAAGTGTCATCCAGAGATCTGCATTAAAATGAAGTTATATCTCCAGTGGATCCAGTGGAGGTTTTTCTCCGGGTACTCCGGTTTTCCCCTCTCCACAAAAACCAACATTTGATTTGATTTAATTAAATATGATTTGATTTGATTTGATTTGATTTGGGCTTTACAGTGTCCCCAATTAGTAGGTCAGTGCTAGATACAGTTGACACTCAAATAAAGTTCATTATTATTATTATTCTGTCATTTATCATCCATTATGGTCACTGTTATGTCACTTAGGAGCCACCTTCAGAGATTTTCAACCTTATCCCATATCCACTTCCTTTTACTGTACTTAGTTACAAGGTTTTAACCCAGAAGTGCACACTAGTCTTGATACCCAGACATCAACTCCAGCTTGTACCAGTTACTGTGATATACTGTAGGAGTATTGCTACTCATATCCAACCCCAACTGCACCACAACCCTCCACTGCACAGGTAACCATATAATTATAACCCCAGGTACCCATATAATTTATATACCTGAGGCCGGTTGTTGGAAGGCCGATTAGCACTAATCCAAGGTTAAATTTTAACCCGGGTTTCATTTCCTCTTGTTAAAAAGCATTTTCTCCTTTAACTTTCTCTATTTTGTTTCAGAGCATACAATCATTAAATTGTATTCAAAAAGAATTATACTGAATGCGCTTTTTAAGCTCTCATATCTGCCTTTAAATTTCGCACTAAACCTGGGCTACCATAACTCTGCTTCGAAAAACCCGGCCCTGGGTGGAGGGAGTGGAGGGGTATATTTCTGGTCAACAGAAAGAGTTGAATTTACACCCAGCATTAAATCACAAAAAAACAGTAATTTTATGCACCTATGTAAAAAGAAACAGTGTGGTCTGTTTTGTCTGAAGAAACAATATACACTTAATGTATGGTCCTGAGGGAAACAGTTAGTGTTGTTTTCCAGAGAGTCTTGATGTTTCCTGAGACGAAGTCGAGGGAAACATCAGGAATCGAGGGAAATCAAATTTAACTAGTATCCCGGGGACCATACATTAAGTGCTTTGTTATATATTTTGACTTTCCCTTAGCAAAAACAAAACAAAACAAAACAAAACAAAGACGGCACAACTGGCGCGCGGGCAACAACTGTGCAATTGCATCCTGGTCGGGATACATCTGAATTTGATCAGGGGCACGTGACCAAAAATCAACCAATCGCAGTGCTCTTTTTGTTGAGTGTAAGTCTAGATATTTAACAACACAAATGACCCCCCACTACTATACCCCTGGAACCCATTTCTACACCACAGTTAACAGAAACAGTGTGGTGTGTTTTGTCTGAAGAAACATCACAAATAACCCCCCACTACTATACCCGTGGAACCCATTTCTACACCTCAGTAAAGAGGAACAGTGTGAAGTTGATATTTTTGTCCATGAAAGCAACACACTTCCAGTCATCAGGCTTTGAGCAATGACCTCCAGTTGAAGTTCAACATACTAACTACCACACTACTGTGGCAAAATAAAAATAATAATAATAATTGCGGGCCCAAGAGAGGCCCGCAACCCTAATCTTGACAGTGACCAGCGGATTGCGTTTTACGCGTGCGCGCCACGTTAATAACAGGCAAGCACAAAGCGGAAGTTTAAAATTTTGCTCTTCCACTAAGAACGATCGGAATGCAAATAATGTGTCAATCACGACAGTTTGTCGTAACACCGGAAGAGAAAACTCTGTTCTCCAAGAACGATAAGAATGCGAAAAATGAGTCAATCTCACAATGCGATAAATGAGTCAATCTCAACAGTTTGTCACAAAATCGAGGCATGGAAGATTGCAAACGTTACCTTTTGGAGAAGTTGTTTTATAGGTGTTGCTTTTGAGACGATTTGCTGTGATTGTGAAGATTTTTCACGATCTATTTAAATTCATATTGCCGTGAAGATAAGGTGAGTTGCGTTATATTTTATACTGTTCAGTTTTTGGACGGTTAATATTTTCTGGTAAACCACTTTCACTTTTTGAAGGAGCTGTTTGACATGTTTCGATTTACGGAGCTGATCTACTACAACTCAATGCAAACTTCCCAAAAAACGTCCACACGAATGTACATTTTGTAATCTAAAATTATACACTCTCGTTCCAGTACCTTCCCTTAAGTGCATCTAGGCCCGCACTTTCTAACCTGTGGTTACCACTAGTAATAATAATAATAATAATAATAATAATAATAATAATAATAATAATAATAATAATATCATTAAAACTTTCATTGCTCAAGTACCTGAGTAAGGTACTGGAGCGATGAAAGCCATGATAAACACTGGGTTTCCTAAGTGAACATGTTGCTGCCTGGCACCCAAGAAGATAACCTGGATCCAACAGCTGGAAAGGCCGGTGCAGAATCTATCATAGTAATAATAATAATAGTTGGGTTCAAACTAGACCATTTGGTCTGCCTTAGTAATTACCTAAGTTGACTTAGTGGAAATCACACGTGTGAACCACTAAGTCAAAAATGCGTGATTTGGAGCTTAGACGGTTGTTATCCCCGGCATCATCAAAGGCATTAAGTTGTCCAAAGATGATGTGAATTCAATCACGGGTCAAATGCTTTCCGTGCATGGCGCGAAAACCTGCAAGAAAAGGGAAACATGTACCGCCGTAACGAAGACGATTTTCCATACGATTTTCCACACGACTTTCCTCTATTTACAACGTAAGTTGGGCTAGTGTTTTATTTGCACAAATAAGCCATCTGCAAGGAAATTCATTCCATTTTCTTTATATCGTAGATCGGAAGCACGTTTGCCGCATGTTTATGCTTCGTCTTCGAGTGCTGGATCCATGGCGGCCACACAATTTGGTCAATCTCCTGCGCCTTTATGGGGCCATTTTATTACTCTCGCCTGAGTGTTTATTATGTGAATCAAATGGTTCAAGTCCTACCTCAGAAACACACACCCGAACAAGAGTAGATTGGACTGAGGAGGAAAGCATAATCATCCTTGACACGTGGAACTGCCTTTACGAATCTCTCAAATCAGTCTCTGTTTCTCAAAGGAAAGCTTTGTAGGCACAAATCCTGCATAGTTTTTTTAAGCAAATGCAGGGAAGCGGATCTGACTACCAACAGAAACCTAGACCAGGTTAAAAAAAGAATAAAAAATCTTGAGTATGAGTACCGACAGGTGAGAACAAAAAATTAATGGCATCTACGGGTGAAGAAGGCGCCATAAAGCTATAAGCTGGCTGAGCGTTCTACGAGCAACTGGATTAAGTATTGGGCACACGGGAAGCCATAAACCCGGAAAGGATGACCGTCTGTAAATCAAGCATCATTCCAGAGAAGAAGGGAACAGATTATTCACTGGGGTTGTCAGTAAGACCTAAGAAACGGAACGAATCACCGGCAAAACTGATTCTCAGCCAAGCACCAGCTCCATCACAGAGACGAGCTTTTCACCAAAAACGGAGGAAAAAATTGGGAAGAAAGAGGCAAAAAAGGGGAAAACAGCCAAAAGTCTCCACCGTCCTTTCAGCAGACCAAATACCCTCTCCACTACTGATCTCATTGCACTTAACTCCTCTGTGGAGGCAGGTATCCTCTGTTAGAGAAGGGCTTCAATAGCCATTTTTTCAAAAGATAAGCACTGTCCTCCACGAGCATTGGTCGTAACAGCGTCCCGTGAATTACTCTTGTTGGCGCTGTTAGAATCTCTTCATTTTCTGCAAGGTAAAAAGTCCCGCTTAACCTTAAAAATCTTGCATCATGAATGCTACCAAGGAAACCGACCGCTATATGCTGAAGAAGTAACTGGGCATTGACTATTCCTCGCAAGTTGACGCTGTAGTACTGTAGAGAGAGGGAAAACTACGGTTTTGGGACAGGCAAATTTTGACAAGGATTTTCTAGCTTATAAGCTAAATTGGTTTTGAAAATTAACCAGGAATTTAATCAGGGATTTAATCAGCAAAATATTTTATCGATTAATTTTTGTGGGTCTGATAATGCTAGCACAGATCAGTAGAATGCCAAGTCTCTGCAAAGTCTCGGCCAAGCCTCCGCAGTCAAGAGGGGCCGACAGGCGGAGCGAGCTGCGCGAGCGGAGGGCGAGCCTACCCCCCGGTGGCTAAGTCGCAGCAAAGTTTCGGCAAAGTTCCCGTGCCAAGCCAGAGATAAATTTTGGGACACAGGGATTTACAGGGTAATATTTCTAGGACAGGTAGATTAAAAATTTGAAAAGCGGTTTAAAGATTTGATATTTTCTACAAAAGTAATTATGGATCGGTTAAGAGAATTATATATTTTTGAACTAAGAATAATAGCAAAAGATCTTGAAATTAAAGGAAGAGCAAAAATGAGTAAGCAAGAACTAATTGATGAAATTTCAAATTTTAAAGATGCGGAAATTACTGATTTAATTGAAAAAGTTTTACCCATTAGCAGAATTATTTGTGATCATGAGAAAATAAAAAAATTTTGTAGCGAATGTACTGGATATAATTGTTTGCATAATAAATATAAATATCGATGTAAAGAATGCGGGGGATCGCAAATTTGTGAGCATAATAAACAAAAACAACATTGTAAAGAATGCGGGGGATCGCAAATTTGTGAGCATAATAAACAAAAACAACAATGTAAAGAATGTGGGGGATCGCAAATTTGTGAACATGACAAGCAAAAAGCTTCTTGCAAGGCTTGCATAATGAAATTATTAAATGATTTAAAATAAAAGCGAAGAATGGGCAATTGTGTTATGGAACCAAAATAAAGGTTTCATAACAAAATTGATATTTAAAAAGAAAAAATATAAAAGAAAAAAGTTGTGAAATTATGGCAGGATTATGCTATAAAGATTTTATATATACTAATTTGCGTTTTGAATATTCTATTGGAAAAGGAATGAATTTTTGCGATTTTATTAAATCATGTAATAAAAATTTTTTACCATATATTTCAAAAAATAGAGGATTTATTAAAGAAAAAGAAGGAATTTTTAAAAGAAAAGGATATAATTATCAGCGCACTTATGTTTATTATGAAATTAGCTTTTCTACTACCAAGGATAATAATATACAATATTCTAATAAATTTTTACAAATAGATTTTGATAAAGGGTTTTCATTATGTGAAGAATATCTTAATGCTGTAATTTGCAATATAAATGATGGATATATTCCTTATTTTTATCGCAACCATGGAGCCCCAGGAGATGAAAGAGATATAAATGATATTAATGATGTAATTTTTCATTCAATAATTATTTATTTACCTGAAAATAGATTTAAAATATTACATAAAAAGAAATTTTATAATGATTTACATGATGAACTAATGGTTGTTGCTTGGCATCCAACTAGATATTTAGATTGGTGCATTGATTTTGAAGAGTTAAAGTTTTTGAAAGAAGAGGTATGGGGTGAAGAAGATTAATATTATCTAATTATGTTATATAACCCAATTATTGGTTACATAACAAAAATTAACTAAATCTTAAACTAAAAGTTATGGGTGAACCCTTAAAATCAAGTTTTTTCCATTCATTGTCTAAGATAGTTAAATCGAAGTGGTTTATGGGGCTCTCATATTTTTGAACCGGAATTGTTGGATAATCCTTTGAGGGAATGTTTGCAAGTAGGTTTGACGGCGCGAGTTTTACAAGTTCTCCATATTTAGTGTTATTCATATATGACGACCTATTATCCACTATGCTACACATAAGTCTCAGAGGCTCCTTAAACTGTATATTTATGGGGTATAATTTACCAGGATTTATAACTTCAGGCACTCCTAAACCAACCGCTAACCCTCTAGTAAGTTTAACTTTGGTGTTCTTATTTGAATAAAGATAGTCAACAGTATCAGTCTCAATTATTGTTATCTTTTCCACTTCAGGATCATTAATAAAGATCGATTGAATGCCACGAAGAGAATATGTACCAGGTTGAATTATGAAACCCTTATTTTTTTCATCTAATATTGTCTGTCGGTCCTTGAAATTAATCAGTCTTTTGGTTTTTATATTACAATCCAAGAGCTGTATCTCTCGAAGATTTTTTAGCGGCGGATCAAAATAAATCCTGGTTTCTGAATCGTACATTGTAATACTTAACATTTTGTTTTGATTACATCATATTCATCTTTAGATTTATATAATCAAAACATTAACGAAACAAAAACCAGGATAACAATGCCCCGCCAATTCCCAAAACAATAAGATTATTTTGATGAAAAGATGTTTCTATATTATCAACTTGTTCATTCTCAGTTTCCTGTTTTTCATTTGTTTTAGGTTTCGTTGGTTGAGGGTTGGT
Organism: Ricordea florida; assembly: GCA_949710005.1. NCBI lineage: Eukaryota > Metazoa > Cnidaria > Anthozoa > Corallimorpharia > Ricordeidae > Ricordea > Ricordea florida. Next base: position 1,227,669 of record OX453282.1, on the reverse strand, counting down.
ATTTAATATAACTTTCGTTGCTCCCAAACTATTAGGTATTCCGACAGCTTTTGTTTCTACATTTACTGAATTATTTACACCAAATTTCATATCTTCTGTTGCTATTTTCAGATTATTATTATACCCAATCACACTTTCTGTATTTATAATTAAATTACTCGGCATCAGCCAAACTCCAGGAGCAACAGCTAAATCAAGCCGTAATTTAGTTTTCTGAACAGATTGTTGGTAATTTTGAACTGATTTAGAAATATCATTTGCTTTTACGGAACTTTCGAATAATGCTTTGAATTCATTTTGCGTTTCGGACGCTCCCCCACCATTTCCCACAATAGAATTTCTTGTATTAACTTGTGCTCCTAATATGCAATAAACAAAAGCTTCAACTGATCTATTTATTCTACCCAACCCCGCCTTTGTTAATCCATGCCCAGATTCTGCTATAAACCATGAGTATTGGAAATCAACAAAATGATCATTTCTCATCATTGAGATTAAATCTCCCTTATTTTTTCTTCCGCCATCATCGTAAAATTTATTTTCTCTGCTTGGCCAAATATTCGCTTCTTTATCGTAATTCCTTATAATTCTAACATTTTGTAATCCTCCGCCTGTTTTTTGAGCAGCTGCACTTCCCGGGACGCTTCCAGGGTCTGCATATCCTTCTCCATAATCAATAAATATATCCCCAATTCCATTATTTGTTCCACCTTTGAATCTAAAATCAGCTAAAGGTTTTTTCCATCCTTTGAAATCTTGGTTATTACTTAATCCAAATTCTGCGCACAATCTATTGTACACATTTTTGTTGTATGGGTTATTTTTTGCAGAAAAAGTTTCTTCATTTGGTAATACTGCTTTTAATTCCTCTAATATTATTCTTATTGTAAAGTATATGTGAAATATGAAAAAACTTTTAATAACGTTTGGGTAATTAAAAATATCACTCAAACTAACACCGCATCCAGATGTTGCACACCAAACCGCCATATTTAACTGCTGAGGCCACTGACTAATATTTGGTTTACTTAACCAAGCTCTGGCTTCTTTTCCACTGGTAAACCCAACAGTTTGATTTTTGAAAATATTAATCATTTCTACGGCGAAACTATCTTTTTCTGAAACATATATATTTAGGTTGGTTAATAATTTTGTTACATTAAGAGCAAATTGATTGAATTTAATTCCGGGTATTGGATATGTTTGTGTTGTGAATTTCAAACTTGATGGAAAAGAACTCACCCTTGCTTTATTTTCAATACCTAAATCTTCCCATAATAATGTTTTCATATTATTTGAAAGATTTGAAGTCCAAGTTTTTCCAGATGGATCATCATCTGACATAACCGTTGTTCCATTGACTTTCCATTCAATATATCCCCCGAATGAGTCATTCACAAATGTAAATTTCCCCAAGTTAGCTTTTGGGTACTTTGCTTTGAAATCGTCCAGTAACATCTTATTCTTTTGTTTCACAATTTATCTGATCTTTAGATCTTTTAGAATAAGATGTAAATTTAATTAACCTCTCTATTAACTCCAGCGAAACAATTGCACCCAACTTCAGTTTTCTCAAAAGAAATCTTTAACCAGCGGGATTGGTTAATTCTTTTAATAGATCTTCTCGTACTTTCTTCCTTATTATACTCATGTCGAAGTTTTTTTCTGAATCTTTTCTGAATTTTTGTCTTATTTCTTGTTTCAGTTTCTGAAACTTTTCCAATTCTGCCAAAATTATGGAGAATTCTTTATCGGATATATCATTATCCTTCAGTGCTTTTGAGACTAAATCGTTAATGGTGTTTAATTTTGATTTTGCAATGGCTACCGTTTGCTCGTGTTTACTAACTTTTCCTGAAAGATTTTTGGACGCAAACCCAAATACGATTGAGAAAACCCCAAAAATCCCGCCTACCACACCTAAAGGAACTCCAACTATAGCGCCTAAACCCGTGAGAGAAGTTCCTAATCCGCTTGCTGATAGAAGAACTGAAACAAATCCTCCAGAAACACTAATTTTTGTGCATATTCCTCTTGCTCTATTATATTTTTTCCTCACTTCTTCGTAATGTTTAATTTCCTTCTCGAGATTTTGCAATACTTCACTTGATTTCTGTAATCTGAAATTAATTGTGCTTTCTCCGTTTTGTGTTTGGAAATTATTATTAGGTAATTGAGGATAAATTCCATTGTAGTCACCCATTTTGTTTTTACTGAACGGTATGTTATCTTTAAATTTGTTACTTTTTCTTGTTCTTCATTTGTTCCACAAAATATAAAACTACTGCCATTATCAAAAGCCAAGCATTTTTACCCAAAAATCCAATAACTTCCCCAGCAGTTTTGAAAAGAAAGCTAACTATCGCCCCAACCATTCCTGGTAATATTTCTCCAAGTTTTTTCCCAAGAGTTTTCAAACCATTTCCAACTCCTCTCCCCAAAGAGGATAAACCCTTTGAAAGACTAGAAACTATAACCCCAATGACGACACCCACAGCACTTAGAATAGCAAAAACGGTAAAGCCATACTTTTTGAATATATATTTTAGTTTCTCCCGTAACGGTAAATTTTTAAATATTTCATCTTTTCGACTCTCAATATCTGATAATTGTTCTGCGTTTGAAATTGCTTTATTTCTAATCTGTTCTCTTAATTTATCATTCTCCGATTTTAATCGTTCATTGCTTTGTTCTAACTTTGATAAATTGGATTTACCCTTCTTATATTTGTCTATTTCTTCTTTGTATAATTTTACCTCATCTAAAATTTTTTCTGCTTGTATTTTTAATTCTATATTCTGTTTAACGGTTTGATCGAAAAGGCTTTTAGTCTCTGCTTTTTGTACCTGTTGTCTCTCAATGAATTCCCTAAGTTCTTTTTCTCTTTCCGCATATCGTTCAATCTCCAGGGGATATACTTCTGCTGTTGCTTTCAATCCTTGCAATGCATTATCTAATTCCTTAATTTTTTCATCGGACTGTTTTAATTCTGAAGCGGCATTATTATATTTTTCAAACATTGTTTCATAATCAGCGCCCAGTTCTTTTCTCATTCCTTTTGGTAAATCTTCAACCCTAAGATTTTTATCTTTATCAAGTATGATATGCTTCTTGGCATTTTCCCTATCACTTAATCTCCCGGTTATACTTCCATCTTCTTCAAATTTAACATTAAATGACGCATCCATCGGATTGAATTCTGGGAAAATATGTTTTAGATATTGCCTCGCTTCTACCCTTCTATCATATTCCCCATCTCTAAAATTATCTGGCTCCCCACCTTCCACGGGTTGATCCCTTTCATCTAGCCCCGGTTGGTAATAATCCCAATCAGGATATTCCAGCTGGTTTGTGGATGTAATCGCGCCCATTTCAAATGTTTCATCATCTTGATTTTCATTATTTTGATCATTTAGTTCAGTTGGATCTAAATCTCCTCCTTCTTCCATGATTTTTTACTCATCAGTAAGAAATCTTTAGACTCCTTTGAGCTGGAGAAAATTGATATTTAAAAAGAAAAAATATAGAAATAAAAAAATGGTAAGAATAGTAAAAAAAATACGAAAATGCGATATAGGTTTTACCTTGGAATATTTTAATGATAAAAAAATACCAAATATGGATTTTTTGAGATTAATAAAAGAAGATTGTTTATATCATTTATCAAAAGCTCTTTCTATTAAATATGAAGATCAGCCAAATGAATTGGTTGATTTTCAAATTGATTACACACAAGATAATGGGGTTAAGTATTATTATGGTTTTTCTTTTTCTCCAAAATGCGATATGACAGGAATATTTCCTTCAAATGAAAATTCTAATGATTTTTTAAATGATCGCCCAGAGGTAACAAAATTTAGAAACGCAATGATTAATAAAAAAGTTCTTATTGATACATTTTGGGCATGCATATATACAAATCCAGATAAAGTTTTACTCAAAAACAAATTCTATAAAAGTCTACATGATGAAATAGTTGCTGCCGTCTGGCAACCAAGCAGATATTTAGATTTTCAAGAATTGAGAGATTTGGAAGAAAGATGGTCATAATTTATGTTATATAACTTATTCTAATTTTTGTATTACAAGTTACATAACATTATAATACTTTACTTATTGCGTATCCTAAACCTAACATTCCCGCTCCGACATACACCATTTCCCCATTCTTTTGATCATTGCTTGGTTTGTAATAATCAGTGAATTTGGGTTCTGTCATTTGGCCGTATAATTCAAAAGCCTGATTTGTAGTCGAAATATTTTTTGATGCCTGATATTTTTCATCTTTTTTCTTCATTTTCCAATCAAGCATTTTTTGCCTTTTTTCCTGATATTCTGCATAATCTCTTTGATATTTTTCCATTGCTTTGTCGTGTCGTATTTTTTCAGTATCAACGCTCTTTCCAGATAAATATTTTGCAAGATAATTTCCGCCAGTAAATGCCGTTGCATTCAATATTGCCCCACCAACCATCATTGCTACTGATACTAAAGCCATTATTTAGGTAAAATCTTTTGATCCTCTAAATATGTTTTAAGATACATGCTTCCGGATAATACCACAACCCATTTTGCGTAATTTGTAATACTTGAGGATGGGTCACTCAAAAATGATTCTTTCATCACCTTTTTAGCTACATAGCCAACTCCAGCTCCTAATCCGATAAGTACCGCTGAATCAGTTACAGTTTTCACAAGTTTGTTTTCGGTTGACATGATTTTTTACTGTAACATTGAGAAACTTTTAAATAACTTTATTCCATTCCTAAAGATTTTGGGGTTGCAGAAAATGGTATCTTTTTTGGTTGCGGTAATTGAGGAACTTGCGATAAATCAGCTATCCTATTTGAATATTCATCTCTAGCTTTTTCCTTATATCTCATAAAAAGATCAAATGCTGTAAAAACTAATCCTACAACAGATAAAACAGTAGTAAAAGATAACTCCGGAAGCCATGATTTTGATTCACTATATGTATTTTCATTTGCTCCTCGGTCCGCAGGGTCTTCCTGTTTTATTTTTTCCTCTCTTTTCATCTCCCTGGCCAATGCTTCTTTTGCTTTTTTATTATATTCCGCTAATTTCTTTCCAGCAGCGACCTTTTTGGGATCCTTCTCCCTCTTTTTAGTATCTTTATTTTCGGGTTTGGGATCTGCGGTAATCTGCTCAACACCCTCTGCTATTTCTTCTGACATTGTTATTTAGATGCTACAAATAAGTTTTTAGATCTTTTTAATATACTGTATCAACACCTTCAGCAGATTGCTTAGTTTCCTGGTCAGTTGTGTTAGAATTTACTGATTCTTCTCTTGGAAATTGTTGATTTTTGTTGAATTTAACGTGTTTAGCAACCTGGAATACCCCGCTAGCAAGTGCTGTCAGTCTTCCTCCTTTTAATGCCAAGAGACCTACAAAGTTTGTTAATTCTCGATTAACCAAATTATCTTTCTTCAAATCATTGCAAAGAGCATCTATGTCATCTACCGGAACTAAATAAGAAATAAGTTTGGAAACTAATTCTAGGGAAGAATCTACCAATCCTCCGTTAATTTTCTTACCCATTACCGATTGATAACGATTAAAATATTTTTCTACATCTTTTGCAGATAATTTCTTTACATCTCCCAGGTTCATTTCAATTCCTAAATATTCTTTTGTTGTCCCGAGAACAGCGAGAATGGCAAGAGATTCTTGTTTTATTTCAAGTTCGTCGTACTCAATCTTTTCTTCAGCTTTTCCATCTGTTTGGTTAATGTAATCTTCCGGCTTCGCCGGGGAGAGCTTCGCTCGATCTACGCTTGTCATCTTTTTTGTTAAATCGCTTCGGGTATCTCTAAATAGCAATTAAATGGGTAACGCAAAGATAAACATAACCTAGAATATTTTTCGGTTTTCAGGAGTTGTACAAACTTTTTCCCCAATTCATAATCCAAATCGCCGCCGTAATCTTCAAAAAACATTTTCATCCCTTTCTGCGACGGATTATGAAAAGTAACAACGCAAGCTACATTTTCGCGGAATGGTTTTGCTATGGATGTCAATTGCTGGGTTAGAACCCAAACCGATAAACCATGATGTCTTCCGGAGAATGCTAAATCTATGAACTTATTTGATCTTTTCTTCAGATCGTTTGAAACGGCGCAATCATCCAAAATTATTAAAGTATTTGTTCCGGAGAATAAAGTTTGGCAAACAGTTAGTAACTCATTAATCTCCTCTACGTTACTTGCATCCGGAGATAATACATAAAAACGCTCATCCTTTTTAGCAAAATTATGATAAGTTTTATTCTTTGAATAAGTCGGACAAATTAACACAATATATTCAAAAACTTTCCGGAAAGGACCTCGGAGCTGTTCAATTAAGTACTTTGTTTTTCCGCAATTTGTCGGTCCAGTTATAATACAATGAAATGGTATTTTATCACGCAAATCTTCCATGATTTTTGTATCATAACCAAATGTTTTTAAATTTAGGTTCTTCCCTTCGGTCAGTACTTAATTGATCTCAAACTTGAATTCATAATCTCCATCATTGCGTCAGCTACGACAAACATATGACAAGTTATGGTTCCAGTTCCTCCCTGTTTCCTCTTAATTTCTATTTTTACCCCATCGTGCGTATTATTTAGAGCAAGTCCGCCGCCATGAATACCATTATCTGGATGGGTTCTAGTATCTACCCAAAGAGCAAACTTATCCGCGTAAAATTCTTTTTCTTTCAATGAAATTTGTAAACCATCATCCCGACGAAATCTTTTCTTCACGGATTCCCAAAGATCGGACGGAATCATTCCTCTAGAATATATTCTATTTGGAACGCCATCAACATCAATTTCAACGGAAGATATACCAGGATTATAAAAATTTTCAGAATCCCTTGCTCCTGCGGCTTGAGGCGATAAAAACAAAAATAATACCCCAGTCATTGATCTTCTCGGTAAATTAATATGCTGATTAATAACACCATCGCCGCCAATGGAAAATGTAAAAGTTTTGTGTAAAGTAACATTTTCATAAAAGAATCCTTTACCTACCTGATAAGCCGCTTGTGCCTCGCGGGCTAAGTATTCACTAGAAATTGAAGAATATTCTAACTCTAAGTTTTTGATCGAATATGATGGTGCTTTAGTTGTGTCAGAATAAATAAGAATATTGGCGATCGGGGCAAGAGTAATCTCAAATATAAGATGATTTTCCAACGCTTTCGGATAAAAAACACCATGATCGTTTAGAATAGGATGATTTATTGGTATTCTATACTTTGAGCCGTGTACGTTAGCAAGAGCAACTTCTTTTGTATCTTGTGTTTTCATATCTCCAGCTTTTGTTCTAAGTTTTCTAATATTTAACGAAGAAATACCCTGTTTTAATCTGTCTTCGCGCTCTTCTTCTGTTAAAAATAAATCATGATATGTTTGAAATAAATCATATCCTTGAGTATCTTGCAATGTTTCTCCTCCAAAAAGAACTTTCAGTCTGGTTACAAGATTACGACCCACATTATTCACAACTGTGTTATTAGCATGTCCCTCGACATCTAAATCAAATAGAAGAGATACACTTCCGGGCACAATCACCAAATTCTCGGAAAGTTTTGGAATATTTATGTATAATGTTTCTCCGGGGCTGGCTGTGGATGGGTTTAGAGTAATTCGATTCAATGTTGATTCTGCTTTCAAACCAAAGGGTTCTTTTGGAATTCTGTTTGGGTTAATTTTTTCAGACGTCATTGTAAATTTATAAGATACTTTGGTTAACCTTTAAACCTTTTCTAACTTGGAAATATGTTTTAATAAACCTTCTCTTGCCCCAGGAATTAAAATCATAATATTAAAAATTTGATCGCCGTCTTCCATATATAGAATTTTTTTCCTAATAATTTTTTTCATAATGTTGATTTGGTATGCGGTAAATTTTATTTCTTCTTCCTCCTCAACCATTTCAATTTATAAGATACTTGTTTATTTTTAAATGATGACAAAAATATATTATTCGGCTGAGGGGTATTGGAAAGGATATTCTGCAATTCCTAAATTAGCTGAGAAAGCGAAAGTAAGTGAAAATGAGGCAAAACAATGGTTGCAGAAACAAGCAATATGGCAAATCTATCTGCCCGCGCCAAAATATATACCTAGACCCCACTGGACTGTGGATAAACCCAATAAAATTCACCAAGCAGATTTATTATTTTTACCGCACGATAAAGTCGGAAGAAAAACATATAAATATGCGTTAGTTGTGGTTGATATCGCCTCGAGATATAAAGATGCTGAAGCATTAACCTCAAAAGAAAGTCGAGAGATATCAGAAGCTTTTAAGAAAATATATTCTAGAAGATTGAAATACCCTAAAACATTAATGGTTGATCCGGGGAAAGAATTTATGGGCGAAGTTAGTAAACTCATGAATTACCATAATGTGAGAATGCAAAGAAGTGAAGCTGGTAATCATAGAGCTCAAGCATTTGTGGAAAACGCAAACAGAATATTAGGTGAAAAATTATTTAGCCATCAATATGCGCAAGAAATGATTAGTGATGATCGATCGCGTGTATGGGTGAAAAGATTACCAACCATTCTAAAAACTTTGAATAATACACTGATGAGAATAACCGGTAAAGAGCCCGATGAGGCCATAAAACAGAAAAGGGTTGATATTGAAACCAAAAATTATCTGCGGGTGGTGGGGCTTGATGAGGTTAGGCTGCCGCCTATTGTTAAAGTTAGATATTTATTATCACCGGGTGAACTTGAAGGCGGAGAAAGAAGACGAGCTACTGATCCTATTTGGAGTATCAAAGTTTATGATATCGCCAGAAGCGTGATTTCGCCCAATCAACCGGTTTTATATTATTTAATTGATGGGCCGCGGCGAGGATTTGTGCGGGAAGAATTACAAGTTATTCCTTATGAAACAGAACTTCCACCAGATTCAGTTTTGGCAAGATCCGTCCGATAATGTCCATAAGGAAGAGTATGTATTCCGTCTTTTTGAATGATTCTCTTATCATCATAAGCGGATAGCGCTTTTTTGTTAACTGTTTTTGTGTAAATATCGTGTAGTTTTGAGCCGATTAAATTTTGCGATCTCATTTGCGGTTCTTTAGTATTCAAACAATTTTTGAAATCATTAAAACTTATTGTTTTCTTGACAACTAATTTCTTTGTTCCTTTATTCTTCTTTATCTCTTTGCCGTTGTCCATTAATACGGCATATTGTTTAGCACCCAAACCAACAAATTCTGTGGGGACACTTCCGCCGAACTCATCTTTGAACTTGCCAATTACTTTTTTGTTTGCATCGTCCCAAATGCCAGATTTGTGGTCTTTTGGGTAGTTGCTAGTGTCAAACTTTTCCCAAACATCTTGGCTTATATCTTCATAGAAATCCTCCGTTTCTATATTATATACAAGGCTATCAGTATCAGTCATAAGTAATTCAGCTTTTTCCCCATATTTCTCTTTGATATAATTATAATGAAAGTCGTACATTATTTGTTTACTTAGATCTAAAATGGAAAACCCCACATAAACCGGTTTATTAAATCTTATTTCTGTTTTCTTCATATTTATGGCAGCAAGATCCTCAGAAAAGATAGTAAAATGATTAAAGTTCGGTTTTCTTATTAATTTTTTAGCCGATTCTATATTATTAACTAATCTTACATCTATCCTTTTTCTCATATTCTCCATTGTTTTACCAAATACGGAGTTATTCATTAGTTTGAAGAAATCCTTTTCAAAGTCGTTCTTCGCATGTTTTCTCAATTCAGTATTCCGATCGATGTAAGTTTGTAACCACTTTGACTCTTGAAATTTAATACCCTTATGAATCTTTGTTATTTTTAATCCTTGTTTTTCGTAAAATTTTAGGGTTTCGTAATGAACTACATATCTTTTCTTATCAAATAGGTTTGGTATTAATTTCTTGACTTTATTAACAGTAAGTTTTTCTGGGGCTAAAGGTAGATCTTTATGCTTATCATGAAGATTTTTTGGGCATTCCAAATCAACCTCAACTATGCAGGGTATATCTCTCCAATTTTCGAGCTCTTCATTTGGAATCCATTTAAATCCGCGTTTAGGTAATTTCTTGCTCATTGCGGCTCCATATAAGTTATTTGCGTCAAGATAAATAATATAACTTATTAGCTTATTTATTTCAAAATCCGTCATAAAGGGGTTATTAGCTTTAGCATATCTTTTTGATACTTGGGATGTTCCACCTCTAATCCCCTTCTCAATAAAAAGCAGCATATTAACGTCAGTAAACAGCTCCAAACTAACTTTAGTTATTTTTAACATCGCATCCCAAGATAATCCTGGTGATGTAAAATAGTGAGCGGGATCTAAACTATAATTACCAATACACACATCCCTAAAGTTCTCAAACACGTCAGCAAGCTGTAATACATCCGTTTTTAGGTATAAATCATGATAATCTCTCATTGTTTTCATACCAAATGTTTTCCACACCTTTTTAGCGTGTTCATAATCTTCATCTGAAATATCTTGATTATTAAGAATTGATTTAAATTCTTCCTTTGGTGGAATTTCTGTTTCATTAAGTTTATCAATTCGATCAAAATAATCATAAGGGAACACACCCTTTCTCAACAATAGTTTTAACTTTTCTCCTGTGAAATGTTTTTTAGTTACCGACATATTTTTATCTATTGGAGAAAAACACATACTTCCTAATAACTTGCAATTCTTACATTGATCGCAATTACCAACGCCATTAAAAGTAATAATCTTTCCATCTTTTATGTATCTTTTCAAACATTTTCCTGGTTTGCATGACTCGCATTTTCCACATTTTGTAAGATTGTCGACCAATCCGCTAAGAGAGCATTGCATAAATTTATAAGAATCAATGAATCTTATTGTTCTAGTAATTGGCTTTTCTTTGTCATCCTCATCCTCATCGCAATCGCAATCGTGATCGCGATCACAATCATAGTTAATTAAAATTTTCTTTGAGAAACTAATATACTTTTCATCGGTGTTGGCTAAGCAGCTAATTTCACCCTTTGTTTTGCCAAGATTCTTAATGAATAGATGTGAATCGTAGCCTGACAGATTATGAATTACTACTGGAATGAATTTGGGAATAACATATTTTAAGTTACAGATATTATGCGCCGCTCCCCTATATTTTCCAGTAAGATGGCAATGATCTATTACTTTTTTAAAATCTTCTTCTTCACTTTCAGAAAATTCACGCTCACATATACGGCAATTAGTTGCATTTTCGTAATCTTTTTTATCCATTTCTGACATATTCTTTTTATCATAAACTTTAAAAGTTTCCTTTTTTTCTTCTATTAGCTCAAAAATTTTCCTAACATCTCTTTCTAAATATTCTGTAAATATCTGCGCGACATCCTCATCATCGGATTTTGCGGTATAATTCGCGCAGATTTTAAAATCCTTTGGCAATATACTTTCATCAAAACATTTAATATAATAGCAGAACCCCGATGCTTTATGCATTTGGTAATTTTTTGTAAAACTTTTAATTTCGCTTGGCGAACAAGTATGTATTGGTATTAGGCGTCCTTCAAAATCTACATAAACAACAAAAGGCGCTCGCATTTTATTTTTAAAATTTTTAAAGTAAATAAATTTTGGGCTGCCATCTTCATTCCTGGGCATTTTGATTTTAACTTCGCCGTTCGAATCGCAGTATTCTTTGTGTTCTTGTAAAATCCTTTCATCATAAAATGAGTTGAAACACCTAAGGCAGAAATGTTTTTTGTTCTTATTTTTATCATTTTCAGATGATAAAAGTCTGCTAACATTATTTACTAAAATATAGTGGGTTTTCTCGTCATTATTTATTAAAAGTAGTGTTATAAATTTACAATCGCATAACTTGCATTCATAATTATTGCAATCACATTTCTTGCATCCGCATTCTTCGCATTCGTGTTTTGCGCAGTCTTTTTTCCCACATTTCTGTTTTTTCTTACACTCTTTTTTCATACAACCGCAATTCTTACATTTTTCTTCTTTCTTGCAATAACATTTATCGCTTAATCTCGCAGTATATATTTCATCAGCTTCTTCGTCATATTTCAATACATTAACTGGATATGGGTTTTGTTTTTCAAACTTGGCAAAATCTTTTAATTTCATTGCGCCTTCTATACCAGAAAAGTTTAATTTTTTGCAATTTTCCAACAATTCATTATTTACCCTCTCTCTATGATGTTTTCTTGGAAACACCGCCTCCGTTAATGAAAGTTGTCCGCAATCTTCGCACTTATTTTGTATGTTAATAGTAGCTTTTTTTGCTGCTAATCTTTCTGGCGTTGGCATATATGAACTCCCAGAAATAACTGTGTAAGGCGCTATCCCGAGATCAAATCTTACTACTGAATCAAATTCAAAAACGCCAGAATTTGTATTTTCTTGAAATCTTTCAACCTCGACAAGTATATTTTTAATTATGTCGTCATATTCTTTTGACAAATCGCTTGCCTCTGTAATTATTTTTGGTTTGGCGTGAAAGTATTTTTCAACCTGTTCCGCAATTTGGTTATTTGCAGCTTTTACAAACTTTGCTGATAGTATAACCTTAACCTTTTTTGGTTTCTTATCCTTATTAATAATATCAATAACCCTTAGTTTTATTTTTTTCATGAATTCTTCAATAGTATATCCTTTTTTCCCATCTATAGTATGCTGCTTCAAATAGCCATTTTTGAATTTTCTCACATTTTCTTTGATAATAAATTCTTCTTCTTTCAGCCTTTTTGTTTTTGGCCTTGCCCCCTCCTTCCCGTAATCTCTTTTTGTTTTTGGCCTTGCCCCCTCCTTCTCGTAATCTCTTTTTGATTTTGTTCGGTTTAACCGATTTTGAGGCTGGTTTATTTCATTCGCCTTTTTATATCTATCTATAAAATTTTTTGCTAGTTCCTCTGTTTTATTTTTTACTTTTTCTGGAATATATGGTTTTACAAAATCCCAAAACTTGTTTAGTACATTTCCCAAAAAGGGGGTTTGTTTTGTATTTTTAACCAATTCATTTTTTATTACTTGTTTTTTAGGTTTTATTGGAATAGGTGGTGGTGGCCGTGTTGGTTTGGGTGGAGAAGGTCTTTTTGGTTTATTTGATGGAGGCGGCCCCGGCGGTGTTTCCGGTATAAATCTTTCTGGCGAACCTGGCGGTGTGCCTGGAATTTGAGTTGGTTGAGGAATATTTAAGGGCGGTAAATTTGGTCTGTTTCTTGGTATTGGAAGAGGCAATTGTGGTTGGTTTGCCCTTCTCCTCGGCATATTATCCATCTCCCTAAAAATTTCTCTTCTATTATCTACGATTTGTTGAACATTATTAATTACTTCGGGTATATTATTCAATGCTTGTATTTTTGCTTCTCTAGTAGTCATTCTTGATCTACCTCGAATTCTATACCACGTAAGTAATGAAGTTAATTGTTTTACATTCAATCCTCTTAACTGATCCATAGTTACTTTTGTAAGAAATATCAAATCTTTAAGCCGCTTTTCAAATTTTTCCCCTGTCCGAGAAATATTGCCCGTCAAATTTGCCTGTCCCAAAATTTATCTCAGGCTTGGCATGGGACTTTGCCGAAACTTTGCTGAGACTAAGCCAGACGGGGTTAGTCTCGCCCTCCGCTCGCGCAGCTCGCTCCGCCTGTCGGCCCCTCTTGACTGCGGAGGCTTGGCCGAGACTTTGCAGAGACTTGGCATTCTACTGATCTGTGCTAGCATTATCAGACCCACAAAAATTAATCGATAAAATATTTTGCTGATTAAATCCCTGATTAAATTCCTGGTTAATTTTCAAAACCAATTTAGCTTATAAGCTAGAAAATCCTTGTCAAAATTTGCCTGTCCCAAAACCGTAGTTTTCCCTCTCTCTACTGTACTTTATTTTTTTCTCAAGCATCTCAGCGGGCCGGAATCCCAAATCCTCGAATCTGATTGGCTAATCGCGCGCTCGTAACCGGTCCAGCTTTTTACGATACGGACCACGGTCCGGATTTTTATCCGCGCTATTCGCGGCAAATTGAAATTGTTGCGAAAAAAAAAGCAAACAAACAGAAAAAATAAATAAGTTATTTACCGGTCTAGGTCGGTCCGTATGGGAAAAAATGTGCCCTTGGTCTTGAGTACGGCCCTCGGCCTTCGGCCTCGGGCCGTACTCAAGACCTCGGGCACAGTTTTTTCCCATACGGACCTCCCGCCCGGTAAATAACATATATGTTTCCTCTTAGAGAAGTCTTACTTGTTTTCCGGCGGCACATTAATTTCTATATGTGATCCGTCAATTGCCCCAACAATTTGTTTGTTTGTTACTCTGCTTCAAAGTCAATTGCATTTTCAACGTCATCGACAGTATAAGGAAATCGAATAAACAAGTCTTTTTTTGACGACAGAGAGCTTCTTCGAATTCTTGGCGTATCAACTTAGTCGTAGATTTCCCAAGACCAAATTGTAATCCACAAGACCGATAACTGTTTTCCGGTGGAGAGTCTCCAAAGACCAACAGCAACGGCAACGCGCTTTGCCAAGGACATAGGCTTTCGCATTCTTGTTTCCTGTTTCATAAGATCGTCACGAAGAAGTCGGCACAGCTCTTCAAATGTGTCACGTTCCATTCGAAAATGTGGTTTCGATAGCATATCCAGCTGGTGCGTTGTAAGTAGGGCATTAAACCAGTTCTGTAGTCTCGGCCAAGCCCAAGCTTTTCTCCGTGCGTTTCCAAAGTTTCCCTTTCTTTGCCGTAATCTGAAAAGGACTGCGGTAAGAAACAGAAGGCTTTCACCCTCTTGTAACACTTTCCACGAGTCTTTCACGGAGAAACACGAGATTCTGCATAATTATTTGACTAACAACTGCAAATATAATAAACAGACTGAGACAGCAGCTGCTATAAGAGCGATTTTTCGGCTTCTCGGTCTCACTTCAAATGAAAATGCGTCCCTGATATACCAGCCATAAGCGTTACGTGATCTCGGGTACGTGATCGCGTTCTTTAAAACTGGTTTCGTGACTCGCCCTTTGGGAATTACTACTCAACCAAAACACTCAGAGTTGATGACAGGTTTGCGAGCAAAGCGCTCTTTCATAAATACCAGTTTGAACGTTTAAGCCAACTTAGGCTGACTTAAGTTAACTTGATCACAAGTCAACTTAATTAGGACTAAGTGCCTAGTGTGAACTCAAATAATAATAATAATAATAATAATAATAATAATAATGATGATGATGATGATGAAGAAAACCCAGAAAAACACAAAAAACTGGGGAGAATTGCAATAATAATAATAATAATAATAATAATAATAATAATAATAATTTTATTACATGGCTACAATAGTACGCCCGCACTGATTGGCTGCTGAGCGGGATTTTCTTGTAATGACCGGGCATTATGAAAATTTTTGAAAAAAAAAAAGAGTCTTTTGATATACACAAAAGCTGTCTCCCTTCCAAAGAAACTGCTTTTTTTTGGTCACTTCTGGTTTCGATCGCATGGTCAGGTGTGTTTCTGTTCAGTGAACATGATGTCGAATGACCTCTTACGCGCGCAAGCGAATAATGGGAAACCCTTCAGTTTTTTTCCCAGTTTTCTTTTTCAGTTTTTTTTTTCAGCCACATAACAAATAACTTATTAACCTCGTCCGTTCGGTCATTACAAGGAAATTTCAGATCTCGGCCTTGACGTACTGACCTCGCTATCGCTCGGTCAATACATCAAGGCCTGGGTCGGAGATTTTCCTTAATGACCTCACTCTCGGTTAATAAGTAGTATTAAATCTTAATCAGGAGACTCTTTCACCAGAGTGATTTTCAGAGAGGTCCTAAAAATCGAAAGTATAAAAAGAAAAAAGAAAAAGAAGCGTAAAAACGATAAAAAATAAAAATAAAAAAAATTCACCACACTAAAAATTAGCTATGAAAAGTCACAGTCATTCAATTTTCTTAAAAGATATCAAAATATAGGATTTAACAACACTGAAAATAATTATAAAAATTAAGTTTAAAATATTCGAGGATATCTGATTTCCTTAAGCAAAGAACTAGACTATTCCCGTTCTTAACAGCTTGATAATGAGTCCTTTGTAACACAACTACACAGTACCTTAACTCCACACAACTGTGGCATAATATGACACACCTATACATTACCTTACCTCCACACAACTGTGGCACAATATGACACACCCATACATTACCTTAACTCCTTTTTCTTATAAAGAATATGAAAGTTGACAGCTGGGATTAACAGGCGCAGGGCCATACGCATTCTCAAGGAATCTACTGTTTCTGTGTCACTAAGAAAAATTCTAATGGGAAAGAGAGTAAAATTAAGGAGGTGGTATTAATTGTCCCTAGATTGAAGAAAGGTCCAAGATCACACAGAAAAGTATTGTGGAGTTTGATATGTTGTACAGCATATCTAGACCAGCCACATATTGTAGAAATTTGTACAGATTTTCAGAATTGCTGTATTGGTTAAACTGTCTAGGTTTCACTAAACAGTAAAGTTCACACCTGTGCACCAGGAAAGTGCTACCCTGTAGTACTAAAAAACAGACCAGAATCATGAGACTAATGCTTTTAGAATTTAAGACCAATTGCATGAAAGTATAACTGTAGCCAGTGATATTGCCAATCAAAGGCCCTTTGTGATAACCCTGTACATACAGTTTTGTTTCTATACCTTAGGCTGTCTTTATCATGGACAGTGCCTGTCAGTTCAGGTGTATCTATGCCAGTCATTACACTGTCAGTGTCAGAAATCGCCTCTTCGCCTACAACAATTGACACTTGTCAAACATTGAATACTTACAGTATCTTAACACTATCATTCCACACATCAAAATAGCAATTTTAAGGGAGGGGAGGGCAAAGCCACTCAAAAACACAGTTTCAGTAATTTTATAACAGTACAGTATTACTACTAAAGGCACTACCACCACCACTAAGGCTACAAACACTTTGGCTACCACAATTACTACAACTAACACAACATTGTTTGGCTAACATTACGGCTACCACTACCACTACCATTAAGGCCAGCACTATGGCTACCAGTATTACTACCACAGCTATAGCTGGTGCTATGGCGACGGCTAGCACAATGGCTAGGGCTACCACTACCACAATCGCTACGACCACCACCTGCCACTGCCACTGCCAATACCACCACCACTACCATTACCACTACCATTACCACTACCATTACCATTACCACCACCACTACCATTACCAATACCACTACCATTACCACCACCACTACCATTACCAATACCATTACCAATACCACTACCATTACCACCACCACTACCATTACCAATACCATTACCAATACCACTACCATTACCACCACCACTACCATTACCAATACCATTACCAATACCACTACCATTACCACCACCACTACCATTACCAATACCATTACCAATACCATTATCACTACCACTTCCACTAACATTACCACTATCACTAGCACTACCAGTACCACTATTTTTTTTTATTTTTTTTATTTATTTTATTTCAATATTTTAACAGGAACATCTATTTAGCATAGCTAGTTTAAGTAGAGTCCTGTGTAACACAATATTACAAAATACAAAAAAAATAAGAATTACATTACAGGTTACATATAAAGACAATTAAATTTGAAGTCGTATTCCCAATTCATTCTAAGTCTTGAAAAAACGTTTCGCTTTAGTTTTAAACTCTACAAGAGTCATGCTCTTTCTTATAGTAAGCGGAAGCGTGTTAAACTACCACTAAAACTGCCACTACCACTAACATTACCACTACCACTATCACTACCACTGCCACTAACATTACCACTACCAATACCACCACCACTACCACTAACATCACCACTATAACTAGCACTAGCACTAGCACTAGCACTACTACCACTGCCACTGCCACTACCACTACCACCACTATGGCTAGCACTACAAAAGTTTGTAAGCAGTGACTTTACTTTTATGATCTAGGACAGACAGGTAAAGCAGAAATCACAGAAATCTCAATTTTCAAAGAGATCCTGAGGTGCTCACCTTGATCTGCAAACGTCAGTTCATAATACAGATTGTTAGCTTTTCTGTATGATTCTGGCCAGTTGTAACCTTTTCCCACAGGTCTGTAAGGTTCTTGTTTGATGCCACCATCTCTAGCATTCAATGACGTACCATAAACATAATATAGTTTTTTAGTTTTACCATCCTTTTTTGGTCCTTTAAAAACGTAATAGAACTTGAACTTATCTTCTGGTCGAATCTCAGCATCTGTAGGCAGATCACATTCAATGTTATTTTCATTCATTGCACTGAGTCCAAAAGTATGGGGCAATACATGAAGTTGTTACTACCAACACTACAAAAGGTACATGTAAGGAGCTATCAGCATACTTGGGCTTTTTAACTACAGCAAGCCTCTGCATGTGGTTCTGTCCTCGTATACCGGCACACGAGGGAATAACCATTGTATTCTCTTTGTTTAGGAGACATTGGTTAGCTGTAATGTATTGTTTGGCCTATTGTATCAGCTCTTGTGTACCGGTACACGAGGACAGAACCCTGCATGGCTATGTAATAAACGAAAGATCCTCACAGAACTTTTAGTAAGCAACATAGTCATTTGCCAAGATAAGGCCTGAAAGATTCAGGCTTGAAAGGGTCCTACCTTGGTACATGTAACTGACTATGTTGCTTAATAACTGCAAGGATCTTTCATTTATTAAATAATTATCTACATATATATGATATTTTCATATATATATATATTCATTCACTGTATGGCTATTGTTAGAATAAATTTATATGATGTGCTGAATATGCGAAAGATTGTCGCAGTTATGTGCGCAATTTACATAGTTGTGAAGATACAGTGTACATGTTATAAAGAATTAAAAAAAATTCAACTTGGATGAGAATCAAACACATGAACTTGAGCAGGGGTTTCAATAGAAGCAGGCAACCGGCGAATTTCGCCGCCTACTTCCCAAATCATCGCCGCCTACTTTGTAACATTAAATTTCTTTTTGGTCCCTTGAGTTTCTTGAGTCACAGAATTTCTCACCTGTTACAGCCGCCTACTTTAATGTGGTCAGCCGTCTACTTTAGAACTTATTGAAACCCCTGCTTGAGATACCAGTGCAATGCTCTAACCAACTGAGCTATCAAGCCAACAGTGAGCTAGTCATTTCGTGAGTTTGTAACAGATCCATAGAGGATGAAGATATAAATGTGAATAATATGAAAATTTCATATATGTGAACCTAACAAGTGAAAGGTTGTTGCAACAATCTTACACTTGTTAAATCTTTCTTCCTCAGTTCACATAGATATTATATTAAATTTTCAAATATTCACATCTATATGTTATTTATGTATCTTATATTTATTTCAATCGTGACACAATGGTTGTTTCAGGTATGTGGTATGCAATGCGACATGCAGCTCAGTGGAGATTGATTGTGAGATTTCTGGGTTTCAAAGTTTGGTCTAACATTTAGGGTCTTGCAGTCCCACAAAGCCTCAGATTAACCATTATTATTGTAATAATAATATTACATACCAGGTGCACAGGAATTGTGGAGACCATTTTAAAGTGGAAGGACTAAAAAATCTGACCTGTGCAAGGAAATGTTAATGTCATTGTTTTGCCACTTATTTTGCCCTAGAAAAAAAATTGAAGCAAAAACAGTGGAGCTATAGCCCTACCAACCCCTCCCCCTCTGTGGTCCCTGGTGCACTAACCGCAAGTGTGGTTTTCAGAACAACCCAGTTATGCCAACCATTAATTTTACGAGCTTTACCATCCTGGTACAGAGACAGTAATGGTGTAACATTAACGTAATGCATACCCTCACTAAAGTCATCTAGCCGAGGGTGATAGAAGTACCCAGTTTTTACTTTAGAACCTTCATGGATCCTGTTCTCATCAGGATGTCGATAACGAACAGTACCATGATCCAGGTCTATAAGGGCTGGTGAATCCAATGTCAGCTCCTATACAGTAAATAATATGTTTAGGTAATCAAGTGATTTTGAGTGCAAATTGGAATAAATGAGAAGAAGAAAATTTTCTTAAGACTGAAAAAAAAAAAATGGATCAATGTAAGTATTTGGACAACTGTGCATCTACCCCTCCCCTAACCCAACAAGTTATAATAAGTTAAAAAGTTAGCGTTAATGTTGGGTTAGGGGAGGGTAGGCACGGATCCAGGATTTTGAAATGGGGAATGAATTTTTGTAAGGAAACGAGGCGTTTTTGGATTACATGCTGGACAGTGTGTTTGTGGGCTCAAAATGGCTGCCAGTCGTTCCCACGCTTTTGATGAATAAAACTTTTTCGTGTTGTAAAATGCTTTTCTTTTCTTTTTTGAAAATCACCTGTGTATTTATACTAAAACAATTATTTGTCTCAGGCTCAGTGATTCCCGGTGAATATTCACCGAGAATCACTTCGCTTTCGGCGAATAATTGTTAAATAAACAAATTTTTGGATCGACATGTATTATAATAACACCCTGTTTGGTAAAAGTTAGAAGCCTGAGGAACTTGGAACTTGAACTTTCCACAAGCAAGAAAATTTGCAAACGACTATATCTATGCCAGTTTCTTGGGAATGATTTCCGCACAGGTCCCTACTTCATTATGCATATGAAGCTGTCTTGTCTGGAGTAATGCACACGTGTGCAAATATTTCTTGTGTTCAAAGAACGAAATATTATAGTTACAGAATGCATAATGAAGTAGGGACCTGTGCGGAAATCTTACCGTTTCTTGTCCCCTTTGCACAGTACCACAACGTCACCAGATTGGGAATGATTTCGACACAGGTCCCTACTTCATTATGCACGCTGAAGCTGTCTTGTCTGGTGTAATGCACGTGCAAATATTTCTTGTGTTCGAAGAACGAAATAGTATAGTTACAGAATGCATAATGAAGTAGGGACCTGTGCGGAAATCTTACCCCAGATTGCTTGAGTAAAGCTCGAGGCGTTTATTATTACTAAAAACTATAATATACTTTCATGACAGACAAAAATTCATTGTTAATAGACAAGTAGTGAATGTAGCAATCGTGTAAGTCGTGTAGGTTACTATTGGTAAATACAGACTAGACAGATTGAATTCTTACCGGGTTCGGATAAAAAAAAACATTCATTGAATGAAACTTTGATGTTACCGTATTTATCTAACTTTACAAGATTTTTGGTAAGATTTCCTCACAGGTCCCTACTTCATTATGCATGCTGTAGTTGAATTGTCTTGGGAAGTGCGCGTGCAAACATTTCTTGTACGGCTACAGCATGCATAATGAGGTAGGGACCTGTGCGGAAATCATTCCAGATTTTTTTGCGAACGAAATGTTCCGAAAGTCGCCGCCGAATATTGTGGGCCGTTTCGTTACCGAAAAATTGTCGCACGTACGAGTTTCCAAAAAGTTAATACAGTGAAAAAAAGCACCAAAAGTAGGTACCAGAAAATATAAACTATTTCTTTTGCTGAAATTCCAGGGGACACGAAGTTGTGTACCTTATTTCCTTTAGCCAAAGCCTCAGCTCGGGGGCTTATAAGAATAGATCCTCTTCTACCAGCGGTTGAACTTCCAGTCCCCATATGAGTTGTTTCTTTCCTCAATTCGGCAGCTAAACCGCAGAAAATCTCAATCTGTCATGACCACTGGTATTGAAGTTCACACTGACCGACAAAAGTAATGGACTCCTATAAAGGAAGCTGCAAAAGCTTAAGTTTTCAGCAACTTTCTCTTGGCCATGTCCTTTGTTTACTTGGTCACCACGGCATGAAGAGTGTGACGTCAATGTGTACACTCGCCCCAGCTTCTACCAGAATGATGAGATCGTTCACAATAGTGAAAAGTTGGGGCAGATGTTACTTCAGTCTCTTTTTTCTTATTTGTTTTGTTTCGTTTGTTTTTTTTATTTTTTTCTTTTCAATTTTCCATTTCAATACATTTTGTTTTGTGGTAAAAACCGATACCATCAGATAACACAGATTGAGATTTGAAGGTCACCGCTGGCGTAGCCAAGGAGAATAGGTGAACGATCAGCTGCTGTGGCAATCACGGCACGGTAAGGGACGGACCATTAGAAAAGTGATGGGGGGGGGGGGGGTGGGGAATTTTCAGCTTGCACGAATTTTTTTTTTTTTCGCTCACTGCTTGTGCAGGAATTTTTTTTCAGGTGAATCCCTCTGCACGAATTTTTTTTACTACGTGTGAAAAAGTCACAATTGGACCTTCCTTCTGAATTTTTTTTAACCTTCTTCTTTGCATGAATTTTTTTCTTGGCATTTTCCCTTGCATGAATTTTTTTTTGTTTTTTTTTTCCCCACCCCCCCCCCCCCTCCCATCACTTTTCTAATGGTCCGTCCCCAAAAGAACACCAGGAAGACCATGCAAAACCTACATCGATCAACTGGTAGAGGATACTGGCTGTACAGCTGATGAACTACCAACAATGATGAATGACAGTGAAAGATGTAGGAAAAGAGTCATGGAGGGCCGAGTTCGCTCGACGCGATAATGATGAAAAGGCGAGACATTTGAAAGAGCAAGTGTGGCCAAAAACAAAATTATAAAGGTGGCTCTTCGTCCAATGTTTCCTTAACTTGGGATCAGGCGTCCGCCCCTTGTTCTTTGTAATGGCGTGGGGCAGGAATTTAACTTTTTTGCCTATGTCGTTCGCCGAAAACAAAACAAAACAAAAAAAACGCCTTGATCGCAGGTTAAGCTTTCATAAAGACAAGGTCAAGTTGACTCAACATCATCCAATGATATCAACCAATCAAAATGCGCGTTCTATCTCTTCACGGTATGATTCTCAGCTATAATCGTGAAAGAAAAAGATAATAAACTGGAGAAAATGACAGATACTCACTAAAACCGGCGTAAACCCATTTTTGGAGGTGCCAAAGAAAACCTTGAAGGTTCAAAAGCGTAAGAAATTTCTTTGGTTTCGTTGAAAAGTTGAAAATTACAAACAGTCAGTTCATAAATTTGTAAGGTAAGAAATGCGGCCTTGCTTTTCAACAACGGTGTACTCAGTAAAGGCTCTGAGTTTCGTGTATTTTCCATCGGCCTGAACTTTACCGGCCTATTCAATCAAATGTAATTTTATCCTTGATACGGAAAACGCAAATTTCAACTAAACAATATTGTCTCGACACAAATGCGCGTTAATTGCTTGAACGGAATCCACTCTCAGAGGATGCTATTTTTACCAGCCTGGGGATTTCTGAATTATTTTTATGACAGATGGAAAGCCGACGTGGATATTTGCACATCTCTTCACAAACTGACCACAAATTAAGTCATCTCATAAAATCCTTAGAAGTGAATGGTAATTTAATGAGTTGAAAAGTTATTTTGAATTAGCCCGGACTTGAGAGAAATCGAAATATTCCTCATAATACCTAAAATAAAACCAGAATCGAGCTGAATCATGAGCGTGTTGAACAAATGCTTGCCTCCAGCGGAAAGGTCTAAGATGTAGATTTTTCCCTTACAGCCAAAAAAAAAAACACAAAAACGTGAAGACAATGGAAGGAATTACTTATCTTTTAATCTTTTCCGAAGATCCAAAACAATAATTTCAATTTTTAATAAACTGAGTCGAGCGCAGTGAGGAGAGATGTGCAGTAGATTCACCGCACTCAAGTTGAAGCGCAGCGACTGAAACAAAGCGACAAGCTCATTTATAATTTACACTTTTACGGTGACCGTTTTCGATTATCGCTTTTCTGCACTGATTGTCTTGTGGGTTAGCTTCAGAACGGAATTTTGACAGGCAGAATCTCAAAACACATGCTGTGGGGGAGAAGCAACTGAAAGAAACGATAGCGATACGATTGCGGCTGGGATTTGGTGAACTGTTTCCGTGGAGAGGCGGACGATTGAGTGGGGTTCCTCACTACCGTGGCGTGGCGTGGTGTAACGTGAGATTTCCGTGAAAGATCGTTGGTAATACGTTAGTAATCAACCGCATGGTAAACTTAGGTGTTTGGGGCTTAGCTCTCACGTCTTCATTATTTTTTGTACCGAGTTTTATTTTCTTGAACGTTGGATTCCGGTGTTCGAATAGCTCGAATGAGCTCGTTATCGATGGAGACACCAGAAAGGGAGAAATCTACTGCCTTCACGTGGACTTGGAGTTATCGTATATTTTAATCGGGAGCGGATTTGTCTTTTTGTTCCTTGGTTTAGTGAATGTGATCTTTGCAGTGCTGGTGCTATGTAACTCGAGGAATTCACGCAAAGAAGATGTTGAAGTAACGACAGCTGAGGAAATATAAAACGGTATAGCAGGTTGTGACAGGTTGCGTATGCATGCTTCTCTCGATTCGTTGATCTCAGGATGCTGTACCGATATGTGTTCTGGTAATCAGGAAAAAAACTGCTAGCGATAAAATACTGAAATGCCAGGCATAAATCTGAGTACCAAGAAGATATATGTGCCCTCAATGGGTTTTGTTATCTAAAACTGAGTGATATAACGAGTGGTTGAAGAGGAATTTCGTATCTTCGCGCGCGGCCACGTAAAATCCTCTATTTAAAAGATGCTTTAAGAAAACTCTACTGAAAAATTCACATCTAACAAAATGTATATAAGCGCGCAGGTGGCTGATAACAATTCCTTCACTTTAAAGATATTAACATTAGAAGTGAACTTGACTATGCTAAACAGCGTGAAAGATTTGAAAGGCAGATTGAGAAGACTCAAGTCTTCAACATGTATTTCAAATACATAAAAAGTCATAACGTCCGCGAACGAGGCATAGTACTACAGCAAATGCCTCCTATCTTGCACAGCTCATTGTTTATAGATGCCTTCCGATGTTGATTGATGTTTCAATTTAACGATCTAAGAGGCATTTTGCATTAAGTATTGAAAATCATTCAAAAAGAAACCATCGATGATGACTCTCTCATTAACAAGTAAGGAATAACGATGTGGAGTGGAATAATGACGGCTGTTGTTCGGTCAGTAAGCACGATTTGCCTTTTACTTAACAGCAAAAAGTCCTCTGTACAAATATATTTGTGGATTAATAACCAAATAGAAACCCCCGTAAATTTTTTAAGACCTGTAACCCAGAGCGGTCTATTCTCCGGTGTCTATTCTGTTTTTTGGAAAGATCTCATGTATATACCCACCACGAGTCCCCAACTACGTAAGACACGTTAAATTATTCAATACACCATTCAATTACGTCAACGTACCATTCAATTACATACAGGGGACTCGTGGTGGGTATATACATGAGATCTCTGCCTGTGAAGGGAAACAGCTACATACAAAGGGACTCGTGTTGAGTGTATACATGAGATCTCTGCCTGTAAAGGGAAACAATTACATGCAACGGGACTCGTGGTGGGTATATACATGAGATCTCTACCTGTAAAGGGAAACAATTACATACAATGGGACTCGTGGTGGGTATATACATGAGATATCTGCCATGTTTTTGAAACTTCTTTTTAACGCAGTTTTAAAAGCCCACTTCTGCCACACGCCAAAAGATTGAATAAATTATAAATGTCCTGTGGGTATTAGTGATTTAAATCCCATTCACTTTGCCAATAAAGAAAATTATTTTTGGGCGATTCACAGCAGCAGTGTAGCTTTCATTCCGTAATCACAGTTTACTAACACAGAATACGTTAATTGCGAAAATGCTGCAATTGATTCTAAGAATACTGCAACTGTTTATTTAGCTTTTCACTGAGGTTCTAACTACAGCGGTATGACCATTCTTACTGAACAGTTTTGTACTATGGTACTGTATGTTGTACTATACAGTGTGGTTCTAACTTTTTCATCTGTGTATCAATCCATGCAGTGTGGTCATTCTTTGGAAAGCTACCAACTGAACAGTACTGTACTTTGTTGCTGCTTGCTTCCTTTCTACAGATAAAGCCAGCCATTATTCTATGGCGGGAAGCTGATGAACAAAACTTGACAAAAAGCGTTGTCTCAGAGAAGGAATTCATTCGTGCTGTTCTGCCAGTTCTTGTTGGCGTTTGGTACACATTAAGTGCGGTTTAAAAGTACTTAAAGTCTAGTTATCAACTATACTGAAAATGTGCGTGGGAGTCAGTCCTAAATCATTGAAAGTTATTGAATTCAAAAACGAAACTTGTCCTTTGTTGTTTACAGTTTGGTCATCTTTCACCTGCTTTTGATTGCATTGTATTAGCATACATAAAACGTCGAAAAGAAATTGGTTTTGACGTGTTCCTCTAGGCAATAGGCTGAAGAATCTCTCAACCAATCAGTGACAAGCTTGACGGCCTGTAAATTCTATTTAGTTTCTGATTGGTTGGTTGGACTGTGTGCATCAGTTATGATTGTCTAATGTGATTACTCTTGTGTTGCTTTTGACGACAGTCAATTGAAAGCCGTTCTATACGACATTGTTTTGTACTATTGCTTAATAAGTGCGTAATATCGAAGCTTTTAATTAATCCTGGATTTGTGCGTAGGCAAATTTTAGACAGTGAATAAGAAACCTCTTTATCGAGTTTAAAGTTAGAAATCCGTCATGCGCTTTCGAGGGGTAAAACATTGTTTTTAACACAATTAACAAAATAAAATTCATATCTTCAAGCAACCGCGTGATGTTCTTTTTAATACATGGACTAGCTGTTTACACAAACAACCATTGAAACTGCGGAAAATGACGTCATCAATATCCTAATTAATGAGGATATGAACTATATGAAAGGTGTATTTCTTAAATTAAACACTTGTGTCTATACAATTTGCATTTTTTACCAACGATATTGTGCTGAAGGTAACTCTGCGATGGACTAGCATTAAATCCCGGAGTAGCAAATCTTTGTTGATTCTACAGAAACTGAGAGAGTCTTTCGAACATGTGGGTCTCATGCCTCATTCATGAGCTAATGAACACTTAAACGTTTTAATTATTGGTTTTGTTCAGAATAAGTTTATGCTACCAAAACGTGTTAAGGTTTTCAAAAAACAGGATGGAAATGCTTCCTCTACTTGTTAAGCTGAGCCGACCTTTCCTAGTTGTGCAATTGGTTCAGGTTTTAACCCTTTAAGCTCCAAAATATTCTTTTTTTCCTAATTGCTCTCATATATTTGGTATGGTACTAGTGAGGAGAGTTTGTTTACATATCAATACATCTCTTTTTCGGTAATCATTTTCGTTATTCTCATAATCTGAATGGTTATGAGAATAACCGGAGAATATCCGGGCCCAGGAGTCTCAGTAGTTATTTGTGAAGTTGGATCGTCCAGGCGTGAGTAGTTCTGAACAGAACTGTTGTTGTTGTTGATGATTGGCGACGTTTCGGCAACCTGAGCGGAAGTTATCATCAGAGTCAAGACATTCCCTCTTGAATTTGCAGATGTTATGGAAGTATAGAACGCTTTTAGACTAATGATGGTTAATAGGATAACGGAGGGGGGCCGTTTTCAGTTTACTTGGCTTTCAGTGGGGTAGGTTACGATATTTACATTACGTTTCTTTTTCTTGGTGCCTCGTTGAAAATATTCTGAGTAAATTGGTTATCAAAACTTAAACATGTTTAAACGTAATAAACATATTTGAATGGTTTCAACTAAAACGAAGAATCCTAGGCTGGATTTCAGGAAACTAAGTTATGAATAATAGTACCTCCCTCTTTTCTTGAATAGACCCTACTACTGAATCCCCCGGCTCAATAAAACACCTTCATAGACGGTTCGTATGTTTCGCAGAAACGCTGTCTTCTAGTACATCTGTCCAAACACCAACTACGTTTTATCAAAGTAGTACTATCAAGATTTTTCCAGTTACTGTTAGGCTGCCTTTACCTGGGAAGAGTTGCGTATTGATTAAGATTCAACTTTCAAGAATGTTGATCTGAAGAGTAATGGGAGGGAAAGATCAATAAAAAAGCTTAAAATCTATCGGTGCAGAATAAATTAACCCCGCACTGTCTGCTGGTTATTTAACAGCGCATTGGGGAATACATTAAAATCGTTGTTTTGTACCAACATGTACTCCATTCTCTTCGCTACGTGCACTCTAGCTAGATTATGTTGTTTGCCCCCTGTAAACGATCTTTTGTGTCAAACAGATGTTATGGTAATTCCACCATCAATATCCTCGTCGGTAGTATTAATATTTACCCTTAAAAAATGTGGTAATGTACCGATTTAATTAAGCTAGCTTTGGAAACGACTACTGTTTTTGCTTGCAAATGAAAATGCGAAGAAAAAAAGGAACTGGGTTTTTATTTGCTGACGAATAATACCATAATCACATAATAGTTTGAAATACGACCTGATTATTCTCCGTTCCAGTTCAAGTACTTACACCTGCTAAACTAAATGTAATCAGACGAACCTGGTGTAAACATCGACTAAAACCCCCACTGACTGACCAGCGTTTTCAACACAACTCACAGCGAAAAGGAAAGAATTTAGATTCATTCAAAGCAATGATTTTAAAAACGAAAAGAAAAATTACGCAAAGCGAAGTCGAGCGGATGTGAAAATGCTTTGAAGAGTGCTTTCATGAGTGGATCATTTTGTTTAGTTCTGTGGAAATAAGATTGAAAGATTTGTATCGATTTGTATTGTCAACAGAGTTCTGAGCGAGGACTCACGTTTCATCACCGCACACACGAGACGCTGCAAAGATTGCGAAAAATCAGCAAGGAAAATGTGCTTTTGCAAGAAGTTAGACCTCGGAATCTGCGGTATCATGCTGACAACATTTCTGTTGTTTTTTCCGGGAGTTATATTCCTGGTTTTGGCATTTGAATGTTTGTCAAGCAACAGTGGTTCATGGAGGAACACAACAGGACCGTGCAAAAAAATAGACGAGGAAACATTTCGCATTTTAATGGTGTTTGGGTTTTTGTTTGTAACTGCTGGATTCCTGGTGTGTGGATTTGCTGTTCTCATTCAACGGTCAAATGCTAAAGAACACAAACGCCGACGACAGCGCAAGTTGAATCTGTCACCCTCAACGGGTTCAGACGCTAACGAAAGGACCACGATACCCACTGTATCAAACTAAACCGCAAAACCGGCATCAAAAAAATACGGATTGCTTGCAAATTTCCCACAACGGCTGTAAGCGAGTTTACTGTTTCTTTGACTAAGAAAAGACAGCGAGAGATTTAAAACTGCGTAAACATTTTTTGTCTTGTGACACTGTATCTTAAATCGAGATTTCTATTCGCCGGCCAAAGTATTTATCAAAACTGACAAGTAGCATTGACAAACTCTAAAAGACGAAACCGGAAAGTGTGCATTTTATTTGACACTTATTAAAAACATGATATGAGGTTTCCATCGCTTTTCAAATTTCTCGTAAAGATGCGGAAAGGAAAAAAAAACATTGGTTCCATCAAGTCTGATCTGATCCCTGTGAAGTACCAAGGACATCAGCTGATTTTCGTTATCTCTGTCGGCTTTTGTCAGACAGCCGTACACGAACCGCTAAGATGAATGTTAAGTTTCTTTCAAAAAACTGCGATAACATTTTTTGCTTGCTTTGCACGACGTTTGGCCGAAATCAGTTCGGTTTCTTGGAGTCAGCTGCATCAACATCACTAAAATGCTCGTTAGCAACATTAACGATAATCTAACAACGAAATGGGAACGAAGCTTTCCGCATGTGGTTTCAGTGTAACATTGAAATTTACTTCACTATATAGTACAAACTTTTAAGCGTTACAAGCAACACATTGACGGCTCGAAACCAAATGAACGATACTGTACTGTGATACTGTTTGTTTTACTATACAATGTGGTTCTAAGGAATGCATAGTATTTATATTCAAGACGATCGTTAATTACATGGGAAATCCAAGGCTACTATTGGCTCCGATGTATCTTTCGCTACCCATTTTCCGTGAGATTTCTGACCCACCATCCCAACACCACGAGATCCACGAGCGAAACAAGCAATGGATACGAAAAAACAAACAAAACAAAACTGACAAGGAACAAGATGTGGTAGACGATCTGTATGACACACTCTACTCCCCAGGTTAATATGTACTACTTATACTACTCCCCAGGAAAATCTTTATGACTTCCTATCCAGCGCTACCCATGTTGAATGGAAAAGGACTTTATCAAACGTTGTACAAAATTATTAGCTAAGCCGGTGTTTCCATAATTGCCTTATTTGGCATTAGAAATTTGACTGCTGCAGGTTCAATGACTACAGCTATGATCTATTAAATTCTAAGGGCATTTGTTTGACAACAAGGCAAACTTACCAAACTTACCGGATCATGTGTATTTTGTGCACCCCTCGACCGACATATTGATGTCGACCGACACTCGACCGATGTATCGGTCGACATATCGACCGACACTCGACCGACACTCGACCGTCACTCGACCGGGATATGGCGGTCGACCGATACATCGGTTGAGTGTCGGTCGATATGTCGACCGATACATCGGTCGAGGGGTGCACAAAATACACATGATCCAACTTACCAACACAAAAGCCTGTAATTTTAGTTAGTGTCAGTATTGCTTGAAACAAGCCCAGTGAATACTTTTGACCTCAACTCGCACTTCATTCAATTTAAGGACTGGGTTACTAGTGAGCTGCTTCCTGCTAAACCAGTGATAAGTGTTTACCTTAAGTTATTCTTTAATCCTGGATTAGCGCAAATCGGATTTGTGGGAATCAGGTCAAGATCTGCGCTAGATTGCGACCTGAATATTATGGTGCACTTTCAAAGTGAAACGGTTTAACGGGCATTGCAGTGCAATTACTCCAATCAAGGACACCCATGTAAATTTTTATACCATTTTTGAATGTCTGTTTTTGACCCTGAACAACAGATTTGCGCGAAGTTCTACCGACTAAGATGATTCTTTTTCAATGTTGATATGTCTTGCACAGTTTAAGAGCAAATTGTGCATTTTTAAAGTATATAAAACATTTAACAATAATTCTACGAAATGACTTTGTTATTGTTTGTAGACAGAACCATGTTGTTGTCGAGCCAACATGGTGTCGCGCCGATGTCACGGTAAAAAAAAGTTTCAAACACGAGTCCGGCTCGATCTTTAACATCTTTTTAATGTACTTGTCAAATTTTGTTTTCGAGTTTGCAAATAAGTTTGAGAATTAAAAGTGGAAACTGAGTAGGCAGAAATAAAATAAAAACTCGGTTTACGGGCTCCACAGATCTTTCAAAATGGCGGCTGTTTGTAAGAGTTTCACTTTAGTTCGTAATAAACAATTTCACTATATAACTTGCTCACTTACCGTCGAATAATTTCATCCCATATTTTATTTCATATATTGCTTCTGTAGTATTTTTTGGTATATTCTTTTCAAGCAAGAGTTTAATTTCTCCCCGTCTAATTCAAGAAACCATTCCCCCATGATGGCCGTTTTCCGTACTTATGGCCTGTGAGTAGGGAACCAATCAGAGCGCACGTTTGCTCATATCCAGGGGTTGCAGACATAATAATTGAACAATAGAGTGTTTCTGTGGAGGAACTATCGGCTAATATTTGCCTGAGAAGCGAAACTTCGAGGGCAAATATGCTAGTTTTAATAACATCAAATAATTTCCAAGGGCCAACTATCAGCCGATAGTTCCTCCACAGAAACACTATTGTTTAAAAGCCGTCTTTATTGTTCACCACTAAATTTTCTTCCGCGCCAGTTGAAACAAATATGTCTTATCAAAAGTTTCCTCACATTCAAAAGCTTAAACCGCATACGAAGTCGCCTCCTTGGTTCTTCCTCATTTTACAGGATAATTCCATCTTCTTCACTGAAGATGTAACTTCTCATTAAAATCAGTTCACGGACAAGTACTATCCATCCGGGTATTTTTCTCGGAAGGGCGCTATGAATGACACCAGTCTCTCTCCGAGGACGAACACTATCACGTCACGTGATCAACCTAAGCCAATAAGAATCGGAGAAAATTTAGTCAGTGAACTTTGACAACCCATAGAATTCTCGAGCTCATTATCTAATTGTTAAATAGAAAAGGATTAGGATTCGTTAATGCATCTGATCAGACTTAAATAAAGCGACATCGACTTAATGAGCGTTTTTACGTTGCAAATTCAACATTATATGACGCGTCAGTATTATGGTTCCTGGGCTACCTGTGGTTCAGGATAAAAGGCACCTTCGTGTTCGAGACTTATCAATTACCGACAAGACCGGCGTGACGTAAAACATTGTAGATATTAGTCAGCTGTCTACTGCGCTTATAAACTATGAAATTTGCGTGAGGAAAGTTGTTGCTCGTCCTTCAAGTATCTTTAAGGTCAGAACTGTAGGAAGATTCGTTCCTCATATTGGCGACACGTACAGGTAAAAATCTTGAAGCCGCTGTGAAGTTTGAGCATTGCGTTCGTGACAACAAAATCGTCTTTTATGAAACCGATATCATTTAGGCATTTACATAACAAACATGTTGACGCATACGTACTGTTTTACGTTGTTACCAGGTCAAATTCGTTTTCAAACGAGTCCTAAACAGAAGAGTTTAACAAGTGTAGATTTGTGTCCTAAAGGAGTGGAGTGAAGTGACTTTCTGTGATGAATTTAACTTCATTGATTCTGTTATGCTTACATATCACAGCGATGATTTACGGTGAGTGATCCTGTGTTGAAAATGAATGCTTGTTTTGTAAATTACCAGTGCACAGTGCAAACAACCATTTAGCGTGAAAAACTTCAATACTGCTTTTAGTTCGTCTTTTGTTATGCTTGTGATATCAGTTTTTAAATTTACGTGAAAAATTGTTAAACACGGCCTATGAAACGTTTTAAGATATTTTGCTAACAAATTAAACGCGATAGCGTCCCGTGAGAAAGGTCAACATAACATATAAAACTAGCTGAACGAAATCGGCGTGTACTGTCTTTTTTTTCTTCACTTATTCTAAGAAACCTTCTATGAAATCAGGAAAAGGATATCAACTCTGTTTGGTCACTGTGAGAAAGTATTTGTTGTCCAGCAGTCTCGACAATGTGACTTAAACTTGTGATTCTTTAATAACTGCAACTGAAGTTGCCCGTAAGAGTCTATCTACAGTACGTCCCTAATATAGCTACAGGTTCCAGGTCCCTTCAAACAACTGCGATCGACTGCTTTCGTTATACGCTAAAGTTTCCCGAGAGGTGCGTTTTGAGGTAATTCGACTCAGGTTATTCAGTTGCAGCGTGTATGTCCACATTTTGTGACAACTCCAATCGTCAACACAATATTTCCAGCTGGACAAAACCATGCCCCAATACCTCTCTGTAAAAGCTACTGAACAGCACTGTACTGTGGTACTGTTTGTTTTACTATACAGTGTGGTTCTAACTTTTTCATCTGTGGATATATATAATCATCGTGTTAATGCTTAATTACAGCGGCGATTGGGTCGAAATTTATTTTCCCAATGTCAAATTTTGATATTATTTAAGTTATTTGCCGCTGATTCATTGCTGGATAGGCTGTTCCAAGATATTGCTCCTCAATATTTGATGGCATTCCTCATAAAATTTGTCTCTGGGCTTGGCAGGACAATTTTTCCATTCCTTCTACTTCCACGGCTTGAGTTTCTCTGGACAAACAGTTCATTAAGTTCTGTGGCGTTGTATCCTTTCATGCATTTGAAGGTGAATTCCGCTAATCCGCGTAACTAATCGTACCTTACACATCTGCGGTACTGGTATCCCATGATAGTCTGTACACAATACGTCCGGCTACAGCATGTAGTTTTTCCAGATTGCTGAAATGCGTCTTTTTGCTCGATCCCCACTGAACAACTAGGCCGTATGTGACCGATGGTAATATAACTTTTGTGTAAAAGTCTTCCAATTGCTTTCGGGGAAGAAACTGCATGCGTCGAAGTAGGCTCAGTTTAGCCGCAAAAGACTTCGCGACATTTGCAGCGTGATCTGACCAGGTCATCTTGTTGTCGACATGCACTCCTAGAAGCCGTACTGATGATGTCCAATTTAAAGTGTTGTTTCCGAGACGCAAAGCCTGGATTGGTCAAATGAGGGGTTGTCGTTGCATAATCGTTGCCTTGCACTTGCCCGGGTGTGGCACCAGTAGGTTGTTGTCGCACCATTTCTTTAAGTCTGCCAAGGCATTATTGAGTTTATTTGTTAATGCGTCGATGGTTTCTGCGACACAGTATAGAGTTGTGTCGTTTGCGTACATGTAAGTTTCTGCTGAACGTACTGACTCTGGGAGATAGTTTGTGAAGAGGGAGAAAAAGGTAAGTCCCAGAACTGAGCCCTGGGGGACGCCGTGCGGTAAATACTGTGTCTGAGTCGCATCCATTCACTCTAACAAACTGTCTTCGTTCTGTGAGGTAGTGGCTAAGCCATAGCCATATATCTCCTCTGATTCCAAGGTCGTTTAGCTTTTGTAATAATATATTGTGCGACAGTGTCGAAAGCATTGGTGTTTCTATCTTTTTCATCTGTGGCTCAAACCATGCAGTGCGTTCACTTTTTGGAAAGAAAATGAACAGTACTGTACTGTGGTACTGTTTGTTTTGCTATACAGTGTGGTTCTAACTTTTTCATCAGTGGATCAAACCATGCAGTGTGACCATTCTTTGTAAAGCCACTGAACAGTACTGTACTGTGATACTGTTTGTTTTGCTATACAGTGTGGTTCTAACTTTTTCATCTGTGGATCAAACCATGCAGTGTGACCATTCTTTGTAAAGCTACTGAACAGTACTGTACTGTGGTACTGTTTGTTTTACTATACAGTGTGGTTCTAACTTTTTCATCTGTGGATCAAACCATGCAGTGTGACCATTCTTTGTAAAGCTACTGAACAGTACTGTACTGTGGTACTGTTTGTTTTACTATACAGTGTGGTTCTAACTTTTTCATCTGTGGATCAAACCATGCAGTGTGACCATTCTTTGTAAAGCTACTGAACAGTACTGTACTGTGGTACTGTTTGTTTTACTATACAGTGTGGTTCTAACTTTTTCATCTGTGGATCAAACCATGCAGTGTGACCATTCTTTGTAAAGCTACTGAACAGTACTGTACTGTGGTACTGTTTGTTTTACTATACAGTGTGGTTCTAACTTTTTCATCTGTGGATCAAACCATGCAGTGTGACCATTCTTTGTAAAGCTACTGAACAGTACTGTACTGTGGTACTGTTTGTTTTACTATACAGTGTGGTTCTAACTTTTTCATCTGTGGATCAAACCATGCAGTGTGACCATTCTTTGTAAAGCCACTGAACAGTACTGTACTGTGGTACTGTTTGTTTTACCATACAGTGTGGTTCTTACTTTTTCATCTGTGGATCAAACCATGCAGTGTGACCATTCTTTGTAAAGCTACTGAACAGTACTATACTGTGGTACTGTTTGTTTTACTATACAGTATGTTCTCACGCTTCCATAGATTTGAACCGTACTTCAGTTTGCGGTGCAAGCTGCGGTTGTGCCGCTTCATGACAACAAATTTTACTTTTTCGTCTCTTTCCAGTAAAACGGTTAAACTTGCGTGAGCCTAGACGATGTAAGGATGATACGAGCGTAACAGAACAATACACTAATTAGCGTTTTCTCAGTTGCTTTAAACGAATCCCTCTATTGATATTGTATTTGTCTAACGGAGTGCATCGTGGCCAATAAAACAACCATTCATAAGCACGACCCTGTGGAATGGCGGGTAAATCATGCGAAAGGAAAATAACAACTTCACACTGTTGCTTGTTTTCCGTTCAAGTTCGCAAACTTGTTAAGCGCCAAAACATGACAATCGTTGCCCGTTGGAAAACCTTAATTACCATGGAACACCTTTATTCGAAGCTGTTCAAGTGTATTAATGCACTATAGTGAGAAAAAACCTATTTCTAACTGAAGTAATTTCGCAAAGATGGACGCTTACTCACAATAATATTCCGAGGGGGTACCTTTTTCACGCTTCAGGTATATAAAAGGGTAGGGAAATTTGTCATTTAGGTATTTAAAAGGTCCTTTTATTAAAATATTTCGAACGCACATACCTTATGACTGTACTGCTTTAATTTATTGAGCGCAGCATGAAATTTGAGAATATTTGAAATTTGGAAATGTTTGAAATATTATTTTGCAGTGGAAGGTACACGAAAGGGGCATCTTTTCTGTCAAAATAGTATATAAAAGGGTAAGGGGTCGGACCTAGGGGCGGAGCCTCCCCGTATCTAACTTACCTGATATTTGTTTAATATGGTGCATTTTGGCAGGTACGTCTGCTTCAACAAATTCATCCTTGGAGCACAAAATCCGAAAGTTTCTCCTTGAAGACTACGACAGAAAAGTGCGACCTGTTTATAGAGGCAAAAGAGTAGTGGAAGTGGCGTTTGCGATGAAAATTAGCAGACTCGTTAAAGTGGTATGTGTTACAATAGTAGACTCATCAAACCTTTTTTCGCTAGAGATCTAATTGGTACGTGTGCACATTGTGGTGTAATCTACAACCCAACCAAGTGCTAGTTAACCTGTACGAGGAAAGATGAGTAACGAATCTCTGAGTTTTATTATTCTAACCTTCACATACAGAAAATATCGTTGGGTGTTGAAACCGTAAAGGATCTCCATAGCAAACGACGAGAAAACACGGATAAGAAAAATTCCATGCTACTCCTCGCACTAGGCACAAAACAAAAACACTACGCAAAATAATTAACACAACGTAACTATGCTAATTGATAAAAAAGCGAAAAAAGGCGCGACAGCAATTTTCCTCTCTTATGCGGAAGACCAATTAAACAGACACCCTTTATCAAGCGGACACTTGGTCTGGTCCTGAAATTAGTGTCTTATACAGCAAACCCCTATAAAGCTGACATTGAGAAGGTCCCGAGGGTGTACGCAAACGGGATTTCACTGTATGCTTGTCTCTGGAATTATATGTAAAAAGTTCGTTAAACAAGACGACACTATCTTGAGCTCTCAGAAAACAGCCATTAGTTAAGTGTTCTCTTATTAGTTTCTCCAAATTCATATCTCATCTCTCTCTCTCTCTCTCTCTCTCTCTCTCTCTCTCTCTCTCTCTCATTAACTCACATTAATAGTTGATAGTTGAAATCTTCTAGCAAATTGGATTGCGTACTTGGTTTTGAGGCGTCTATTATAATTGTGATGATCAAATAATGTTATTAGATATTAATCCGCAATCCAAATATATGGTCTTTCATATATTCATTTGCATAATACAAAATCTATTCCATATATTAGTCTATCGAAGGTATGATAGTAAGGGTATCATAAAATTGGAAATTAGAGGGACCTTTCCCGAGCCAATCATAGCGCGTGGTTTGATAACATTTTTCTTCCATCTTCCAGGACAACAAAGAACAGTTATTAACTCTGGATTCGTGGGTAGTACAGGTCAGGTGAATGAATAGTACCACAGTACAGTACTGTTCAGTAGCTTTACAAAGAATGGTCACACTGCATGGTTTGATCCACAGATGAAAAAGTTATAACCACACTGTACAGTAAAACAAACAGTGCCATAGTACAGTACTGTTCAGTAGCTTTACAAAGAATGGTCGCACTGATGAAAAAGTTACAACCATATTGTATAGTAAAACAAACAGTACCAAAGTACAGTACACTGTTCAGTAACCTACGATACATACTTTCTTACTCATAGGTGAAAACTGTCGTTTCTTTTTACTTAGCAATGGAAGAATGAGTTCTTAATGTGGAATGCGTCAGAATTTGGGGATAAGGAGCACGTGCATTTTAGTCCAGAAGAAATATGGGTCCCAGATATTGCACTTTACAACAAGTAAGATGACTAGAACCACACTGTATAGTGAAACCAAACAGTACCACAGTACAGTACTGTTCAGTAGCTTTCCAAAGAATGGTCACACTGCATGGTTTGATCTACAGATGAAAAAATTAGAGCAACACTGTATAGTAAAACAAACAGTACCACAGTACAGTAATCCAGGCCAGATCCTGGATTTACTCTCCTTCTTGCTGCACAACAGTTATTTTGTATTCGAGGGAACCCAATACCACCAGATATCGGGATGTGCCATGGGGTCGCCAGTCAGTGCGGTGATCGCAGAGCTTGTAATGCAAGAAGTTGAGGAGAAAGCGTTAGAAACTTCGCCCGTTCAACCAAGGTGGTGGCGCCGCTATGTCGACGATTCGAATGCATGCATTAAGAGGGACGGTGTTGAAGTTTTTCACAGTCACTTAAACTCGATAAACGCGAACATTCAGTTTACAGTGGAGATGCCTACAACAACTATGGGCAAAAACAGCATAGCCTTCCTGGACACCAACAACACCATTAATGAGGATGGTAGGATCGAGGTGGGTGTATACCGCAAGATCACACATACGAGCAAGTATTTAGACTTCCATTCACACAGTCCAGCGCAAAGCAAGAGAGCTGTCGTTAAGACTCTAATGGATCGAGCTAAATGCATCCCATCAACAACCGCGCAAAGACAGAACGAGAAACAACGCGTTGTTAATGACTTAAAAGCTAACGGTTATCCCGAGGGCTTCATCAAGTCAGCTGGCGAATCAAATAAAACAAACACGCAACCAAGAACCCAGGAGAGTCCAAAGGCATACACGTCCATCCCGTATGTGAAAGGAGTGTCGGAGCGCGTTCGACGGATTTTGAGCCGCGAAAGCATCAAGACAGCGTTCAAACCAGTACGAACGTTAGGAAATATCTTCAAAAAGCCTAAGGACCGACCGGATAGAGAGCGATT
Organism: Ricordea florida; assembly: GCA_949710005.1. Classification (NCBI taxonomy): domain Eukaryota; kingdom Metazoa; phylum Cnidaria; class Anthozoa; order Corallimorpharia; family Ricordeidae; genus Ricordea; species Ricordea florida. The sequence goes on along the minus strand of OX453282.1, from coordinate 1,188,908 downwards.
AAAAGGAATTGTATACAAAGTGACTTGCAGGACATGCTCATTTGCATACGTTGGGGAAAGCAAAAGAAGCTGGAAATCGCGAGGAGCCGAACACAAGCCCGGAACAAATGGAAATATCAACTCCGCGATTAAACATCATGCAGAAATCGGCCACGACATACATCCAAGTTACGCCGAAATTCTTGAAACAGGTGTAAGCAGCAAGAGCAAAAGATTGTTTCTTGAGTCCTTACATTCTTTCCTCGACAAAAACACTATAAATGAAAGAACGCCCTTCCCAAGGGTTTACGCATCGCTAGTTGCTCCCCAGGGGGGCAGCGAACAATAACGTTAATGAAACTTGTTAGAATTCTGCGAACCTTGCGAAATCCATCATTCTCTGAAGAAGACCGCAGAAGGCGATCGAAAATTTAGAGTATCCCTTTTTTTATATTTTTAGATCTGTTTAAACCATTTATATATTTTAAGTACAGTAATGTTTAGTAGCTTTACAAAGAATGGTCACACTGCATGGTTTGACCCACAGGTGAAAACGTTAGAACCACACTGTATACAGTAAAACAAACAGTACCACAGTACAGTACTGTTCAGTACCTTTACAAAGAATGGTCACACTGCATGGTTTGATCCACAGATGAAAAAGTTAAAACCACACTGTATAGTACAACAAACAGTACCATAGTACAGTACTGTATTTTCAAAGATTGGTCACTCTGTGTGCTTATGGTCACTTTTTGTTTGCTTTTTCAGTGGCGACGATGAGATCAATTTGGCCGGCGGAGTAAACAAGTTTGTAACTGATGTTTCTGTTACCAATGAAGGAAAATGCATCTGGGCTGGGCCAGCGACATTCAAGGTCAATTGCGAATTGACGATCAGCAAATGGCCTTTTGACAGTCAGAAATGTGAACTCGCTTTCGGCTCCTACTCATACGGCGAGCACCTCCTGAAGTTGAAGATATTTCAAGCTAGAACTACATTGACAGGTAAAACCTTGTTTTGAAATGTATCGTTAATCACCGTGGACAGTGCAGTTGTTGTCTAATTTGTCTCACAACGTATGCACTTGGACGTGGATCGCGACGGTGAAATCTTGTTAAAACATTTTGCGCGAATATATGCCGTGACGAATTATTTCTATAGCGGCGCTTTGAATTCCGTCATGCGCAGTTGTGTCTGAATTCGATTGTAAATCGTTGTGTAAAATGACATACCTTTAAAACTTGCCAGTTTGATTGTATTCCGTTTCCTTTGGATGTGTGACTGAGGTCAATTATAATTTTGAGTTAGCTGTGTGATTGGATAAACACTTGTTTCTGGCAGATTCAGAGTACATGAAAGTATGATAAATGTTTTCGCTAATGTCATTTTACATTCCACTTCAAAAAAGTACTCCAAAAAGTAGCTCCTCTCTTTCGCCATTTCTCAACGCAAGGTCGCAGCAAAACATTCCACCTTTTATTTGGTCTACAAGTGCAACTATTGCTTTCGGTTTTAAAATCAGTGGCTGCAATAGTAAATTAAACATTGTGTCGGTATTCTTTCTTTGTAGGTCGCTTTGTAACGAGCGGAGACTGGGAATTAGACGATATAACGCCAAGACTGGACGAAAGTGACAATGGGGACTGCTGTCCGTTTAACTTCAGTCAAGTAGTTTACACTATCAGTATGAGAAGAAAGCCTCTCTATTTTGTATTCTATTTGACAATTCCCTCTGTGTTACTCATGGTTCTGGCCCTTACCAGCTTCATTATCCCTGCGGAGAGTGGGGAAAGGATCGGATTTGTCACCACCGTACTTCTGGCAATGACTGTGTTTCTCCTGATGATACCATCTTTTGTTCCGGAAACTTCCAAAAACGTTCCCATTCTCGGTCTGAACATACAAATCACTATGATCATCATCACACTGGTGCTGTTCGCCAACGTCTTTGTCCTAAAAATTTACTACTTGGACGGAACTCCGCCGGCATGGGTGCGAAAGATCTACAACTGCTTCCAAAGAAACAAGCGAAGAAACGTGCAAAAGATTCATGTGGGAAACGCATACAACAGTAGAAACCATGGTGTATCTGAAGCGTCTGTGGCCGCCATTGCTCTGTCAGATCCGAATTCCAGGCCAGGAACCCCGCCTTTGATTGACAAGGGGGAGGAGCTAACATGGCAGAAAGTGTCAATCAAATTGGATCATTTCTTTTTCGTATTTTTTGTGCTCGCTTCGTCTATTGCATATGCAGTGACATACACGCACTAACACTATTTTTCTTATACGCTGTTTTTTTTTGTTACCGTAAAAAACTAGAGTAGTTTACTCCATTAAACCGGACGATATGCGGAGTACTTTTGCTAGGTGGAGTTTCAGATTTGGTCTCTATGGCAACGTTGTGACGTCTGCCACTGCATGCTCATATAGCATTTGCCATCATGTAATTCTGGTGAAAACTACTCTCCAATCAACTTTCTCCGACTCAGAGCACAACAAGCATGGTGTAATACAAATGAAATTCACCTCATCCTTCTCCAAGCGAATACCAAAACTCTTTCTCGAAAACGAAACGATCACAATGAAAGGAAATGATTTATTCGGTAAGGCTTTTGTGGATGTCCCTTGAGAAGGCAGATTTTACAATAACTGAGCGAATTCTCGCGCGCTGATTGGCTAATTTTTATCATCAATAAGAGTACAGACACATAAAATTTTAATTTAAGTCTTCATTTGACCTTTTTCGCGTTTTGCTCTTGTAAAAAACAAATTGACGTCAGTTTTTTATGCGTCTGTCCTCTTATTGATGATAAATTGCGTCATAACATTGTCAAAGTTTGTTGTAGATCCACTCGTCTATCGGCTCGTGGATCTACAACACTTTGACAATGTTATGACGCAATTTATCATCAATAAGAGGACAGACGCATAAAAAACTGACGTCAATTTGTTAAATTGTGAATCAAGGGTTTTATTTGCCACCAATAAACAAAGGTTTGCGATCAAAGCCAATAAATCTGACGTCATAAGAGTACTTTTAGTGGATCAGTTTTTGCTTCTGGTCAACCGAGCTCGATAAACCCTTATCGAGCTCGATATCCATACCGAGCTCGATAAAGAGATCGCACCAGGTATCGAGCTCGATAAACGTCACGTAACACATATCGAGCTCGATTTGACACATTCTCGAGCTCGATCGCCGAGCATCAATTGCCGAGCTCGATATCAACTTGTCGAGCTCGATAACGGTAAACTAGATTCGAGCTCGATTAACTTGTTTTATTTTTAAGGGGGTGGGGGTGTTGGAGTTATCGAGCTCGATTGGCGTTACATTTTTCGGACGCGCCAATCGTCCGAAAAGTTTCCTTTTTGTAAAATACAAGACACATTTTTTCTTTCTCTGATCATAAAGTAGGGAAGATGCTGTGTTAAAAATTATATTTGTTAATCAAGGTTTACACCTTACAACAACAGTCTCGTTGTACGGTTATTGAAAACCATTCGATCATGAGAAAACGTGTACAAGTATGAGATAATGTGCGGCTGTTCAATGCATTAAGGCCAACTATTGCCAGTAGATCAGAGTTCGGGTATATTTTTATATTCATATAGCTCATACAGATGCTTGCTTAAGCTTGAAGGAGCTGCGTAATTAAATCATACTAAATTGCTGAAAACCCATAACAAATATTGACCACATTGTAAACCAAAGAATTTTAATCAAGAATTGTTGGTAAATATTACAACATTGCATTCAAACAAGTATTTGTTGTTGGTTCGGCTATCTATGGTAAGGAGAGAAATGGAGTACAACCTGACAAATTTATGCAAATATAGTAAATTATATATTACTTTTGAAACTTTTCTCCGTATAGATTATGGGAAATTATTACATTGCAGCACTATGTAAATTCACAAGGGATAGTTACATTATATGATTTATTTCATCTAGGCTTCAGAAAGAGGGGACCACAATGTAAAGTAAAACAACCGGCACCACAGTACAGTTCAATACCTCTACTAAGAATGTTCATACATGCATTGTTTGATTCTCATATGAAAAAGTTAGAACCACACTGCCTAATGGCACATACGGTACGACAGTACAGTACTGTTCAGTAGCTTTACAAATAATGGTCACACTGCATTGTTTGATGCACAATTAGAACCAAAATGTACAGTAAAACCCGGGGGGGGTGGGGGTACTTGGGTTAATGTTTGCTGGGTATGTGCCGTTGGCCTCTCAGAGCCCCCACCCCATTTTAGTCTATTTTTTGGCCAATTATAACCCCATCTTAGTCACTTTTTGGAAAATGCATCTACCTTGTCAATCCTTTAAAAAGCTGGGTCATCCAAAAATGAATTGACACAATTTTTTAAACACTTTACTTTCACCTAAATAAACAACTTTCTGATCTTTTTAACCGAGAATCTTCCCATTTTGATTCCCTATTTACCCCCAAAATTCGAAAATTTGCGACCCCATTCTAGTCACTCTATTGAAAATGCGACACATTATAGTCACTGCAGTTGTGAAAATGCGACACATTATAGTCACTGCAGTTGTGAAAATGCGACCCCATCCAGCGGCACAATTTGGCACAATTTCTGTGGGACAATTTGAAGAACAAAAACCTCTCAGTAGCACAAATCCCCCAGCAGAATGGAAAACAGACCTATCTTTGTTAAAAACTGAGCACATAAGGGATTTAAAAATTTGAATGAGTCATTTAAGGTGCATAGCTTCTATGGAGTCACCTCAGCCGTAAATACTGATATCCCCGCTAAAATATTATCATTGACGGAAAGTTGGCCGATATAAAAGTTTGTCAAATGAAAATCCGTGTATAAACAACGACACTCTATCACGGCTTCTGAAATTAGGTTGACATGGAGAAAGAAGAAAGTGGACAAGAAACTAGGCATACCTTTTGGTTGTCAACCAATAGCTTATTTAAAGTTGGGTAAGAGGTCATTAAGCAGCTCCAGACTGTGATAGATCTCTATTGCAGGACTCTCACTACACGTATCCTAGTTTTATTTTCTTTGGTACTATGTCATTTGACCCGGCGCGAGTTTTCGGAAGACCTCTTAGATGGCCTTGCACATTGAGTTTGCAGCGCGGGAGACAAAAATTAAATGGAAATATTTTGTAAAAGCAAGGAGCATCGAGGGTTATGGGCTCCTGATTAGCACAGATTTTGCTACATCGCAATACCTAGAACAAGTGTGCGCCGGATGCAACTATAAAACAGACCGGCTATCGATAGTAAAAAATATGATGTTGGTGAGAGGCGAAATCTGTATTACAGTTATTATTTACTCCTATCTCACTTATATTGTCTATTTTTAGCGAACTACTTATTTTTCATTTTGCCAAAGATTTTGTTGTCAATAGAACATAAAGAGGAAGCGAGTTTCAAGTTGCTTGTTTGTTGTACAAATGAACAAGGGTGGGGCTGAAATAGTCCGCATGAGATTAGAACTGAATTCTATCGTCACTTGCATCGTCACTTGCATGTAGCTCTTTCTTTATTTCTTTTAATTAAATGCGCGTCTACTTTATAAATGGCAGTGATAACTTTTGTCCGTTACGAACCGTGACATATTTCAGAAATTTGTTGCTATTTCATGCTATTCCTTAATTAACTACTATTTTTTACTGCCAAAAAATGTCCCCAAACCTGCGCGTTTCCAGGTATCGGGTGTGTCTAAAACCGCCATTCTTTAGAAGAGGTGTGCATGCTGACCCTAAAAGTTGGGTGCAAAATTAGGGTAAGGGAAAAACCTGTGCTTCCAGGGCTTTACTTATACATTCTTATACATATCGTTAGGTTGTGACTTCCTTTTTTGGAAAGCCAAGCGATCCACCCGCCCGCGGACTAAAAGAATATTCAGCGGCTTCCTCACTTCATAATTTTCCTTTGCAAATTATCAACTTCTGATCGACAGTTACCTCTGGATACATCTAGAATTACCGTGTTTACATGTAAGTTCTCTGTACAGTGTATAACCGTGAAATTATTGTTTTTTTTTTTTCAGTTTGCAATTCATCGCCTCTTATTCTCGAGGACACGCTATGAGTTGCGTTGCCACTGGGCTCCAGACCGGAGCCAAGGTTGTCGAGTTATTTGGTGGATCCAGGAGAAAGAAGGTGTTTCTATATCTGCCTTCGTGTACGTAAGATAGTTTGTAATACGGTCGTGATTACATAAGTGAAATGACGTGAACATGAGTAGCGTAACTAAAATGTTAACTTGTGTATCATTGATGTCTTTGATGTCTAGACCTATACATTTTCGATCTCTTGCTGTCCCGGTTTACGGTCACTTCGTTCCATGGTCAGATCGTTCCAAGTCAAATCGTTCCACAGTATGGTCAGAACGTTCTACTGTGGGACAATCTGACTTTACTGTGGGACGAACTGATTATATCGTGGAACGATCTGACTTTTATTTTGGAACGATCTGACCATGGAACGAAGTGACCGGATACCGGTGTCCCGCATTACCTCCTTAGAGTAGACGTTGAAGCACATTTTAATAACGGTATAAATGAAGCGTTAGTGAAAATGTTATGTGTTTTAACAAATCTTAAACATTATTGAGTTATAACGGTTGTCAACCCTACCAGGTAAAATGTTATTTTTCTTTTTAAATAGTGCATTATGTTTACAGTGTGACCACTCGAACAGAGGTCATCCAAACAAATGTTATACAAATTATCCAATCGCTATCGAGTATCTAAACAATAAAATCTCTACAGATGTGTATAATTCGCTTCAAATCCATGTAATTTGCACTTTAATTGCATGAAACATATTAAGATTGAAAAAGAATAAAATATGTCAGTTAAAACTTGCCACAAAACACACTAACAGCATGAACAGTGATTGACTATGGCAATAATAACAAATTAATTTCCAGACGCAAACTTAGAAGACAGTCATTGTTTTGAAAGAGCCATGAAGCTGGCCAGAGATCTTTTGGCTGTAACCAGAGATGAAAGGTAAGTCGATTATATAACAGTAATATATATGATATTATTTATATATACTGTCTTTTTACTTACAATCTATCACACATCCATGTGTTCTGCTCTTTTTGTTATGGTATGGTGTGTAATTTTACTTGAAAGTGTTTTGTCACTTGGGTCCTTATAATTAGTCGTTGGTCGACAGTAGATGCAGACTGATCTGTAATGACTACTAATTTAACACTTAATTCTAATTGCGTAAAAAGAAATCACTTTATATGCCACACAGAAAGTAAATTATCTTGGTATTTTGCTGATTAATAATATTCATTTTTCAGTTAATAATTGCCTTCACATTTAAATGATTGAACTTGAAATTAATAATATTGTAAAAACTACTGCCATATGGAGATCACTGTTAATGGAAAAAAATGTAAAAATTAAATACAAGCTGTTTAGGGGCAATTTGTCATTTGTGTTCTAGCATCTTAGAAACAAATAAATATAATTGGACCCTTAAATGTACTGATTGTATATTGATTAGTTTATTGTCTATTTAAGGAAAAAATTGGAAGCATGGAGGCTGGAGCGTCAGCACCAGGAGGAAGAACTTAAGGTGGTGAGATTTTGCTAATTGCACCCCTCTGGCTCTCAGCTTGATAACTGATCACAAGCTTACATTTTGAATTCCTGTTCACTTTGATATGAAAGGCGAGCCTGGAGGAAGAGGCGAGAGAATTGGAGAGGTCTGAGGACCAGGAGGCTGTCAATGAGACGAGAGCTGCTCACCTAGAAGATGGACATACAGAAGTGGGTTAAGTAATGTGTAGAAACTATTGTTCCCATGTACAAATAACAAACAAGAGACCTGATGGAACAATCTATCCAAAAGACAGCAGAATGTAGCATTTTGTTGTGTCTTGCCTTTATCTCTGGACAGTACATTACCTACAGTGATTTGCATCAGTCAAGGAAGGAGTTACCCTAATGCCAGTGAATCATGCATAATGGTCAACTTGTTCAGGAAACACTACAATCAAACCTGTATTAAGCAGACATTCTGTACAAGTATTTCTCAGTATTAAAATGCATTGAATGGGTAGAATAGCCTTTCTGTGAACATATGACGACTTTGGAATAGTATATTTCCATAAACAATGACGGATATGTTGCTGGGGTATTCTCGTTAGAACGAAATGGAGGACCTTTCACTGGCCATCAGGGAAAAAAACAGAAAACAGGGACAATAAACCGTCATCTTTTTTGCAGTGGATCCGTTTAATATAGGTTTTGCAAAATAGAAATGACAATGAAAGTCAAGTTTATTGTGTCTCCATCCATTCAATTCAGGTGTCCGTTGAGTACAAGTTTTTACAGTTATTACTGGCTTAAAAGAATAGGACTTTGGCTGCTGTCAGCTTAATACAGGATTGAGTGTAATAATTCCATTCTATTTGTACTAATGGCATAGCTGCGGGAGGTCAGGAGGAGGCGTGTACGACCAGAGCCCACTGAAGGCTGGTCAGTACAAGTAAGAACAGCAGAAGGAAACCAGAGGAGGATGTTCAACATGGGGGCACATTTTCAGGTAACCCATAATAATGAATGGAGTTAAGTTTAATTGTGTTCTTCCTACAGTGTTAATGAACCACTTTCATGAATGGCGACCAATCTATTATTCTTTTGTAGGTATGTTAATTAGACGCACTAACCACATTTTGGAACAAAATGATTATTGAATTTTGCACATCCTAGCAAGGCCAGAATGGCTCATTATCATGAAAACAAAAGAATTTTATTGAATCTTTTCTAGGAGGTGTATGACTGGATCGGGGCCCAAGAAAACATGCCCCTTTTCTTCACTTTACACTCAGCTAGTAACCAAGTTGTGTTGCATCAAGACTTAGTAAATGAAAGTCAGGTGCTCAACCTGCAGGAGAGGGTATGTTAATTTGCAAAGATACTAACACTATAATACCTTTACAAGACGTAGGTTGAGATTAGAAACAGACTATATGGGTATGTCACAAATATAAGACCATTGTAGTTATTTTGACAGTTATTCATAGTTTTTGATTCGTATAGAATATTACAATATTTTGATATTACTATATTGATAATATTACAATAATAAGAATACCAGGGAAGTCTGAGACATATTTGAAAACTGCTAATCACAGCACTATATCTGCACCAGCGGTTTGATATCCTTTCAAAGCAGTGGTAATCCTAAATATTTGAATCACATAAAGTGGCAATTAACAGCGATGTAACAAATACCCGTACTTTCTTCCTCTCTAGGATGCGAATGAAGCGGCAGATATATTGCAAGCAGAGGTTAGGAAAATACCAATTGCACAAATGAGTACTTGTACACAGTCCCTGTTGATGTAGGCTGTTTGCTCTCTAAGTCACTTTATAACCATGGAAAATGCTTTATTGTTATTTAACACAAAACATGGTTGATAGAATGCTTGCAGATTAGAGGAAGATAAGAGTAGGGACAAACTATACTATGGACCTTGCTTTGCTGATCACAGAAATCACCTTTTATATTTCCTTGCAATAGTCATAAAAAAGGATTTATGCAATAACAACTTCAACTAAAACAAAAACAAAGTCGATAATTGAACCAGGACCTCTGTGACCAGGCTCTTCGTGAGCCAGGACCTTTGTGACCAGGTTCTTAAGAACATAACATTAGGCAACAAAGGTCCTTAATTGAACCAGGACCTCTGTGACCAGACTGTAGGGAACAAAACATTAGGCAACAAAAGTTCATAACTGAACCAGCACATCTATTACTGGGCTCTATGGGACATAACATTAGGCAGCAAAGGTTATTATTGAACCAGGAACTCTGTAAGCATTACCTTAAGGACATAAAATTAGGTAACAAAAGTTTTTAACTGAAGCAGGACCTCTGTTATTACTGGGCCCTTTGGGGTACAACATTGGATGGCAGGGCATTTTGATTGAACCAGGTTCCCTGTTATTTGGCTCTTTAATAAGGACACACCAGTTTTGGTGACAAGGTTTTTAATGACTCCAGGATAAGCAACAAAGGTTCTTAATTGAACCAGATCCTCTCTGACTAAGCTTTTAGGGACATAACAATTTCAGGCAACATGGGTTCTCAATTGAACCATGAACTCTGTGACAAGGCTCCAAAGGACATAACGTTAGGCAACTAAGGTTCTTAATTGAACCAGGACCTCTGTGACCAGGCTCTTCGTGAGCCAGGACCTTTGTGACCAGGTTCTTAAGAACATAACATTAGGTAACAAAGGTTCTTAATTGAACCAGGACCTCTGTGACCAGGCTCTTCGTGAGCCAGGACCTTTGTGACCAGGTTCTTAAGAACATAACATTAGGCAACAAAGGTTCTTAATTGAACCAGGACCTCTGTGACCAGGCTCTTCGTGAGCCAGGACCTTTGTGACCAGGTTCTTAAGGACATAACATCAGGTAACAAAGGTTCTTAATTGAACCAGGACCTCTGTGACCAGGCTCTTCGTGAGCCAGGACCTTTGTGACCAGGTTCTTAAGGACATAACATTAGGCAACAAAGGTTTTTAATTGAACTAGGAACTCTGTAAGCATTACCTTAAGGACATAAAATTAGGTAACAAAAGTTTTTAACTGAAGCAGGACCTCTGTTATTACTGGGCCCTTTGGGGTACAACATTGGATGGCAGGGCATTTTGACTGAACCAGGTTCCCTGTTATTTGGCTCTTTAATAAGGACACACCAGTTTTGGTGACAAGGTTTTTAATGACTCCAGGATAAGCAACAAAGGTTCTTAATTGAACCAGATCCTCTCTGACTAAGCTTTTAGGGCCATACCAATTTCAGGCAACATGGGTTCTCAATTGAACCATGAACTCTGTGACAAGGCTCCAAAGGACATAACGTTAGGCAACTAAGGTTCTTAATTGAACCAGGACCTCTGTGACCAGGCTCTTCGTGAGCCAGGATCTTTGTGACCAGGTTCTTAAGGACATAACGTTAGGCAACAAAGGTTCTTAATTGAACCAGATCCTCTGACTAATCTCTTAGGCACATAATGTTTTTAGTCAACATGGGTTCTCAATTGAACTCTGTGACAAAGGTCCAATGGACAGGTTTTAAGGACATAAGATTAGGTTACAAAGGTTCTTTATTGAACCAAGGTCTCTGTGATGAGGCTGTAAGTGAGCCAGACCTTAACCCTTTAAGTCCAAGTAGTGACCAGCATGGGATCCAATTTTACATTACAACATTCATGTTATGAGAATAATGAAAATGATCACAGAAAAACAGTGAGGATAAAATGAATATTGATATTGGGGCTTTAATGGGTCTATTGAACCTGGAGGTATGCGACCATGCTCTTCATGAGCCAGAACCATTGTGTCCAGATTCATAAAGTTGGTGGTTTACAATTCTCTTTCCACAGTACAGAAACAGT
>OX453282.1:975000-1172500 GCA_949710005.1 Ricordea florida | reverse complement strand
TATTCTAAATGATTTGAGTATTTAATACTTTGTAACAGTGAAGTGGTTTCGATCATAATGAACGATGAGGACAAAGGCACTGAAAAATACGCCGATGCAGGTGGCCAATTATTTCCCGGGGAGAAAAGCCAGTTAGTTTACCACAACAAATGGGCAGAACGTCAGTTCAGGGACTAAGCATGATTTGACTGCGTGTTTTGATCGTACTGTAATCGAATCTAGTCGAAATTGTTCGTTAGTATTTGTAAACATTTGGATACGAGTGGAATTTGGATTAAATGAGCACAGGTATTTTTTTCAAAGATTGAAAAAACAAGCACTAGCCTGTAGGGTGAGTGCAATTTGTTACGAGTGCCTATTTATACAAAATTGCACTCGAAATCCCTTTATTACCCGCTAATAATATACATGCAAAAATTTAATTTCAAATTTCTGCACTGTTTGAGATTAACCGGACATCCTCTCAGCCAATCAGTGTGTTGAAATTTTTGCATATACATTATTATCTTGTTTAAGAAATTATGCGGAAGTGAAGAGACGGATGAAAGGGGGAAAACAAAACCTGATAGACGGTAGGCCTCGGGAAAAACGATTGTGACTTGCTATTCTTAGAACTTGAGCAGAGCGAGAGAATGATAAGGCAAAATTTCAGTGTCGAAGAACGCTCGATTAGAGAACTCTTTTACAATAGCGGTAGCAATGCTTTAAATTGTCTCTAGCAGAATTTAATCTTTGTTATGTTATGTTTCATCTTATAAAGATGTGATAGCCACAACTTCAAGTTCATTTGAGCATCAAATACGAGCCAAACTGCTAAATGATTATGATCGAAATGTGCGTCCTGTGAGCAAGGGCAAAAGAGCGGTTCAGGTGGCATTTGCAATGAAGATCAGTAGATTAGTCAAAGTGGTAAGTTGAAAAGCTTCTCTTTAATTACTGTAGCGCAGCTTATGCTAAACAGTTCATTAAAGTAAAACAGTAGATCACTTTATCTCCCAACACTGAACCATAATTGAAGCGGTCAGTGCAGCAAGGGCGAAAGCAAAATCAACTCAAAATGAACATCGTTGAAACCCGCGAAATTTCACATATCTGTTTGATTTCATAAACTTAACAGTTCTGGATTTTTTTCCCGTTTTGCGTTTCTTGCTAATTGGGCCAGTTAAAGAAACTCCAAGTGCTTTTGAAATTTAATCGTTTCAACACTCTATTGACTTCAGGCACAATATACCAGGGCTCAAAGTTAACGACCAACTGGTCGCATATGCGACTGGATTTTTGGCCGTGCGCCTAAAAAATTATATGCGGTCGCACCACCGCGCCTTAAAAAATACAAAGTAAAGAACTGTGAAGAGTTTCTTTTTTTTCTTGATTATCTTATATGTACAGATCACCGGTTTATATGCCACTTCCTAAACAGATCAGCTGCTCGGCCCTTCAGCTTACAGAAGTTACAATCTACAAATTCATTGGATCATAATTTTGACAATAATATTAACGAATACAGAAAAATATTTTCATAGTCCTGACACTCAATTCAGATGTTATAATACATTGAAATTAATCTTTACGTTCTTTAGGACCCAAAGGAACAGGTGGTCATTTTGGATACATGGGTTGTACAGGTAAGTTAAAAATTCAGTACAGGAATAGCAACGTAGCTACTCTGGGAAGTGGGGAGAGTAGTAGGAGTATCGCCATTACCCTGAGGGAAGGGGAAAGGAGGTGTGGGTGGGAAGTATTATCATAGCTGACAGGAATTTCTCAAACTCACAATAATGCAGAAAGGAAAGACAAAGGAAATGAAGCACTGTGATGTGTTTGGATATCTGAAGACACACCGCTTGTTTTTGCATTATCAATTTCTCCTAAATGTCTTTCGAGAAGCTAAACATTTGATATATGTGTTTCATCACATATAAAACACCTCAAATTTTTCCAAAAATGCTCTGCTGCATATCACATTTTCAACTCTTTTCTAGGTGTTTGGTATGTGCTGCAGCACTGCACCTTGTGTTTGATATATTACTTGCAGTATTTACCTGTGTCTCCATATGAATTACTGCTATCAATAATTAAAAATAAGAAAAGCCCCAATTGCCAGTGTTATACACTTATAATCCCAAGAAAGTAAAACTGCTATCTGCAGAACAAAAGAATGCTTGGAAATGTAAAAATAGAGAAGAAAAAGAAGGAAGGAAAAAACGAATTGTTACTTAAGACTGTTCTTTTCAATCCACAGAAATGGAGCAGTGATTTCCTTGTTTGGAACATGTCTGAATTTGGAGATGTTCCTAGAGTGCATTTCACTCCAGATGAAATCTGGGTTCCTGACATCTCTCTAATTAACAAGTGAGTGCAAATGACTATACACACATTTAAAAAAAAAAAAACTAAAAGATGCTATATATAACAAGTGGAAAATGCAAAGAAGATTTGGGAAGATTTACATTTGTGTTCATTTGCTCTTGATTGGGTGAGTCACTAAAGAAACTGATTTCTGGTTTTGCAAACAGTGAGGGAGTTAGAGCACACCTCATAGTTAACAATTAGGAGGCCGCATTGATATTGAGAGTGCGTAATCAAATTGTTTCAGTAAAAATCATAATTTAAACAAATCATGTGTCTGTGAAAAAATTACCAAAATACTAAATCTTTATGCAAAACTTCGCTAAAGCATGAAGATGCTGCCATTTTGAAAATGATCTTCAACCAAGTGCTGTTTAATGGCTGATAGTCTGCAATCAGGTTGCGGCATTTGCATTAGTCTTGCAAGTAGATGTTTACAAATCAGAGTTATCAAACAAGTTCATGAAGTTTATGATGTGACAGCAAGCAGACTAGAGAAATCACTTTAAAGTACCACACAATGGTTAACAATACGGCATTCTTTAGAATGTTCTCTTAATTAAATCAGTACCTGTTTTTAAAAACAGACTTTATAAGACTAGGCTGTTAACAGAATCATAGAATTAAACATTAGACATTAATTTTGCTATTTTTTGTTGTAATTAGGATGATGAAAAGCCCCTTTGGGAAAGTCAAAAAAGTATGTATGTATGCATGCATGCATGCATGCATGCATGTATGTATGTATGTATGTATGTATGTCTGTATGTATGCATGCATGTGTGTATGTGTATATATGTAGGCACATTTCCTGCCAAAATAACTGTACTATCGATATATATTATCTCTTTCTGCTTACGGCAGTGGTGATGACAACATTCTTCTTGCTGGGGGAAGGTCCAAGTTTGTCACAGAAATATCAGTTGATAACGACGGCAGGTGTGTGTGGAGTGGGCCAGCAACATTCAAAGCAAACTGCCAGTTAAAAATCAGCGACTGGCCCTTTGACAAACAGAATTGTGAGCTTGCGTTTAGTTCCTATACGTATGGAATTGACAGGTTGAATATAAAGCTTTTTCAGGACAAGAGTGGTGAATTTTCCAGTAAGTGATAACGATGACAGTGATTTTAAGTACAAATGTTGAAGGTTTGAACTTTCCAGTGATCAAACCCATAACATTGTCAACACCAGTACTTAGGATGGTCCACCAGCTGATCTACCAGGCCTCTCATGCTGGAAGCCTGCAATTAACTCGTTTTCCATATTTACAAGTTATATGTTGCATGGAAGACTTTTAAACAACAATGCATTTTGAGACTATATTTCTGTCAAATATCATCTCCGCCCAGATCTATCTGAATTTCTTTAACCATTTTTTTGTTAATTTACTTTTAACTTAGCAACCTTTCTTTTCTTTTCGAACTCTATGACACTTGCAGCTTAATATGCGTTTGTGATAGGATTGCCCAGGATAACGTTTGGCAAATCAACGAAACCACAAAGATTCATGTACCTTCCTCACCATAAAATTATTCTGTTTAACGCGTACTGTGTACGATATATTAGCATTTATTTAAATGAAAATATACAACATTTTTTGGTGAGGAAAAGTTGACGAGCCAAAGAATACGAAGACAAACCTTTGTTAGCGGTGTAAGAAGAACCATCATCGTAGTTTAACAGCAATAAACTATTAATGGCTTACCTTTCTCGATCCCCCGAACTTGATTCTCGTTTCTAGTTCCCTCCTCACTGAAATATCGATCAGTTGCTGCTTATAAAATAATGGCATCAACTGACCAAGCATAGATTTCCAAGAAGTTAGCCGACTTAATTTGAAGAGCCCTTACATCAAATTTCAGACCTCCCTAATAAATGTTTTGATAGAAAGTGTCTGATTTAAATACTTACTTACAAGAGAAGAAAGCTGATTTGCACCCCACTTTTAGAAGTCAAGCTTCATGGCCAGGCCTTCTGTAGGGAAGATCTTGCTGAACTTCTTTGCCGTGGGCACAGATCTAGCCTGTGAACAGGCTCCCTTTTGGGTCAGTCCGCGCTCGCTCCGGGAGCCTGTTCACAGGCAAGCACAGATCATAGTTATTGGAAAGAGGTGTAGGATGTGGTTTCTATTACTTCTGTTCCCTTGAAAGATCTGGTTCTACATAAATTATAAAATTAACATGCGTTATTGCCTTTACAAAGTCAACTGGTTTTAAATTTTTGCTGAATTTCGATGTGGTCTTGCGGTTTTGTTGCGGTTTTAAATCATTTTACAACATAGCTCGTGCTCTTCTCCTATCTAATTCCTATTGAGCAATCATGGTAAAAATCTCTATATACACATGGCCGTGCATATATAAGATGACGTGTGTAAATATTCGAGGATTTCAACCGCACCAAATCTTCGTTTTCAATCGCCGGTTTGTGTTTTACGTTTTCTCTTCCCTGCGAATTTCTTAGAGT
Organism: Ricordea florida; assembly: GCA_949710005.1. Classification (NCBI taxonomy): domain Eukaryota; kingdom Metazoa; phylum Cnidaria; class Anthozoa; order Corallimorpharia; family Ricordeidae; genus Ricordea; species Ricordea florida. Next base: position 1,167,687 of record OX453282.1, on the reverse strand, counting down.
CCTTCTTCAACAACTGCACTGTTCACGGCAATGTGAACATCATTCTCAACAATTCAAACCTTACTTCGGTCGTTTGACCTTTTCGAGCAACTCTTACGCTTCTCTCGTGCTCTTCAAAGTTACCGCGTACATCCATAAGTCGATTACGCACGCTAAGGATGAACCAATTCTTAATTGACCTGAAGTCAAATTTAACTGTAACAAATACAACTGCTTGTTCGCTTTCTGATTGGTCATATCTTCTATAGCCAAGAGCTCATACTAAAATACAGTAAGGCTAGGGTATAAAGAGCTTATTTAACAGAAGAACCTATGATATAACTGAATATTTTTGCCAGCAATTTTCCTTCTTCTATTTTTTAAAATGTATTTAGTTTCTTTTTGGGGGGGAAGGGGTGGGGGAGAGGGGTAACTTTTCAAGGAGGCGGAAGACTGAATGTGCCGAAACATTTACACCTGGAATAAACCCTTCATTTCTGTTTTAACTGTAACAATTGCAACAATGGGAAGCTCTCTTTGTTTGTCAGTTCTCTAAAGACGCTGTACCAACTTCCCTAGAAACAAGCAGCACTGTTATTTTAGTTAAATATTTGTCAATTGTGAGGAATTGATTGACTGAGTAATAATAGCCTTTATAAACCTCGTTAACAGCAACTGCTTGGAAATTAATTTGTTTATGAAAACCCTGGAAATTGTTTATCATTAAGATCCATTTAAATTTCCAGTAATGTAATAAAGCGAAGTATTCTTGCAGTCGAACAAATAAAAATCTGAAAACATCTGCTACAACATATCTATATTCCCACGTCACCTAGAAACTGCAGCCTGTAAACAGTAAAACCTTAAATAATGCAATATATAAGCAAGTTTTCAAGGCGAGTTGCTAGATAAAGTCTTCTAGCAAATTGGACAGCAAAATAATTCAGCATGCAATTTGTTTTTTGTCGTTATGGCAACATAAAAACGTGACTATGATAACAATTAGACGTAGTTAATCTTTTTCCAGTCCACTGCTTTTCGTGAATTCCATTGAAATAAAACCAAACAAAGCAATGTACAAAATCTCTGTCTGCACGAATGAAAGATCAGTTTAAAAATGAATCATGAAACTTGGTGGCAGCTATTCTTTCAACTGCTGGACGCCCATTGAACGGAAACGCCCCATTGGGGCGACGGTCTTCTGTAACCTATAGGTTATGGAATAACGTTTGTATTTAAAACTAATGTCATTGACGTCACAGCGGTAACGTTAACTCAATATAATGAAATAATCAACACAAGAATGAATCATTGCGTTCTGGTCGAGTCAGATATATCAACTCAATCTAAAGAAAGTTTGCGCAGAGTCCAATCGCCTCGTTCTCTCCCAGAGTCAAGATGTATTTTATTGTTGCCCTTTTGGCATTTCAAGGAATATTATTTAGCGGTAAGTAAATTGCGTGATATTTCATTCAACAGTACATTCAAACAAAGAGTTAAGAGCAGTTAGATGAATCAACGTTTGATTTGAAGCTAAACACGCCCGCAAGTACAGAAGAAGTCAAGAAACTCCTTTTCAAACAAAAATTGAAGCGAAACAGAACAGTACTGTTCAGTACATTTCTAGCTTATGCCAACAGTCATATACTAATAACATAGTATACATCAAACCTCTAATCGTTAGGGTGTAATTGTGCTTGCAAAAGGATAATGTAGGAGAAAGGTGTTTAATCAAAACAGGACTCCATTGCTTAAAACCGTTAATCGTTATAACGGCAGTTTGGCAGAAACGTTAAGCACGGGTTGGATCAAATATTCTCGTATACTGAATTTTGATCGTCCAGTGTGATTCTTCTTCAAAATCTAGCGTTGTTCCCTTATCAATGAGGTCTTCACTGCAAGTCTTGATTCATTACTTTATGTCAAGAAAGTGATTGTTTGTATGTCAAACTTTATTCAGTGTTTGGGCTTGTAAGAACTTTTAATTTTCACTTCATTTTTCAAATTCATAACGGCGATGCTGTAAACTGAACATGCAGAACGTAGGTGATTCTATTCATATCGGGGTCAAAGTTTGCCTTAATATGATGAATTTGATAAGACGTCAGAACTGATCAAAGTCAGAGACCAAGGAACCTCTTTCTAATTTTTGACAGTGGCTTTTGAAGTACTAAAAACTAAAACTCATTTCTAATGGGAAATGAGAAAAGTGATTGATCTCAGTGCAGCCTTAAAGCGCTAATAACTGAAATAGTAAATACATCAGCAAGTTGCTTCTCACTCCATTTTGCGGCCCACCTGAGACAACATAATCTTGCGAGGGAGATGCAGACTTCACTATTTGCGCAATACTACTGGTCGTGAAAATGGATTTAATGACTTTGCTAGATTTGTTAGATAGATAAAGTAAACTTTGCTCAAGGCAACAGGAAGGGAATTTATAAACAGTGAAGATTTCAACAGAAATATTTTTAGCCTGTTAAAGGTTTGATTAAAAATTTATCAGTCGACTTAAAAACAGATCAAAAGTCTGTAATAGACGGAAAAATTGAATTGAAAAGAAAATAGCCCGCTTGCTGTGGTAAGGTAAGAACAGAGCAGGGATTCGGTGGCGACAGAAAACTTAAAAGTATATCTTTTTACTTCCAGCACCGAAAAGCGTTTAAGGTTCACTGCATGTTACCGCACAGAAATTGGTTCTATCATCTTTTAATTTGACTGAATTGAATATTTTGCTCATCCAGTTGTTCCAGTCAGAGAACCTGAGATATGTGCCTTTCAACCAACCTTTAACCGCTGAACGGGTCAAACACTCCATTCAGCTGGAAACTCATTGTTTCTGTTTTTTTTCCTTTTTGTCAAGGTGTTTTAGCAACAACTTCAACTTCATTTGAGCATCAAATTCGAGCCAAACTGCTATCCAATTATGATAAAATTGTGCGCCCTGTTAGAAAAGGGCAAAGACCTGTCGAAGTATCGTTTGCAATGAAGGTCAGCAGACTGGTCAAAGTGGTAAGTAAAGATAATTTTCAAGTTTCATGTTTTAAAGATTCAATAAGTACACGTCTAAGATCGTAACCGACTCAAGTTAAGGCGGAAACAATAGAACATTGCCCCAGCCCTGATGTTATTAAATTGATTGTAGCCTTGCTTACAGTTGCAATCAAAGGGAGAGTTAGTTTTAAATGCACGAGGCTTTATAGGCAAAGCTACCTTATTGGCTGATTGATCTGTTAAACGCTGCATGTTTCATCACAGAAACAAGAGGTGTGGGGAAACGCTCACTATTCCAGCGTAAACGTCTGCCGTAGGAAAGCTAATAGGAATGAAATTGAAGTATACGTTGAACGAGCAGTTTTTTTAGCGAGATGCGATAAAATTCTTACCATTTTTCCTTCAATTGAATCGGTGTAAATTGGAATGGAAAATAGCCTTTCTTGGAATTCAATTTAAATGGTGTTTTGTTGTCCTGATCCTCAAGCCCCACACCACCTGAGTTCTCCCACACATGACGAAGGGCTCTAACCCTCCGACGAAGGGCTCTAACCCTGTGAAGAAGGGCTCTAACCCTCTGACGAAGGGCTCTAACCCTCTGACGAAAGGCTCTAACCCTCTGACGAAGGGCTCTAATCTTCTGACGAAGGGCTCTAACCCTCTGAAGAAGGGCTCTAACCCCTGTGAAGAAGGGTTCTAACCCTCTGACGAAGGGTTCTAACCCTCTGACGAAGGGCTCTAACCCTCTGAAGAAGGAATCTAACCCTCTGACGAAGGGCTGTAAACCTCTGACGAAGGTTTAACGCTTGAAACGTCAGCACCTCTCTTTTACCTTAGGGTGGTATAACTTACTTTATATTATTTGATTATACCAATTTCTTGTGTTTCAATTCCCCACCGACGCAGCACCATTTTGTTTTAGAAATTATCCACACAATACTTGTTATCTCCCACACAAGAATTGTTTCTGATATCAGTGCATGTCATATAACGATTGCAAATGGTCGCATTTTACAAAATTGCTGTGACTACTCGAACCAAGGCCACACAAATAAATTTTCATACAAACTTTGAATGTCTGTTTTTGGGCGCTGAACAACAAATTGGTGGCGAGTTTCTCCAACTGAGATGATTCTTTTTCAACCTTGATCTGTTTTTGTACAGTTATAGAGCAATTTAGGTGCATTTGAAACGAAATACAAAACATTTGTGGAGATTCTGTTGTTCAGATACTTGATCGTGATTGGATAATTTGTATGAAAATTTGTTTGAGTGGCCTTGGTTTGAGTAGTTGAACTGTAAGTGGTAAGTACGTAATAAATTTGCATGGCTGAAATATATCCATAATTTGGGTATATAATAACCTTAGTTAAAATATATCCATAATTTGGGTATATAATTTACCTTGGTTAAAATATATCCATAATTTGGGTATACAATAACCTTGATTAAAATATATTCATAATTTGGATGTATAATAACCTTGGTTAAAATATATCCATAATTTGGGTATACAATAACCTTGGTTAAAATATATCCATAATTTGGGTATATAATAACCTTGGTTAAAATATATCCATAATTTGGGTATACAATAACCTTGGTTAAAATATATCCATAATTTGGGTATATTGTAACCTTGGTTAAAATATATCCATAATTTGGGTGAACAATAACCTTGGTTAAAATATACCCATAATTTGGGTATATAATAACCTTGGTTAAAGTATACCCATAATTTGGGTATATAATAACCTTGGTTAAAGTATACCCATAATTTGGGTATACAATAACCTTGGTTAAAATATACCCATAATTTGGGTATATAATAACCTTGGTTAAAGTATACCCATAATTTGGGTATATAATAACCTTGGTTAAAGTATACCCATAATTTGGGTATATAATAACCTTGGTTAAAGTATACCCATAATTTGGGTATATAATAACCTTGGTTAAAGTATACCCATAATTTGGGTATATAATAACCTTGGTTAAAGTATACCCATAATTTGGGTATATAATAACCTTGGTTAAAGTATACCCATAATTTGGGTATATAATAACCTTGGTTAAAGTATACCCATAATTTGGGTATATAATAACCTTGGTTAAAATATACCCATAATTTGGGTATATAATAACCTTGGTTAAAGTATACCCATAATTTGGGTATATAATAACCTTGGTTAAAGTATACCCATAATTTGGGTATATAATAACCTTGGTTAAAGTATACCCATAATTTGGGTATATAATAACCTTGGTTAAAGTATACCCATAATTTGGGTATACAATAACCTTGGTTAAAATATACCCATAATTTGGGTATATAATAACCTTGGTTAAAGTATACCTATAATTTGGGTATATAATAACCTTGGTTAAAGTATACCCATAATTTGGGTATATAATAACCTTGGTTAAAATATACCCATAATTTGGGTATATAATAACCTTGGTTAAAGTATACCCATAATTTGGGTATATAATAACCTTGGTTAAAGTATACCCATAATTTGGGTATATAATAACCTTGGTTAAAATATACCCATAATTTGGGTATATAATAACCTTGGTTAAAGTATACCCATAATTTGGGTATATAATAACCTTGGTTAAAATATATCCATAGTTTGGGTATATAATAACCTTGGTTAAAGTATACCCATAATTTGGGTATATAATAACCTTGGTTAAAGTATACCCATAATTTGGGTATATAATAACCTTGGTTAAAGTATACCCATAATTTGGGTATATAATAACCTTGGTTAAAGTATACCCATAATTTGGGTATATAATAACCTTGGTTAAAGTATACCCATAATTTGGGTATATAATAACCTTGGTTAAAGTATACCCATAATTTGGGTATATAATAACCTTGGTTAAAGTATACCCATAATTTGGGTATATAATAACCTTGGTTAAAGTATACCCATAATTTGGGTATATAATAACCTTGGTTAAAGTATACCCATAATTTGGGTATACAATAACCTTGGTTAAAGTATACCCATAATTTGGGTATATAATAACCTTGGTTAAAGTATACCCATAATTTGGGTATATAATAACCTTGGTTAAAGTATACCCATAATTTGGGTATACAATAACCTTGGTTAAAGTATACCCATAATTTGGGTATATAATAACCTTGGTTAAAGTATACCCATAATTTGGGTATACAATAACCTTGGTTAAAGTATACCCATAATTTGGGTATATAATAACCTTGGTTAAAGTATACCCATAATTTGGGTATATAATAACCTTGGTTAAAGTATACCCATAATTTGGGTATATAATAACCTTGGTTAAAGTATACCCATGATTTGGGTATATAATAACCATGATAGTAGATCGAGAGTAGCTTTTGTTAGAACCACGGAAATATATAGACAGGACGAAAATAGATTAAATTGTGTTGACGTAACGCATTTGCTGTCTTTTAGGATTCTAAAGAACAGTTGATCATTCTTGACACGTGGGTGATACAGGTGAGATTACAGTAATGTTAAGAATTAACTTACGAGATTGAGTTATAGTCCACGTACCACTTATTTCTATTGAAAGGAGAAGACACGTGCCGTTAGAATGAGGTTGCTATCTACGGTGGAGGACGAAACACTTGACTGGGCTTACAAAGAGCACTGAAAGAGCCAACCTTGGGGAAGTTCAGGACAGTGAACTGAACACATTTACTTTTAGGCTGCTACATAACTCGATGGTAACGCGGCTGCTGCCTTTAGCACTTCTTTTATAACAAAAGACTTCACACCTTCACAATCTGACGTCAGCATGCAACCCATGGGCAAATGGATCGCGCGTATTAGCCAATTATAGCGCGCGCTTTCCCAGAGCTACGTTAAATGATTCTTTTACAATCTTGATACGATTTTACAGTTACAAAGCAAATTATACGCATTTAAAGCGAAATACAAAACATTTTTTGGAGATTCTTTTGCTTAGGTAGTCAATCGTGATTGGATAATTTGTATGAAAATTTGTTTGAGTGGCCTTGGTTCGAGTGGTCTCACTGTAATGCTGCCCATTCAATCCTCAGAAATGGAAAACAGAATTTCTTGTCTGGAACATCAGTGAATTTGGAGAGGTTCAGCGAGTGCATTTTACACCGGATGAGGTCTGGGTACCAGATATTTCCCTTCTTAACAAGTAAGTGTGAATAATAAATAGGAGATTTTAAAGGTTATAAAAAGAAAAAGACAATCATATTTCTTCAACCACGGCATCGCTTGAAGTCTTATAATATTGGTGAGACTAACGTTTAACACTTACATTCCCCTCGTCACAGAAGCGTTACTTTTTCTATGCATTGTAGTTGTGGATCTAGGATTACTCTTTGGGTTTGAGCGTGACGTTATTCACTAATTTCCTGTAGTTGCTACCCCTGTCAACGTTACTTTCTTAGTTTTCACCCCTGTTTAGCTGTGCTAGTAGCAATAGCGCTATTCGTCAAACTTTTCTTTTGAACTTTTAAAAAGGCGTTTTTTATGTTTAACCACACTGTCTCAGCCTCTCAGGGGAGGATACAGGATTTTTCTTAGGAGGGGGCCACTTCTAAGGAATGACCTAACTGACGTGTGACGTAAACAAATTTTAAAAGCGAACAACGCAGAAGTAGCTCATCTCAGGGGAGGAGTGCACATCCCCTGCACCCCTCCACAGGATCCACCCCTTCTGTCTATCCCTTATTGCTCTTTTTATCGTCACCATTGTTGCGAAGACGACAACGTTACTTTTTCTTTGACGATTACTGCAACTAACATTGCGTTACTCAATGAGTAAATAAGGGTTACTTTTTTCTACGTTATTGTAGTGGCGATGATAGCGTGACTCTGGCAGGTGGACGATCCAAGTTTGTCACAGAAATATCAGTGGACAACCAGGGTAACTGCGTATGGAGCGGACCAGCGACATTCAAAGCGAACTGCCAGTTAAAAATCAACGACTGGCCGTTCGACAGTCAAACTTGCCAGCTTGGGTTTAGCTCTTACACGTACGGAATTGACAGGTTAAACCTCAAGCTGTTTGTCGACCAAAGCGGAGAGTTTACAAGTAAGTGTCATTCGTTCATGGCATGGGAATTATTGACCAAGCATGCGGTAAAATGGGTCAATATTGGCTGAAATTCTATAATATGCAAAGAGGATTAAGGCCAGTATCCAACCGTCTTAACAAATTAAGCTTGCTCAATAAAAGATTTCTGGTATGTCGGTAAAAAAAAGGCTTTTCCCATCAGGAGCGAACGGGAAGTCCAGAGTCCCGCACGCGTAGCCATGGCCCGTCACACTGCACGATTCCAATTCTTTACAATTACATCACAGATCACAGATCAAAGATTTAGTGCCAAGTATGAAAAGTCCCTTAGTACTCCACAACGAACGCGGTACATTGGGCCAACAATAGACAATGCCTTTCAATCACAACAATGATTCCTGACTACTAAACAACTTTTTGACATCACGTATGTCATTCACGTGTCCTGATCGATTAATTTCAGATCGCTTCATATCGAGTGGGGACTGGGACATAGTGGATATACAAGCCGCTATTCAGGAAACAGATCACGGAGACTGCTGTCCTTTCGATTTCAGTGAAATCGTCTACACTCTGTCAATGAAACGGAAACCTCTTTATCATTTGTTTTATCTCACAATTCCATGTGTGATCCTCACTATCCTGGCTATCGCTAGCTTCTTGATACCTGTGGAGAGTGGTGAGAGGATTGGTTTTGTTACCACAGTTCTGCTCGCCATGACAGTGTTTTTGCTTCTCATCCCGTCGTTTCTTCCCGAGACATCAGATGATGTTCCTATCCTCGGCATCAACTTACAAGTGACATTAATTATCATAGTTCTGATTCTGTTTGCCAACATTTTTGTCCTGAAGGTGTACTTCATGGACGACACGCCCCCAGATTGGGTAGAAACAATTTGCAGCCTTTGTAGCTGTAAGAAAGGAGGAACGGTGCAAAAGATCCACGTATCCAGCGAAGCAGAGAACAGAGGCGACATTGGACAAAGACCAGTTGCCAAGTCACGTACTTCAATGAATGCGATCGAGCTGTCAGAAACAAGACAAACCACGCCCAGAACCTGGGCAGAGAAAAGGTCGGAGTTTTCTTGGCAGAAAGTGTCGGTCAAACTGGATTACATGTTTTTTGTACTTTTCCTAGTGATCTCTCTTATTTCAGGTGTTGTTACGTATGTGTCATAGAATGATTCGGCAATAACCAACCACAACATCCACAATTAAATCAGCAAGCAAAATTACGACTTATCGCTTTGTTTGCAGTGTATATATTTAGTTCACCTAAGAAAATTGCAAATTTCGCTCTCAGAGGGAATCATTTGGACATCTCTCCTTAGAACACTAACTCAACACCATGTCAACACTATGTCAGCACTAAGTCAACACCATGTCAACACCATGTCAATACCATGTCATCAATATGTCAAGCTAACAAGTAGTTAGAGTGGAGAGAATTCACAACACAAGGACTTTAAAATCGATTTAAAAAATATCTATAGAATTCAATAAGGAGAATTACTACTCAGATCTTAAAAAGTAAAATGGTTGACACAACTCAGAATATCAAAATCAAAAGAGTAGTTCGGGATTTCCTCTTTGAAAGAGGAAATCCCGAACTACTTGAGGTTTGAGGTTGGAGCTGAGATGTTTGTCTCATTCTGTAATAGTGCCAAATGTAGTTTTGGTTTCTTTTGACAAGTGCAGAAATATAAAAAACGTAAGCTGAATTTGCTACACAGTGAAAAATGTACCATTTTCATATAAACAAGTAAGCGAAACAAAATTCTTAGGTGTCTATATTGATGAGAATTTTACATGGAAACCTCATATTAGCTTTGTATGTAAACAAATATCTAAGTCAGTTGGTATAATATTTAGGTCTAGATACTGTTTATCCTCTAATACTAAACTTACTTTGTATTACACGTTAATTTATCCATATATTACTTACTGTAATTCAGCCTGGTCGTCTACATATGTTACTAATTTAAATAGAATTTTTTATTTACAAAAACGAGCTCTGCGAGCTATTGCCAATTTAGGCTACCGAGAACATACTGCTCCTTTATTTGCTAAACTGGGCATCTTAGATATTTTCCAAGTCAATGCATTGCAAATAGCCAAATTTATGTTTTATTATCACAAGCAATTATTGCCTTCGATGTTTCTTAGTCTGTTTTCTACAAGTAGTCAAGTACATAGCTATGACACAAGAACAGCCAAGTCTTATCGACCACATTACTGTCGTACGAATCTTAAGCAGTTTATAATTCTCTACCAGGGTCCAAAAATTTGGAATTCTCTCCCAATATTGGTTACTGGTCGACTAGCTTTTCTATTTTTAAGAAAAAAATGATTGAATTTTTAAGGAATTGAGTCTGAATTGACCTAGCCGCATTTCACAACAAATCTATGAACATATTGCTAACTGAGGTGGCCTCCCCTATAAGCCCGGTGGTTTCTAGGAGGTCTCCTCGCCCTCACATAATTGTTAATGTTGTAGTTTAATTTAAAAGTGGCTAATAAATGATGATGATGATGATGATGAGATACCTGGCCTTTGATTGGACAGTGTGTATATGATTTCATTGGTCAGTGCAGTGCAGTGGATATGGTTTTAAGACAGTCAACTAAAAACTTACAAAAATATCTTGAACTTTTCCTTTACCAGTAACACCCATTTAAAATTTATTTCCTTTACACTGTACTTTGTAAGTAATCAAGTAACAGTCTCGAAAACGCTCCTCTTCAGGGTTAGAATGAAGTTCTCTTCGTTCTTTGTGTATAAGGCTCCACTTTCCCGCTTTTTCCAGCTCTTCACATTTTTTGCTGTAGCCATATTCTACTGGATCATATGATTCCACACGAATAGTGAATATGAACAACCCACCTACACAATCGACCCGCAAATGATAAAATTAATGAAGTGAACATAAAGCTACTTTAACGAAAACGTTAAACGTCAGAGGAAACGAAACGGTAACGAGGCGATAACGAAACGATAACAAAACGATAACGAAATGAAAATAGAACTGTAAACATTTGCCTCCCCTCCCTTCCTCCCCTGTGATGAAAATGCTGCTGCAAAAGGGGAAAGAAAAGATCAAGAAGTACACTCACCCGGTTTAACAAAGCGGATACACTCATCAAACGCTTTGGGTTTTACTTGCCCATAAACTATAGTGCCTCCACTAAGAACCACGTCATACTCGCCCGTCGATATTTCCTCAATACGCTTCTCACTCAAAGGAGCGCAAATGAGTCGTTTATAGACGTTTTTCTTTCCTGCTAATTTCAGCATTTCTGGAGAGATGTCCAAACCATCCACGTTTTTGTAACCCCTTTGAACCAACATTTCACCCATTATCCCAGACCCTGCTCCCGCGTCCAGGATTTTGATGTTCTTGTCGGGATTAGCAAACATATCTGCAGATTGCATGGCTTTGTCAAAAGCCTCCAAACATAGCACGTGGCCTTTGTAACCGTGAACATCTGTGTCCTACGGAATACATGCAGTCAGAAAACAAACAAAGATGGTCAGACTGCATGGTTTGGCCCTTAGGTGAAAAGTTAGAACCACACTGTACAGTAAAACAAACAGTACCACAGTACAGTACTGTTCAGTAGCTTTCCAAAGAATGGTCATACTGCATGGTTTGAACCACAAAAAAAGTCAGAACCACACTGTATAGTGGTGTACCACAGTACAGTTCTGCTCCGTAGCTTAAGAGAAAACGAACAAGAAATCTACCTCTTCATAGGTAGCCGCCCAGATGTTATAAGCTTTTTTAGCATCCTCCTCAGAAGATTTAGCATCTAGACACAATATTGGGTAGCTGTTCTTTGTAGCTGCCATTTGGAACGTAAATGTCTGCAGTGAAGGAAAAACATTTCACCGTCACTCTATAAAACTAACACTTTGTGTAAGACAAAGGCTTAAAAACTCGGAAATTTTCAAGGAATTAAAGCTACCTAAGAACTGTGCAGCTTTTTAAACCACGCATAGTAGTTATAAAACTCCCTTAATTTAAAGCGCAAAGAGCTAAAATTTTCGACATTTCCTTGCTTTAAAAAGCTCTTCAGCTGATGATTTTCTTAAAGAAACCCGTCTGCTAGGCAAAAATGTAATATGTTACATGAGCAAAGATAGACCTGTTACTGTGGTTGGAGTCACGCTTAGGTCCTCCCATTTGGATTTCGCAATATTCACCTGCACAACAATAATACAATGTCACACAATGCAAGTGAAATGGCAAGTGTCATATAATCATATGCCCAGGCTCCTGTTTCGCTTGTAGAAATATTGTCAGTTATAGGAGAAACGTTACCGTTAAGTACAAGTGAACGAGTTCGAGAGAAAAACATCTCGATTTCCTTATTTGGATTTTTGACCGGAATTAAAAATATAGATGAAGTATAAACATTGCGAATATTCAAATCTGTAAGACTTGTGACGTTCTAAATTTTTTGGGATTAGGGTTGTGGTTCTTCATTGCTTTAATCTAAATTTCCACTCTCTATATCTTACACATTCGAATGTCGCTTTATGAATGTTATCCAGTAACACAGAGTTTTTAGCGGAAATTTACGAAAACTCGTGTCTTGCGTTCGTCGTCTTCGCCGGCTGATGTCGCCACATTGCAAATGCTGCAGTCGGTAAATGCTAATACTCGTTTCTGTAAACGTCTTAAAATAACCCAAGGCTAAAATTCTCTCGAGCTGTATACCTACACCAAGGACAAATTATTGTTACAAACCTGCACAAACTAGTAGTAGAAGTGGGTAGCCTAATGAATACTGTAGACGAACTCTCGACGATTTTTTCACAAAAATTTCAATTGTATACATTCACTTACCCAGGTCTATTTGAATCGATTCGCCAAACAGAATCCAAACAGCTAAACTGTACCACAAAATTTATAGTCTCCGATCGATCCCTGTGCCTCCCCTGTCCGCTTACCTCGAAGGTCCGCAGTGGGAATGGAGCCAGTGGAAAACAACTGAAGAATACACAACATCACCACGTGACGTGCCGATGAACTACAGTATCCATACTGTGCATTTCTCGAATGATGAATGGCCGACCATCTGTGTCATGATGACTAACTAGAAACAGTCCGAAGGGGTATACACAGTGGACTAGTCCGGACTCAATCGTGCGGGAAATTGCAGGGGAAAATATTACATTAACTTAAAGCACTCAAAGAATCAGGAAAAAATGACTGCTCACGGTCATGAGTCTATTTGGAGCGTCACGCAAGAGAAGCGAGTGGCGAGTCACATAACGGCAGCAAAGGGAAACAGTAAAACGAACGTGTCTCTCCTCAAATTTCCTTTTTACTAACAACTAATACATTAAGCTGATTACACTAGAAATAATTCAGGGCAAGGTTCCACCTGAAAGGAACACCTCTTTCAGGCTTCGTGATCAGTTGAATATTAATCTTTGAAAGAGGTTTTCAGTGATTTTGTTTTTTTTAGTTTCTGAGATCACTCAATCTTGTCACGTCCGGCCAGGCATGTTGTACAAACATGTCACGGCCTCTTACAAGGTGAAGGTGGAGGGAGTGGAGAGCAGAGTTTGCAGTAATAGAGATCAATAGAAATGCGATGCCACGCAAATTAACAGAAAACTACAACTGAAGGCGCAAAGCCATCCTGCTAAGATAATTACAAAGAACAGTTTATGAAGTTAATTTGTCTTACTATACTTTATCAATCTGGTTTCATTCACAGTATTGGATTGTCTAATTACAATGCACTTTGAAAATGATTAAGTAGCAATCTCTAAAGCGTTCTTCTGGTGGGTTAGAATGCAGTTCCCTCCGTTCCTTGTGCATCAGGCTCCACTTTCCTTCTTTTTCCAGATCTTGGCATTTTTTGCTGTAGCCATATTCTTCTGGATCATATGAGTCCACGCGAATAGTAAATATGAACAGCCCACCTATAAAAACAATGTTAAAATTAATGGTACTGACAGAAAGACTAAGTTAACGTGCAATGGACGTATATGTTGTGGTTCAGTTTTATCCTTGGTTCAAATTTTATTTTCCTTTGTTTCAAACTCATCATACATTACCATACCAGAAAACAAAGGAAAATGAAATTTAAACCAAGGAAAAATTAAACTACAACATATACGTAACTACAGAGAAAGAACACAATTACGTAAATGGGCGGTAAATTTAAAATCGACTTGAACAGAACAAGCACACAAACACACATGAGAAACCAACAATGGATAAAGATTATACAAACGTCCCTTCGCCATCCAGAATTATCTCTGCACAACTGAAAATAAGCGTAATGTCGCAACAGAATTTTCTATGCAAGTACTAAGTAACTAGGGGAGCATTCATTTTCTAGAAGGGGGGTGGGCTGGGGGAATTCAAGGGAGGGTCAATAACTATTTTCCTACCAAATAAGGGAGGGGCCACATAAATTTCACACAACATAGAGGTGGGGGGGAGGGGTCACTTCATTTTTTTAATATTAGACAAGTTTAACAGATGCATGTGTGTAAAGGACCACGGGATCGTTGCACAGTCCAGCCACAAACCATTTATGTCAGGAGGGAGGAGGTAGACAACTATACATTTAACTACTTCTCGGGGGAGGGACATACTTCTTAACAAAAAATATGAAGGGAGGGCTGGGAGATTTTACATTCATGCTCATAGCGATTCTTTCGGCCCACCCTCCCTTCCCGTTCTAATAAATGAATGCTCCCTAATCCCTTTCACTGAATGCCAAGACAACGCAAGGCCTAAGACACAACGACCGTTTAGGGTTAAAACGAGCGGAGCAAATGACTTAATTAGGAAATATGGTTTTCAAAGCAAGTCACTTATCGGTTTAGGGCTACGCTTCCCGCAATGTAATTTATACGAAAACCACAGTACACGAAACCACTGGAGTTGCAGCTTGTCAATACAAAAGATTTGATTCTATTCAACGATCTCGGTGAATAACTGTCAATCATTCACTTTCCCCACACAGGGCTGGACTGAAAACACTGCTACTGAAAGGTGAAAGAAAAGATCATTAAGACAAGAAGTACACTCACCCGGTTTAACAAAGCGGATACACTCATCAAACGCTTTGGGTTTTACTTGCCCATAAACTATAGTGCCTCCACTAAGAACCACGTCATACTCGCCCGTCGATATTTCCTCAATACGCTTCTCACTCAAAGGAGCGCAAATGAGTCGTTTATAGACGTTCCTCTTTTCTGCTAATTTCAGCATCTCTGGAGATATGTCCAAGCCATCAACGTCTTTGTAACCCCTTTGAGCCAGCCCTACCCCTATCCAACCAGTTCCTGCTCCCGCGTCCAAGATTTTGATATTTTTGTTGGGATTAGCAAACATAGTTGTAGACTGCATGGCTTTGTCAAAGCCCTCCAAACACAGTACGTGGCCTTTGTAACCGTGAACATCTGAAGCCTACGGACAGACAGACAGACAGCTTAGTTGTTGAAGGTAGAACAACACGAACTGGCTAGTTAGAATCACACAGAACCACAGAGCATTACTCTGTACCATCCAAAAAATGGTCATAACGTCTGCTTTGATCCACAAATAAAAAACGTTAGGACCACACTGCATAGTAAAACTAACAGTACTACAGTCAGTACTGTTCAGTAGCTTTACAAAGAATGTTCACACTGCATGGTTTGATCCACAGATGAAAAAGTTAGAACCACACTGTATCATAGTAAAACAAACAGTACCACAGTACAGTACTGTTCAGTAGCTTTTAATACAAAGAATGGTCAGACTGTATGGTTTGATCCACAGATAAAAAAGTTAGAACCACACTGTATAGTAAAACAAACAGTACCACAGTGCAGTACTGTTCAGTAGCTTTACAAAGAAAACTGAAAATATCACCTCTTCATATGTGGTCGCCCAACCGTCATAGACACTTTTAGCCTCCTCCTCAGTATCTGTAAAGCTTAGACCCAACGTTGGGTATTTGGTCTTGACCTCTGTCATTTATATTGGGAAGTAAAACACTGGAATGAAAGAAAAGAAAGTGAAAAACGGATCAGTTCGCATTGACGTGTTCTACCAATGTCAACATATTTTGCATGCACATATCTTACAACTCGGTTCCATTGTTACACGATACCGTACACCGAAAGTAACATATCCAAATCCAATTGTAGCAAATGGTAAAGTCCGAGACTCGCCGAGACGCCGAGAGTCGGGAGACTGTTGTTTTAAAATCCGCCGAGATCTACACTAATCAGTTTTCGAAAATCCGAACCTAGGACCTTGTGCCGAAAAAATTCGAGCCCGAGACTTGTTAATCTCGGAGTGTTATAATAAACATAGCCTCCCACGCAAACGTTCTTAGGGGTTCGTCACGCGTTCCTACCCCACGCTATAATAAACATAGATTTTCAGCACTTTCGTCACACAGCCTGGAAGTTACCTTTCTGACCATTTAACAGAGACCCTCGTTGAGGAAAAAATCCTAGACTTCGAGACCGAAGTAAATGCACTTTAACGAGACTCCGAGCCTCTTCGCAAATGCTGCCGAGATTTGGAGATCGGATGAAAATTTTGCAAGACCCAAGATTTTGGAGGTACCATTCGCCACCCCCCTAAATCCGTAAATCTTTGTTGTGTTAACGATTTTCGAGGCCCTGGGCCTTCTAAAAGGAGTCGTCCCTATCCCAATCTGAACTTTTACCTATCTCATAGTGAATACCAAAATAAATCGGATCCATAGTCTATACATGTACATCAAGCTGCGCCAAGCAAAAATTGCCACAAATCAACAATGCAAAGAGATAGTCTGACGAAAGATCGAGCTGTGAACGTGTCTTTCCCCAAATGGTCATTTCCTAGAATGTTAGCTTACTCAATTATACTAAACCTACCCGTACACGAGCCAGCTGAAGATGAGTTCTATAAACTCGAATGAACCTGCTTTCAGCTCACCACTCAAGTCCGCGCCCGTCACGCAAAGTGCATCTAAGCACACGATGAAATGTTACTAAAACATGGAATGACCTAAAACCACCTAAAACCACCTACAACCATCAATAAATAATCCAGAAAAATCTAAAATCATTAATGAACGAAACACCGCGAATTAGCAGTTGGTCACGCACGTGAAATACGATAACGTACAAAAACGAACGCCTCCCCTCTGAGATTAATCTCTCCCTGGTCCACTCGACTAACTCGAGTTTTTACAGTTATGCACAAAAAAAAACAAACAAACAATCAAATCAAATGAAACCTTTTGTGTAGACAAACAAATCTCTCTCCCTATCTCTTAGCCCCTCGCCTCTTACAAACAGTGGCTTCAACGTTACCGGCCTTGTTACCTTAGGACTTTGTTCGCAAACATGGCTTATGCAATTATCTCCGCCATAGTAAAGTCACGCTTTGACGCATCAAGAAATTTGAGATCATCAGCTAGTCACATTACGCAAGGGAACATTCATTTGTAAAGCCGTGCGTTTCTTTTACTGCTTCACTTCAATAACTTGTTGGCGTTGCCCAAAGAAGATCCCGAAGGTAAACCAGAAAAATTATATTACTGTATTATTAAATGTTGTATTTATAAGATCTACTAATATTTAAAGGTCATCTTTATTGACCTTTGTTGAGACTTCTCCCTCGGGGTTGACGAAATCAAACAGCAGTTCATCCGTGTTTTGATTTTTACTCAAAAGATTTCATTTGATTTGAACCTCCCACATCACACACCATCATGTGACAAGTCTCTCTTTATGCAGATCGGAGCCATTCCTGTACATTGACCCGTCAGCGGTTTAAATACAGGAATAGCTCCGAGTGTTTGAGTCGGAACTGAACGCTGTTCGCCAACGCTGTGACAATTTCCCATCTCTGTTGCCAAGTGAAATTTTAAGGCTCATACATCGACTTCTTGCTTCCTTCATTGCGTAAGACGAAACAGAAGTCGCACATCACGACGTTAGTGATATCGCTGTCCAGTGTGACGCGTGGCTAAAAGTTAAGCTTTAACTTATTATTAAATAATAACTATTTTTATCCTCCAATTACAGGTCGGAGCCATTCCTGTATTTAGTCGCTAGTGTCCCAAGGGAGCTGTACCATATTTCATGCTATTGACAGCACACTACAATGTATTTGAGAGGGTCAGCGGTGTTCCATATCATATAAGCAGTGAAAAATCTCGATATTTCGGATGTCAGATTCGGGGCATGCGCAGTTTAGCGTTTTCGTTGTGTGACGTCACAATGATTTCTTGTGCTCGTTTCACCACACTTCACGTCTTGCTGGCGGTTGACAACTTCAGAAGAGTTGAATTGTCAGGTAAGGGTTTTTCTCTATTTCGATTGCCCACATGTTTCTAAATGCCCGGGGAGTATTCATCAAGGTCATGATCAGTTTAGTGATGAATCGCGAGGGCGACAGGAGGTTTTGAACTTTTCATGAGTTTGTCTGCCTTACTATGCGACCAGTTGTGGCCAATTCAGCAATGGAGGTGTGAAGAAATCGATCGCGTCTTGCTTCATGGAGATGATTCGTTCCTCAAGGCACTTCAAACGGGGCAATCACCAGATAAAGAGACTTGCCCTCTGAGTAAATTATCGCTTCCAGCTTGCCTGTCTTCGGAGATATTCGTGAAAGGTCAATTGAAAAACAGATCTGTCGTTGAAGTGAGTTTCATAGCGCGTCAAGGGGAAGCACGAGGTTACTAGCTCGCCCGTTGAGGCTAAATATTCGACCGTTGAGTCACAAAGTCTGTCTACCGAGGAGGCACAACAGTCGACCTTAGAATTTATGCAACTGTTTTGTTCCCAGAATGTACTGGACTTCTTTGTTATTGTTATTACCTTATTTACCTTAAATATCTGAGAATTGTTTGTACCAAGATCTTACAGTTACAGTTACGCTTAAATGTCATAATGAATGTATTAATTAAATTGTTCATTCTTTTCTAATACTGATGTTGTAGTTTCAATTGTGTCCTAACAGTATTTCACTCCCTTCACACTACATACATCAGCACTTTCCTTTAAGAGTAACACGATAATTGTAGAAATATTCCAAAAACACGCTTTGAAAACATACCAAAGAGTTAGAGCATAAATAAACAGTTGCCACCATATCTCCTTCCAAATACCACCATCTTTTTACTACAGGAATATCCAGAGGATCTTGAACTAACCTAATTTTCTGCTTACCCCTCCTCTAATTCAAACCACTTCCCCTCGCCAGCACTCACTTTCACATTGAAATTTCTAGTTCAAAGATTGAAATAAAGAGTTCATTGCACAAGGAAAAGAGTGATTTGTTTTTCTTTTTTTTTTTTTTGGTGCTTCTGTGGGTGCTTTCTTTAACCAGTCATAAAACTTCCTAGTTCACAAGCAAATCTATTGTTGAGTACAAAGTTACTTTTTCTTATTGACCCCGCATTGCACTTCTGAACAAAAGACAAAATAAATCTAGAGAAGAGGTAATGTTTCCCTTTTTCATTGCCATGCCTTTCTTGAAGATTCCCCTGTGACCGGGGAGGAAGTCAAGTATCCAGAGAAATTTCAGACCGAAAAGAGTATAAGAACAAAATCTTTCGCTATTAAGAGGCCTGCTTATTGCATTCTTAAAGGAGAATTACTGCTCCGATCAGAAGTAGGGCTAAGCCAGCCGTGGTTATTTCAGCACTTGGTAGGTGATAAGGTAGCAGTACCGAAAACGCTCTTCATTAGGAGTGCTGTGCAATTCTCGTTTTTCTTTATGTATCAGCTTCAGTTTCCCGTTGTCTTCGAGCTCCTTGCACTGTTGACTAAAGCCATACTCCTCTGGATCAAACGAATCCACACGAATTGTGAAGATAAAGAGCCCACCTGGAAAACAATTGTAATTTAGTAATGATGGTAAGAGATATTGTGGTAGTTGTTACGTGTCTGAGTGAAGTAAATTTAGGGTTGTGTAAAATCATTCGAGTGATGACAAAATCGTGCGGCCTCGTTGCACAAGACTCATTGCTTATCAGGGTATGATTGCAGATATATCAATCATCATACATGCAAACATTTCAACGAGCTGATTGGCTAAGTACACGTCAATTAATCCCAAACAGTGGAGAAAGTTGCAATCGAGAGCAGAAATGTGAAATTAAATTTTGCACGTATTTTATTAAGTAAGCATTGGATACTGCAAATTTCTATACCAGCTCATCAAAACTATTGCAATGTCTGAAAAAAGACAGATTGTGGGACCGTTCATATTTTACGAGGGAGTGGGGGGGGGGGAGGCTGGTGTCAGTGGTGTGATTCGGGAAGCATCATTTAAAAATAGCATGACCCCCCTTAAAGGGGTATTTTTTTTGGATGACCCCCACCCCCCTCCCTCCCCCAAAAAATATTTTTATACAACAGAGAGCTATTTATCAAATATTAAATAAATAGATAAAATAACCCTCTCCCAAGATTTTACTTTTTTATTCGCTGTTATTCCCCACTTCACGCAGGAGCTGATTACTACTTCACGTGATTGTGCTTGCTAGTTACAATTTCTAATAACACAGAGAGCTGTTAATCAGAAAGCACAAATCAAAAAGAAAGAGAAGTCAATTTCAGATTAAAACATGTCATAAAAGTATTGCTAAATTATTTCAGGTCACCCCCCTTTTCCCTAATTTTTTTTGGGATGGCCCCCCTCAAAAGCAGTTTTTTTCGCATGCCCCCCCAATCCTACCAGCCCCCTCTCCCTCTTAAAAAAATGAACGGTCCATAACTAATCAGTACCTTCACAGAGACAAGGGACCTTAAGCAAACACGACGACGACGTCGACTACAGCGGTACCAAACAATAGCGTTGATGAACGAAACAATGAAACTGCACGTGCAAAATACAGTCTGGTAGATTTCTTTGCCGTACTCTCTGCAAAACAACGACGTGAAATGACCACTTTTCAGGTTTTCTAGAAGACGCGAGTGCACAACAACAAAATTGCCAAGAAAATTTTGTAATGAACTGTGAACGGGTTAAGTTTAAAAAATCGGCGGTTTGGAAAGTTATGGAAAGAAAACGAAACAAGCCTGCCGCCTTGTATACAGGAGAAAAACAAATCCATTTTTTCGAGCGTGCCGTCCTTGGCGTCGTCGTCGTTCTTGCTTAAGCTCCCTACAGTAAAAGAAAACGTTTGTAAGTTAAATGTGCATGAAGAGGCTTCCGTTTTGGTCCCGAAAAATTTTCTGGTCTGTCGACAGGAAGTAGTACATATTTTCTCTTAATGCGCACTCACTGCAAATAGTACTTCGATAAAAGAAAACACAAGCCATGAGACCTGAATGAAGGACCTGGCTATGTTGTCCAAACATCGCAGCATAGTTACTACGTCAGACAAAGTTTGTCTACACAAATTCCGATCTGAAAAAACTACACTGAGTTACGTACCTGGTTTAACATAACGCGCCACCTCAGCAATGGCTCCGGGTTTCACTTGGCCGTAAACTATGGTGCCAGCACACAACACCACATCGTATTCAGCGGTTTCAATCTGGTCAAGAGGTGTGTCGCTTAAAGGTGCACATATGAGTTTCTTGTATATATTCTTCTTTTCCGCCAAGTTCAGCATTTCTTGTGAAATGTCCAGTGCGTCTATATTTTTGTAGCCTCGCGCCTTCAACATTTCTCCAATTCCACCGGTGCCAGCTCCAGCGTCCAGGATTTTTATGTCTTTCATATTTTTGCCCTGCATTTCTTTGTCGAACGCCTCAACACACAGAAAGTGTCCTCTATAACCAACGTTATCACTAATCTAAACCAGTAAAACAATACTTCAATAGTAGAACAAAAAGGGGAACAGAGAACTATTCACGTACTCTATATTTTTCTGTATCCTCTAGCCGCGGTACAACGGAGTCTTTGACACATTTAAGCACACAATTGTAATACGATGAGGTGCGAGTGACAGGGGAACGTGTCTCTTTCACACCCCTCCCCTCAATTCCCTTTGCATTTCGCGTTTACCTCTTTGGGGCTCGGTTTCTTGCTGCGGCGGTGCGACTGACGTTTCCCCCCCCCCCCTCCCTTCACGGAGAGGGATGGAAGGAACGAAAGCGGAAAGGCTTTGAACTTTGCTGTGAACTGTCTAACCTTTATGTACTATGTATATATTATAGCTGTTCTGTTTACCGTTTCCCAAGCCGCAGCTATTTCATCGTAAGCTTCTTTCGATTCCTTTACTGATGAGTCCGCGTTCAGAGCAAGGAGGCGCTTGGAGTATTTAACCTCTGTAGTCATTCTGCCTTAGAACGTTTGACTTCCAAACCAGAGTTAACTGCACATGAAGAAAATTAACAAATTGAAATTTTTAATAGCAGCTGTCTACATTTGGCTGACAGTGACAAGAGACACCAGAATTTAAAGAAAAAAAAAACAGTCGGGTGGTACCAAGCGTGTGCAGTCTCCTTACTTCTCTTATGCAACTCAAGTACCCGAAGCTACTGAATGGACGTGCATGCCATGAAGGCAAATATAGCAGTTCTGAGGCTGAAGAAGGACATTGCACAATACCATGCTAAATTACGCTTTTTTGCATTGATTAATGAGGTTCCTGAAGAGGTAAAATGGCAATTGAGATTGGCCAGGTATTGCCCGTGGAAAATGAGATTTAGGTCCCTGGGAATGGGATTAAGTCACTCGGAATGGGAATTTTTTCCGAATTCTTCCAGTGAGAATGGCATTTGAGCACTGGGAAGTGGGATTGTGAAAACAAAATGGGCTGGAAAATGGGATTGGCACCCCACTTCAGCACCTTCATTAACGCTCCATGCTGTTCAGTTAGAGAAAACACGAAATCATTTGCACTAAAAGTCAGACAATAACGCGAAAATACGTTCATTTGCACCAAACGGCATTCAATTGCACAAAATGCACACTCAACAAGGATATCTGCATAATTATTGAAAACATTCAATTAAGTTTTAAGACTTTTACTTGTGTCCAGGAATTTTGGCTCACACAGTGAGTGACAATGGGGTACATGCACCACCCAAAGCAGAAACATCTGAGTATAAGCAAGTGAAGTTACTTGCCAGCTATAAGAAAATGAAAGGAAAATAATGGAAATCAAGAATCCGGTCAGGAAGAAAAGAAAAAAGCCCAAGATGTTGTTATCAATGTTCGTCTTATGGAGTGGAATGAAAAAGAACAGGTTTTTAAAGCCAAAAGAGGAAAGAAGTTACCTTTGCGAGTGTCTCCAAATGTGGGCAACAATGCCCTTCGTAATCAAGCAAAAGAGAAATGGAAGAACTTCCATTGGAATTTATAAGATGAGAGTCAGTCATATAACTTATTATATGAAGATGGCTCCAAAGCTCTTTTTCTTTCTGGCCCTAAGAAAGAATTATTCACACTAAGCAGGTATCAAGAAGAAGTAGGTAAAGACTTCAAAAGAATAACACTTTACCTGTGCTCAAACTATGACTTTCAGATATCAGAAGGTTAGATGGCAAAAGAACTAAGTGATTTCTGAAAAGATTGTGACAATGTGTTACAGAATACAATGGTAGTTGAGAAACCTGCTACTAGCATGCAAGGTGCCACAGTGCTACTGAGATTGATCATCAGCTTGTCAGTCAGAATGCAAATCAGTCGAACACTGATCATCAGCTTCCCAGTCAGAGTGTAAATCAGACTGAAATGGATCGTCAGCTTGCCAGTGAAATACAGGAAATGTACAATGAGAGTTCTGGTGAGCTGCAAAACACACAAGAACATGAAGTTAATGAAAATCATAACGAGGATACCAGTCCAGAAGTGGTTGATTTATCTTCAGTTGTAAGAGCCTTTGCTGAGATGGTGGACGAGAATGGCCATCTATTCATTGTTGTCAGGAGAGGTTCACCATTAAACAGGGTGCTTTCCATATGGAATAGAGAGACAAAGAAAAAAAATGTAGAATTGGCACACCCAGTTGTGAGAGTGCATTTCAGTGGGGAAGAGTACACAGTACACAGAACAATTGGATTTGCTCAACAAGTGATTCTTATCTCATGTCTGGACACATTCCTCCTTGCTCAAAAGCAAACAAAATGGAATTCCCTGAGAAACTAAGCTGTTTAAATCTTACACCTCTTGAAGAAAGTTTAATTTCACCAAGAATTTAATTCATGCAAGTGCATGAGTTACCAGGGCTGGGCAACTGTTCATACGTGGAGGTGTTATTAATTTACCAGCTGATGTAAGCTCAACTGTCAGTATTTTACCTCACCCACTCAATGACTGTCAAACAATTCCAATTAAGCTTAAGCGTCGTATCAATTCCAAAATGTTAGACCCCAAAAAGTCTTAGAAGCAATAAAATATCTTGTACAGTCTAGTGAATTATTTCAAAAAGAGAAAATTGAAGTTCAGGATGACTGGATTGGAAACATCGTTCCTTACAACATTGCTGAAATGGAAGAGTTGCAAGAGTTTTTAAAAGCTTCTAATGTAGAAACAGATTCTCCTAGTCTTGCTCCTGAAGACACAATTAGTAATGCTATTATGTTATCTGAACCTGATGTTTGTAATGAAACAAGTGAGGCTTGACAAGTTAATGATATATCAAAAAACAGTTTGAATGATGAAGATAATGGTTGGTGTGAAGTTAAAGAGTGCACTTTGCTTCAGCTTCCAGATATAATTGAAAGTGCAGACAAAATAATGGGTTTTGCTCCTGGAGAAGGAAACAGGCCCCGTGTAATTTTTATTGACAAAGATTCTGAATTTTTATCATTTACTACTATTTATTGTGGTGAACAAAGAGTTGATAACAAGGAGAGACCCCAGTACAGCAGGTAAGTGGGAAATGAGAAACAAGAACAGAAGGGTTGCACAGCACAAAGCCACGCATTATTAGATCCATAGGATTTAGTTTGGGGGCTAATCGACCAAGAACCATAATTTGGCCCTCGTACAAAGAGTAGATGAATTAAATAATCACGCCTCACGATAGATCAACACAAAAACAGAAGTTCAAGCTTTAAGATCTGTTAAAACGGCTACAATTTCGAGACTGACTTTCGAATTCAACTGTAACCCAGTCGTAGGAAGAAAGTTCGTGGCTGAACACGAAAGACAAATCGAGACAGGATTCTTTCCGTTGATTTCTTGGTCAAATCAGAAAAAAAAATATCCGACACCATTCCCCTTAATGTTGCCGTTTTTCCACTGATACAATCTACCAAGGTTACTAAATCTATCTATTTTTTGTCATCGCAACGCAAAATGCTCAGGAGCTTCCATAGGTTACTTTTGATTATTGATAATTTCGAAACGTGACAGCATATATTAAAATCCTCTTACTTTCAACCCAGGAGTGCGTGAAGTTGAGAAACAGTAACAGAAATTGAGTGAGAGCAAAGATCAAAATCCTCACCTCGTTTCAGGGGCAAACTGGGCTGCGTTTCCCTTCGTTTCCTATTCCTGCGTCAGCAGTAAGCAAAGTTGCACAAGAGTGTACTAATATTCGTATTGCGAAATTGTCTCAAGTTTTATCTTGTATCTCCTGCGAACAGGCTCCCGGGCGAGCGGAACGAGCCGAGAGCGATCTGGTGACAAAGGAGTCCCACTCGCTTCGCTCGCGGATTCACGCGCTTCGCTCACGGAATCACGCTTTCGCTCGCCGAATTTTTTTTCCGCCCTCGCGGGGAGCCTGTTTGCAGGCCAAGAGGGAGGTGAATGGGCGTTTGTAAATCCGCAGATCCGCTGTAATTTTTAAAATAACCAAATTCGTAGATCCGTTAAAAAAATAGGCAAGCATTGCATGCATGTGGCTACTGCATTTGTTAAGTTTATTCGGACCTTTTTTGCCATACCTATCGCCTTTCCTCGATTTCATTACTTTTACATATTCTCTTCTGAGTTTTAAAATAAATCGATATAATAGCGAATTGTATTGTGCATTGTATTGGCTAAATACTAGGCACGCGCTGATTGGCTCCTTCACTCACTCACTTGTGTTGGCTCCCGCTCGTATTTCATATGCAGCAGCCAAGAAAACTGTTGAATCCGAATCCGTTTGCTACTTGACTCGTGGATTTGTGAAAAACGTACCTTGAGCTTTTGTGTTTTAGCCCAACAAGGTTTAAAAAATCGTTATCGTGCATTTTATAGGATCTTTAACTAAAAGAGAACTAAAAAGATCTACCTTTACTTAGCAGCGAAATTGATTTTTTTCTTTTTTGGGTTGAAATCGTCGCCTTTGGCCCCTTTCACCATTGTAAAAGAATGTAATGCATTCAGTTGTTGACAATTCAATAACCGATTATTACCTATATATTGAACATGAACAGATAACTGAGTGAAACCGGCTTACGGTCTAACAGCATACGGTTGGCATGTACCACGCGGTTCGTTCAAAGATCTCCACTGAAGTGTTTTATAAACGTTTCTACAGTGCGTTTGGTAAAAGATTAAATTAAGACGTAATCCTTTAGACCACTTGCAAGTCAAACTCGATGAAAACTGAACAAGGACAGCGCCAAAGTAGTCAAGGAAGACGTATGACCCAGTATAAAGAGCGCGAAGACAAACCGTCACGCTGAAAATGTCACGGCTTCCTGGCCATAGTGCATTACTATTTCCCTGCAATAACACACGCACAATAAAAAAAACAAAAAAACAAGACATTTCTGACGATCGCTGAGATCCATGATCCGAACTTTATGACACGCAAAATCCAAATTCCGTGACCAAAAAATCGATGAAAACCGCAAACTGCTGCAATTGCAGAACCTGCAAAATCCGAAATCCGGGAAACAAATAGTGTCTGGGACCAGGCCTGGTCTGGATCCGCTGGTCCGTTGCCTGTTCACCCCCCCCCCCCCCCTTGTATACCCCAGAGGGTGGTAGGATCATGCATTCTGGCGAGGGATAGTATATTCCTTGACGTTCTTGTTGTTGTGGCTATGCATTGAGCTAGGCCGAAGAGTGCCGATAGAATATGAGAGGAATCGACAAGATGTTGATTTTGCGAGGTCCTGCTACAGGTAAATTCCGACAAGCGACATGGACTTGAACCGACGATACGAGAGCCACGAACTGGCGACGAACGACAGACTAGTCCAACGAATTAGCGAAAGCGACGCCAACTTTGGCTACAACAGAACACGTCCTTCAAACTTTAAGCTTTTTTTCCTGGTGTTTGTTTTCGTATTGTTTTACAAATAAAGGTACGATTTACTACTGTAGGAGTTCGTTTTTTAAATCAAGCAAGGTCAAATTCCCCGACACAAGTCAGCAGAGACAGGAAACAGAAAACGACAAGTGTTCCACAGAAGCTTTGTTTTATAAAGTTCTGCTGCATGCGATGCTGCGGATTTGGCGCCGGCGGCGCGATGAAATTTTCAAGAAAGACTAAATAACACGAACCGTGTTTTAAGATATTTAAAAAAAAATACAGCACACCGGTTAATCAATCATAGCAGCTCTTGTTTTAGCCACCTGATTGATGATTTTACAGCACAACAAACCAATCCGAATTCAGGATTCGTAATCTTACTGATGCGAGATGCAAGTTGGTTTCTCATTTCCAGGGATTTACTTCAAGAATCCAAGTAGTGATTCTCCTTGATCACTCAAGCACATTTCCGTTTAAGTTGTTTGGAGAATTAAGTGTTGGATCAATTAAGTATTTTTCAGATTCTCATCATCTGTTTGCTCGAGTATGTATTGAGATATAAAGGGAGGTTAAATATTGGTCATCAGTAGTTAAACTTGGATACTCTCCTGATCGAAGGTTAATAATAGAAAATCGGAGAGAAAAATGTATTTTTTAGCCGCTGAGAGGAATTGTGATTACCTTCGGGGCCTCAAAGTCCTTTCTATCAGAACTTATAATCATTTTTGGCGTTAACTGCTATATTTTCCGGCATACTTCTGTTTTTCATGGTTTATTTTTGTCACAATATTCCAATCGTTAGTTGAGGGGGCAAGAAAAATCAATGGCACAACAAAAGATTGTTTGGCTTTGTACTCAAGAAACTTTTCATTTGACTAATTCAGATGTTAATTTGCACGTAATAATGAAAGCAGGTTGTAAGTTATTGAAGACCAACAGTAAGATGCAGTCCGGCCTGAAAGGATTGCAGTACAAAGAAAAAACTCCAGGTGGCGGTCTAGACCAAATCTTGACTTCACTAGCGTAATAAGTAATATTACATTTCGTGGTATTATTGCTATTTTCTTTGCAGCCTTCTTTTGCATGACTTCTGTAGTTGGTTGTATGCTTTCCGTGTAAGACTTAGTTCATCAGTCTAAAATGCAATTAGATAATTATTTTAAATTTAGTCTGGTTAATTGCAGTCACCCGAAGAGGTGAAGCCTACCTTTACTCAGTTGGAAGGATTTATAGCGACTCATTTGCGAGTTCATTGTACAGTGTCGCCAGTGTCGTGTCTTAAAGCAAGTACAACTGTCATAAGAACTGAAGTGATCTTGAAATCAGTGTTGACCAAGTGAGGAATAGGAGACATGAAAAGCACAAGTTTTCCTATTTGTTGGCTTGGTGTGGTTCTACTGCTGCGGTTTGGAGGTAAAAGTAGCTATTATACAATATGCATTTAGAATGCTATTCACAACGCCAAGCTGTTAGGAATGGCGTTTTGTTGCATAGAAAACCGTAGACATGTATCTGAAATCTGTAGATTTGCTAGTGGTTATTACAAACAGACTCAGTGGAATAAAGTGAGAAAAAAGCGAAGTCAGGCTTGCTGTTTGCGATAAGGTAAACGTTTACAGTAACTCAGTGCGACCTAAAGAATGACCCTTGCAGGTTTCAAGACTTATTAGTGAGAAGGTGAAACTCTTAAAATATTCGAGACTGAACGTCGGTATCAAGTCGCCTACAAACTTCGAGTGTGACCCTCCAACCAAAATCTACGTTTTGTAAATTCCAGGCAGTTCCTAAACTCACGGGAGTTTTCACTGTTCTTGATCGAGATAAATAGGAATAATTGTAACTAAAGGGTTGAACCAGAAATAAATAAATAAATTGGAATCCAAGAATCGTGAGTGTTTAAGTCGTATAAAACGATAAGCTGAGCAATACGAGTACCTATTTCAATATATGTTAAGGTTTGTAGCGTTGTCACTGAATTGTTTTTACAAATTTACTGTTATTTTGTTATTCCCACTTCAACACAGTTCATCTCATTTGAGATTAAGCAAAACAAACATTACGTGAGAGCAGGGAACTGAAGCGACACCCAACACACTGCATGATGTCCTCTTGCTAACTGTTATAAAGTAATTTTAATTTATAATTGACAAAAGATGTTTCAGTAATTTGTGGAAGATATGACTTATAGTTTTTTAGGAGGCAAGTACATTGATTACAAAAATTAGCAAACCTCCGTTGTAATGAAACAGTGCTTATAATGATGTCAGTTTAAAAAATTAAAATCATCAATATTTGAAATTACTTCAGCCATTTGTGAAAACATAATTCACAAAATTCAGGAAATAACTGATGAGTGAGATTACCGCTCAGTGGCTTTCCACTGAGCAGTAATGAAAATAGGTTGGAACCACACTGTATAGTTGAGCAAACAATACCGCAGTACAGTTCAGAAGCTTTCCAAAGAATGGTCACACTGCATTGTTTGAGCCACAGATGAAAAGGTTGGAACCACACTGTGCAGTAAAACAAATAGTACTACAGTACAGTACTGTTCAGTAGCTTTATAAAGAATGGTCACACTGCATGGTTTGAGCCACAGATGAAAAGGTTGGAACCACACTGTGCAGTAAAACAAACAGTACCACAGTACAGTACTGTTCAGTCGGTTTTAGGCAAGTGATTGGATATACACCACATGGTTTCATCCACAAATGAAGAAGTTTGACCAAACATATTGAATAATTCTTAAATGGAGATGTGATCCTTTAATTAAAAGTTGATAATTGGTAACCGAGTCAATCCATCGATCACCTGCTTTCACTTAATATAACAACAAGGAGGAAAGCCGATGACACGTACAGACTTTGAGACTCCCTTTATCCACTACTAGGAGGAGTCATTTGTCAGATTAGAGTCATTAGTCGTCCATTTTGCTTTGTCAATTTCTATCATCATCTATAACCTTATGATTTCTCAGTGCTTCCTCAACACTGGGAATGAGAAAAGTCAATAACTGAGAGCACTAGACTGTGGACTTAAGAGATAATGATGTCATTTGTTAGTGAACAAGTTATCAACTGACCCCAAGGGCTTTTCAATTAACTAGTTCAGTCTCTTAGGGAGGTCTTGAGGACACAAACAGAAGATATGAATAAACAACTGCATTCTTAAACATTTCATCTGTAAAACTGAAATAATAATAATAATAATAATGATAATAATAATATTAATAGTTGTAATAATAATGATGATGATGATAATAATAATAATAATAATAATAATAATAATATTTTAATAATGATAATGAAAATGATAATAATGATTAATTATTTATAAACAAACTTTAAGCCCTTGAGTAATAAAACATATTTGACAACGCAAAGTTCAGCTCAGTGCTGCAAGTATATAATTAGAATATTCAGTAAGATACCACTGTCACCGTTCCTTCAGAACTGAGATGTTTCTTGAAAGTGAAAATGTTTCCAACTCAGTATAGTTATACATAAGTTTCATTTCTCGGCAATTATAACGTCGATCAATGTTGCGAAGCGACGTAAACTTAATGCATAACGTATAACGTCAAGCCAGTTTCCCCGCAGTTTAGTCAATGGCTTTGTGGGAGTTTTTGTCCCGGGCGAGAAAGGTCATAGAAGTTTATTCCGTAGGAGTTTCCTTCTTATTAGCTACAGTTAAAAGATGTCAATATTTCTCTTTCCTAGGTACTGACTTGACTTTCTCAGTTGCTGCTTTCAATTCCTCCCTTAATCCTTTCAACTTTTCTCTGAATGTGTTCAATATTACTCTTAAGATCTTTCATCTCCTTCAACACAATTTGCAATCCTGCTTCCAATGTCCCTATCGTCAAAAATATCTCGTTTTCATCAAAATCCTCGCTACGTTGCTCAATAATATCTTGTATCCTTTTTTGGATTATCATTCCGTGGACATAGTCAGCCATATTGAGTTTTGTTTGTGAACTGAGCTCTACTAAGCGTCAGTGGTTATTTATCATAACTGTGACGACTTTTGAACCTTGTAAATTAATTAACAACTGCTCTAAGATACTCCACTGAAGCGTTGTGAGCTTTACCCTAGGGCGGAAAATTACAATAGTTATTATAACACTCAACATCCAAGGCCTCTAAAATATATTGAATCCGTTTCTGAAATGAAATAATTGTTGCTTAAGCGTGAGGTCTACTGAAATTAGCTGGATATTAGGTAGGTTCTCAGTTCCTGAGTTTCCAGCATGGCCAGGACGAAGATCGCATGTGATTTGCTATTGAACTATCGGGTTTTTCAGTAAAGGTCGCACCGTGATATGCCTAATTAGTTTCAAAATTGGGTCCAAAATTGATTGTTTTTCATCTACACAAAGATGTTAAAAAAGTGACTGATAGAAATTGTAAGAAAAGACGCGATGAAATGGTCCTCTACGCATAGGCTTGTATTTGATATTTGGCAACCGGGGTTAACAATTTGTCAGCAATGGCAGCCCTATCTGGATTTAAATCTATCTGTTCACATTGTATTAACCCTAAGGCATTCGTGTGATAGTCTCACTGTTCCTGAAAGACATAATTGATAGATCTCCTTGTTTTGGCGTCTTTTCCGCCTTTTGAACTGACGCTACGCCACTACATATGACCCATGCATGGTTGGCTTTGAGTAATTTAGCACTTAAAGTATGGGGCGTATGTTATGCAACTTGAAAGCCTGAAAACGCCGCCAATACTTCACCCATCAGTTAAAGTTTCCTCTGTTATTGTGATTACTTATTGACTAACTGCGCAAGAGAAGAATACTCAAAAGAGTATAAGGCTCAAACATAAGATAAATAAAACTTAAAAGAGCCGGCGATATTAATTGTAGAATTCTGCACTTTTTGCTGAAAAGCTGAGGAATTGTTCTTTCTTGTACTGTCATAGGTTAACATCAGAAGACTGTTCCATTACAATTTCCCAATTTCATCCAGTTCCAGTGACAGTGAATTAATTTCCAAACGAATCATCTAAGGTCACACAATTCCCAGTTGCTTTTTCGCGCAGTATTGAAGTATTGTACATGAGTTTAATGCCTATTGGCATGTACACTTTGCGACCTATCCTCTGTAACATGATACCTGTGTCATTCTCTCTTGTCGATCGAGAGAACATAAGGGACACTGGAGGCGTCGGCTGGGACATGAAAACTTCAGCAAAGTTATTTATAGAAAGAGAAGTACGTTTTCGTGAGGTCCGCTTCTGTCTTTAATGGCCGCTCGAGGCTCTTGACTATGTACCAGGTTCTCGAGTTGTGGATTATATATTCAGGCGGAATTTACAAACAAGAACTACTCAGTAAGCCATGCACCCATAAGCATGACAATGACCTGTTGTGGACGTCTTGGAAATCAGACTTCCTTGCCCCAAAATATGTTTTCTGAAGCATTTTTGATATCTGGACTGCCTTAATGCTCTTTTGTTCTTGTCCAACACAGTTTCTGTCAGTGCTACCCTGGGAACTCCTGAGCAAAAACTCCGTCATGACCTCTTCGAAAATTACACCGTTGGTGTGCGACCAGTGCTTAATCCAGAAGATGTCCTAGAGATGTCTTTTTCCTACAAGCTGAGCAGGATTGTGGCTTTGGTAAGGAAATCAGTTACGATTTTTGCCACAATTGCTACTAACCTCGCAATCCGATTGACTAATTTGGCATTGTCGATTAGAGTCTAGACAACGCTGCTCGCATCAATGTGTCACGCAAACTAATAGCCAATCAGAAACGCTCATTTTGGGAAATAAACCAATCAGATTGCGAGAAAGTTAAAGACAATGCTTGCTCTTTCTTTGTGTCACGATCTTGGTCAGGCTCTAAAAAAAATTCATTTTCCTCGACGCTCTTTCACGTTGCCATTGTGGTGAAAAACAAATCGAATGTGGTTTAGTGTTGTCTGTACTCTTATTATTAATTATCGACAACGAGTACGCGTCATCACAGTGGTCAAAATGTTGTGGACAGTATTGTCATGGAGGTTTGGAAATAATTTGGATGCCATGAATTCACTAGACCGAAAGCCACATTTAAATCACATTTAAGTTGCATTAAGCAACCCTAGAACTTGGGTCTACATTTAAGTCTAGTTTAATTGTTTAAAACATCATTTAAATCAATGCCATTGCCATAGTGGGGTTTAAGTGCCCCTGAAACATACATTATACACCTGAAGCCATTTAAGTTCCTGAAATGGAGATTAAACATTCTCTAAATTAATGGTTGTGTTTTGGTTCACATAAATGACTATTTATTGATATATAACAGGAATAGTAAGAATTAAAATTGTCCAGTGTGTAACATCACTATGCACTTCATTGCTTAAGTATTTTCAAATTGTCTCTTCTCCATAACAGAATCATAACACCAAAAGATGAATGAAATATAAAGGTGTCTTGACATTTTGAACTCAGTTCAATAAAAAAGGAATATAATCAGTTAAGAAAAAATATCTGCAACCTACAGGGCAAGAAAAATGACCATATTTCACTAATCACACTAAGACAAGTGAATAAAGAAACTTTAATTTTATCCGTATATGTAGTCTCCATGTCCATACACTCTAATATAGTCATGTACTTTTATTAGCTTATGCATCAAAATTTTGATACTGGTGCTACTGAAAATATATCTTGTTCATCACATTCATCGGAAATCCGCAGTCGTCGACAGCGACGCTTAAGCGATTGAGAAGAACGTTTCATTTTTGTGTGACGACGATACGAAGATGAATGTGTGAAGGACTTCCGCAAGTTTCCACTTATCACAGAAGAAAGGGCTTGGAGTGTTTTCGACGAAACTTGTTTCAGGATAATCAAAGACAAAAACCGCAATCGGTAATGGCTGATTTGCGGCAAGAGCAATGAATGGCTCTATTGTTATCCCAAGTGCAATTTGCATTTGGTTTTTCTGCTTCATTGCAATTGGTTGGTTTTCGATAGTAAGCCAATCAGAAGGCGAGAGTGTCGATCGCGGGATGTATGTTTCAAGTAGTTAGTGTCATTTGGAAGGTTTGCATTCTAGCTTCGTTTCTTGCCGTATGCTCGATCGTTTTTACATTTGGTTACAGTTTCCTCTTTTTGGTAATGATGACTGCACTAGGTGCTCAACAGGAACGACAGCTTCTTTTTATTGAAAGGATGAGCGGAAGAATGGATGCGATTTGCGACAGTCAAAAGAGACTCGAGGATGCCAATGCAAGCCTGCGACAGGGGAATGAAAGATTAAGAAACGAATTGCAAAAGAAGGAGAAGCAGGGCAATTGACGTGGTTTGAGAAATTCACGGCGGAGTTCTACTGTTGAAATAATCAAACAAGTTAACTGCAAGCCTGGGTGGGTTTGCTACAAAGCAACAAACAATACAACAAGAAATGAAATATACACTGTACATGTAATGACCAAGTAAAAAACACCAGTGTTTATGAAGGAATAAATTAGGTGGACAAATTAAAACATGCTTATGAAATGAATATGGCCGAAAGGATAAAAGTGAAGATTTTAAAATTACAATAATATAATCATGATCATTTAATTACCCTTAAACATGACTTTTACACACATTTAGAATGTTTAAGGTTCTAACTAAACATAATGTAAAAGTCAGAAGATATGTTGGTTGTATTTAATGCTCACTTAAACATACATTAAGCTTTAGCCTTAAGGGTGTTTAAGGCGGGTTTAAGGTGAAATTAAACATCTTTTTAAGTTATTAAACCTCTAATTAAATGTAGTAAACATAACTTTAAGCCAAGATTAATTTCAGTTTAAGGCTGCTTAAATGTTCTTTTTCTCCTTGTGGAAGTCTTTTAAACCAATAGTTTTTTCCCTTTCATGTACTGCATTCCTTGTGTTTTCAGAGCTAGTGGCGTTATTTGAAGTGTTATATTATGAGACGTGGGTGTTTTGCGGGGAATTACACCACTCGTAAAATTCATACGAAACTACGTCCGGGGTCGTAGTGGCGTATTTTCCGTTCACTCACTCAGTAGTGACGTATCGATGATGTCATTTCCCGCCTTGCACGATTCAGTTTGTGTACAAACCTGCCAAACCAACGTTTTAATGTGTTTTTGTCTATATAATAAACAGAAAATTACCCTTCAGCTCGAAGATATGGCTCAAAGGTTCTCGTGGCAAAAACAATATCTCCCGAGTGAGCGCAGCCAACTCGTGAGATATTGTTCTTGCGACGTGAACATAAAAGCCATATCTTTTCGCCACTGTAATATCCTATCTATATTTCTGTGTTAACCAGTGACATAGTAAGATCTTTGTATCGCCCCCAATATAATTATCAAATATAATGATAACGGCATGTGGCTTAATTAATTATGAGTAATCAAGAAACATTCTTCATTGCAACTGAGATGAACTATGCGTTTAGATTTACCTCAAGTGTGAAGAA
Source organism: Ricordea florida (assembly GCA_949710005.1). Lineage (NCBI taxonomy): Eukaryota > Metazoa > Cnidaria > Anthozoa > Corallimorpharia > Ricordeidae > Ricordea > Ricordea florida. The sequence continues at coordinate 1,132,095 of OX453282.1, read as the reverse complement.
ACTGAAACAACTGAAGGACGTGAACGAATATAGGTGACTAAAGGACATTATTCCTACAATTTTTTTACCTATTTTCTTTACGTATTTGTAATCACTTCTTTTGTGTGAGAACATCAACAAGATGTTGCCTTTTTCGTTATTCCTCAGTTGCTTGATACGATTTTTGTTTTTCAGGATATCAAGTCGCAGGTCTTAACCACAGATGCCTGGATTGTTCAGGTAAATTAAAATAAAATGAAAGAGAATCATAGGCAAGAAACAGGTAGAAATGCACAGTTCATTACCTTAACTCACGTTCCGCTTTAACTATACCATGATTATGATATATTTTACACTGTCAGACTTGGAGTAATCCATACCTAAGCTGGAATGAGAGCAAATACGGAAATATACATACTCTTCACTTATCGCCAAGCGAAATATGGGTCCCGGACACCGTGTTATATAACAAGTAAGTACTGATAAGAGACATCGTACTTCATTCAGTCATATCTGATGAGTTTGTGGTCTCCCATTTGTACTGTTTATCATACAGGTCACTCTTAAATGCACATGTGGAGGCATTGTAGTGTAGCGGTAAGCGTGTTAGACTAAGATCAACTCCATACTGGTGTTATGTGACCCCGGCCATGTGAAGCTGGGTGTAGCCCTGTAGCTGGCTAGGATCTTGTCCAGGGGGAAGGGGAGGAGGGGAAAGTAGCATTATATCTAGGTTCCGTATCCCACCGGGGCCAGGTTGGCTGTGACTAATGTGCGGTTTTTTGGTTAAACAAAGCGCCCGCTTTCTCTTATCCAAAAATTTTATCAGTCCTTTACAACAATTACTCCGAACATTTTTCACAAAACTGGGGGATTCTGGCTTTCTGATTGATCAATTACTGTTGATGAAAAACAGACCACTTTCATTTTCACTCGAATTTTTTGAAGGATAGTGCTTTCGGTTTTGTTTCCAATGGAGTCTACGTCAGATTTTGATGTCAGCGAAGCGCTAGTATGTTTTTGCTCTTATTTCTCTTTCCAGCGCTGACGAGGATGTCACTTTGTCAGGCTTTACAGAGAAATTCAAAACACTTGTAATAGTAGAAAGTACTGGGTTAAACAAGTGGATGTCGCCGGCCACGTTCAAAAGCTCGTGTGATATGAAGGTCAAGTATTATCCCTTCGATATACAAAAATGCGAGCTGACATTTGGTTCATGGACTTACGATACCAGGCTTTTGAAGGTGACGAACTCAGAGGGTGAACATTTAAAGACAGGTGATAAAAACCGCACAGTACACTTCCAACCATTACCTTACTCTTTTCAAGCAGATGTGCTTTTCACGTGCTCATCACGTGCGAGGTAGATGTCAGGGGGATTAGATGGATACAAACAATATTTCTGTCATTCCTTTTCTACTTCACAATGTGGAGCTAAAAACAAAGCAAACTACAGCTTGTAATATCGAACATATCATGAAAACGGTAAATGGTTTACTGTCTCTGAAACCTGTAGTTTCCATAAGGGTTGTAAAAATTGTTGTAAAAATAGTTGTGAACGTACTTCACATTTCTCATCTCTCATTTTCGTTTACAGAGAAGTACACAGAGAGTGGGGATTGGCACTTAGTTGACGTTGTCATTTACAACGTTGAGAAGAAGTACGCGTGCTGTGATCATCCCTTCTCTGACGTCACATATACGTTCAATTTTGAACGCAGAAGGCTTTATCACGTGATGTACAACATTCTGCCTTGTGTACCAATCGTAATTCTTGTCTTACTCAGCTTTCTTATTCCACCGGAAAGCGGCGAGAGGATTGGTTTCGGAGTTACAATCTTACTAGCACTGGGCGTATTTCAACTGATTCTCGCGAACTCTTTGCCACAAACGTCTGATGACATTGCAATTCTCGGCCTTTACTACATTCTCACTATGGTCCTGATTTTACTAAGCCTCATTGAAACCACTGTAGTATTAAGGTGTCATTTTGGCGAGGGCAAACCTCCAAACAGTCTAGTAAAGTTTTCCAGGTTCATCCTCAGGCGAAAAATAAAGGAATCCATTGCAACCAACAAAGTCTTAGCTGCAGGACAAAAAACAGCGACAGCACAAGACAACGCAATGGAAATGACAGACATCAGCGAAAACGAGTTCGCTCTGGATGATCCTCCGCTCTCTGTCATATCACAGAGCATCAAGGAACAGAGGGAGCAAAACCAGTGCAAAGGAATGTGGAAGGAAATTGCCGAGGCAGTGGATCGATGTCTTCTGGTCATCTTTATTCTTCTTAGTCTTGTTATCAGTCTCTCTGTCTGGCTTCAGGAACCAGGTGACAGGGAAGTGTGAGAAAGTTTAAGAGGGGGAAGTGAAGTGCAAGTGATCACTGACGCATAAACATAAGGGCGCATAAACTTTCACGGGGAGAGAGAGAGGCAAATTTGGATGATGTGGCGAGTTCATAGCCGCGGGATCATGAGAAATGAATCAAACTGCACGCTCTCGCCTCGGCTCTCCGTCCAAAATAACAACCATTCCCTTTCACTATCTTCCCCATTAATTTCGAAATAAAGACTTGGTAATTATTCTGAACGGAAAGGAAGTGCAGAAAAGAGAAAAGTTTTTTCCTTCCTTCTGTGGTTTGTCCGAGTTCGATGTATGTTTTCCCATAAGTTGTAAACTGGTAACTTTGATGACCACGATCATTGTCTTGCGATTATCCGAGGAGCGACATATATGGGGGCGAGGGATGTGGATTGTGAAATATTGCCTATTAGAAAAAGAGTCATAAGAAAATACGCGCGCTGATTGGTTAGAATTCATGTTCCTATAACTCGATAGAAACACAGAACTAGCACGAGCTGTTGACGTAATGATGACGTGCCAAAGAGAATTTACATTTTGGTCATCAAAGCTAAAAAGTTGTTATCCTTTTTTTCGTCGCGGTGTTTTCTAAAAGAAATAGAAAGCATGTTCTTCGTGTTTCTATCGAGTTATAGAAACACTCGTGAAAGTTTGGGAGAACTCGAAAAAGCTGTGGAAACACGCGCCTGCGGCTCGTGTTTCCACAGCATTTCTCGTTCTCCCAAACTTTCACTCGTGTTTCTATAACTCGACAGAAACACGGTACCTGTTTTCTATTGTATCTATATGTAACCTGGCAAGTTTATTGTGAGCCTAACCATAGCAATCCCACCTTCGTTGTGACTATTCATGATGTGCAATTAAACAATAAAATATAATCCTTTTTGTTCTCGCGTTTAAGAGTGTGAAACTGCCTCGTGCCACAGGAGAAGCTGGCTAAGAACTGAATACCTTCGGCGCCCAGGAACTGCCCGTGCTTGCTGTACATTATTTTACTAAATGGAAATTTTAATTGCATTCGTGCTCTGCGTTTTTGGAGGTAACATGTCTAACCATTTCACTTTTAAAATCTCATAAATCAGGGCCAGAGTTTTCTTTACAACCTTTCTCCTGTGGACTGGCATGTCAGTTCGGAGAATTTGTAGTTAGATCGATGCAATATTAATTCCTTAAAAGTACTGGTAAGGAGAAGTTAAGAATCAGTCGTTCAATTTAAGGATTTAAAAAAATGGATATGTGATCTTGGAAAAAAAAACTCATGGACGCGCGAAATTGGTCTTTTGTGTGTTATTATTTACATCTTGCTGTCTCCCGAGAAAAACGTTTCCAGCCAAAGTATTTACACCCTCGCAAAGTACGTGCTGTGGCTATGGAAATAAAAATCAAGCGGATATGAGAGATTAGCGTTGCTAAATATTCCGAATGGTAAGACAGTTGTAATTTCCTCGGCGTCTCTTTTGAATTCGCGATATTTATAAAAGGCTTGTACTGAAAATAACTACCGGTGGACTTAATGTGAGAGCTTAGCTCCCTTTTGAGCGGTATTTAAGGCAACATATCACGAATTAAGTCATTAGCTAACTTCGACGCGAGCAATAATAAGCAAACAATTTCACCTGTTTGGTTCTCCTCGTTACTTGTTATACGCAGAAGAGATCTGATATCTTTTCTCGATTTTGCAAGTCGATTAATTTTTTAAAACTGATAACAAAAGTTATTTTCTCCAGTGCGGCAATGCCTATGAAATTGCATTGCGAAAAAATAGTCGATTTCAACTGTTTTCTGTCGGTTCTCATGGAGAGAGGCTTGCTCAAAATTATCAGCTGTTTCAACAAACTTGAATCTCTCCTTTGATGCCAATTGATTTATTCAAACTCTAAACTATCCATACAAGTAAAGTGAACTGAATGTATTGAACATTCATTAAAATAATTATTAAGTCGTAAATAGATCTTTTATCGAACACATGCGAAAACACTTTTGAATTGGTATGCTATATGGGCGGCATTAGGGCGAGTGCTTAGTATGACGCGAGTAGAGGCCTAGGATTCATCTAATCGCAACTGACTCAAAATATTGTTTACTGGGCAAACGGTTCACTTAACAAAAGGATGGTTGACCAAAGTGTTGTTGGTCTTATTTTGAGCGTGATTCTGTTCTTCATGCCGTCGGTAATTTACCTGACTTACGGGATAATGTGCTGTGTAGAAAAGTACTCGGATTTTTGCTGGAACGTAACTGGACATATGACGGTTGTCTTGATCGTTTTCGGGATTGTCTTTCTAATTTTCGGGGTATTAACGTGTGTTTTTACTATGATCATTTGCCGGTTTACTGAAGAAAACTCTCAAGATTCGGCAAACAAGGAACTAAAGTCCGGAGGATTAACAGTCGTGTGAGTTTAAGTGTTTCATGGAAGGTGAATAGACTCACCAAAAGCACCGCTGTAACACAAGTGTTTCGCAGTGACGGTCGAGAATCACCAGGACAATCATGCCATCACTTAGATGACATCCCAGTTAAACTGAATGCAGTATCAGAATAAACTTTGAGCGTGCTAAAATAAGGAACCGGACGAGTTGAAAGCTGACACAGGTACTCCCCTAAACAGACTGGAGACAGTTCACTACAGTGAACCCGCACAAGTACGGCGAGTACTTGTTTCAAGTCCTTGTTTCGCTATTAGCTATTTCACAGCGAGAAAGCAAACAAAGAGATTCGATTACAATTTTTCAAAGGAACTTTTCAAAACCTTATAAAATAATGGTCGTGACGTGAAAGAGCTTTTGGGTTGTCGAGTATTTGCACCGTGAAGAGGAAAAAGATACAGTCACATCAATTTGTACTCGTTTGGTGAACACATAGTACTGCAGTACAGTACTGTTAAGTGGTTTTTAAAGAATGGTCACATTGTATATGTGGTTTAATCCATGAATAAAAAGAGTAGAACCAGACTGTAAAGCAAACCAAACGGTACTACAATACAGTAATGAGCAGTAGCTTTCCAAAGAATGGTCTCAATGCAAGGAATAATCCTCTGATGAAAAAGTTAGATTTGCATTCATTTGTATCGCAAAACAAACAGTGCCGCAGAATAACGTTGTTTAGCTGCTTTCTAAAGGATGAGAACACTCAAGAGCACTGAGATTCCCCGGAACAGCATTCTTTGACATGAAATTTTATTTTGTTGACCATAGTGTAAAATATCTTGGATAATTCTCTCATGCTGTCTTAGGTCACGTACGATTTTTTGAGGCAATAAACCGATGATCATGCTTTACATATATCCTGTTGTTGTGGAGTTATGAATGTTAATAAAGATCTTATGATAATTTCGTTGTCATATAAACTGTCAAGCGGTTCTGTATTTGTATAGAGCCAGATATAAAGCGTTTTACCCTGGGCAGAATCGAAACGGTTCCATATAAATCAATTAAGTTAAAGAATATAAGAAACCTGGCTGCAAGTGTTGTAGATTGGACCGAAACTGTGTAAAAATGCTTACAAATTTTCTTCAAGCTATCGATCTCTAAAGAGGAATGATAATGCAATAGTCAGGGAAAGTAACAAGTTCTTAATTATTAGACGGGCTCTCAACGGCTGCTGGATATTTCTTGAAACTTTAAGAAAGTTCTTCTCTATTGCAACGGATACACTGATTATGCAGAAAACAGAGGGTAAGCCCGGCAAACAATTGCGGCTAGGTTAACTTGGAGAATTTAACGCTGGATCCGGGTTCACAATTGAGTTCATAACTTCTTCTTCTTCATACACTATGTAGACAGCGTAAAAAAGAAGATATCAAGCGGAATTGTTAAAATTATTTTGACAGAAGCAAAGTCACCTCTTGGCATAAACGAATAGAAGAGTACAACCTATTCCTCACATTCAAAAGTCTCATGCAAACCGAGTGCGGTAGGCTTCCTGACACTACACGCAATCATATACAGCCAGTAAAACGAGCAAATTTACCCGACAACAAGGAAGAGCTTGTAATTAACTGCTGCCAAGGCAAGAGGTTTCGCCGATAACGCTTGAGGGAAGGTTGCATATATGGAGCTGGGAGCCTGAAACTAAAGCGAAATAAAACTGATAACCGATCTAGATGAAGAGTAATGATTTGACTTTTGAAAACAGGAAATATTATTCTGCTGAATATTCACGGGGAGGTCCATTTTTAGCTTGCTGCTATCTGAACATCGCTAACCGGCGTTTTACGGCTGACCATACAGCTTTTCACTATATGGCATAAATCGAAACCAAAAATATCAGTTTTTCTGAGGCCATATTATGAAATATTGTTTTAGTGAATTTTACTGTAAGACATTCAGGAGAATTCGGCTTTCTTATCACCTCGATCACTGAATTTTCCCATTTGCAACAGAACAATTTTACAACTAATGCATGATGTAATGGAGAGTTTTAAATGCTCTCAGTTTTTCTGTGTTCGTTTCACACTCCTCAGTAAGCAAAGCGGCAGTCTAGCTAACATTCAAATCCAGGGGCACGTACCAATCCCTACTAAGAGCCATTGGTACTCAGTTATTATCAAATGTGTAAGTCAGGGAACAATTCAGACAACTCCATTTTACTCCGTGACATTGTTGTGAAGTTTGAAAGCAAATAACGAGCTATCGGTTACTTGATATCTCTCATCCAAATCACGTTTTTTCGTCTACCCCGCACATAGTGTGTCATCAAAAGGGACTGCGTGAGCAATAATTATCAGGATGGGGGGAGGGGGGGGGTTGGGGCAGTCAAACGAGAGAGGGCACAATGTAAACTCACAGCCTTAAGGAGGGGGGGAAGTAAATTTCTGGGAAAGTGGTGGGGGGCAACTGGAAAACTGACTTTAAGATTCAAATACCAAAGATATCTGCCTAAAAGTTATACTCATTACTTCAGGCATATTTGCTATAATTCTATACTATATTTGTAGCTATATTAGTGAAAAGGGGGTGACCTGAAATAATTTAGCAATACTTTTATGACATAATGTTTTAATCTGAAATTGACTTCTCTTTCTTTTTGATTTGTGCTTTCTGATTAACAGCTCTCTGTGTTATTAGAAATTGTAACTAGCAAGCACAATCACGTGAAGTAGTAATCGGCTCCTGCGTCAAGTGGGGAATAACAGAGAATATTAAAATAGGTAAAATCTTGGGAGAGGGTTATTTTATCTATTTAGTTTTGGGTGGGGGTCATCCAAAAAAAAATTACCGCTTCAAGGGGGGTCATGTGAAAAAAGTGGCAAACTGAAGGGGGGATCGATCATGCAATTTTTAAATGGTGCTTCCCGAATCACACTAGCCCCCACCCCCCCCCTACTCCCTCGTAAAAAATGAACGGTCCCTAATTAGGAGCGAAAAGGATGCCAAGCCCATAATTTAATCGGAATGAGGCCATCATACTCCTCACGACTAACTACGGGCATATTTGATTGACAATATGGTTGCTGAGACTAATTTGTCTGTGTGTAACTTTACGATGGCGTTTACAGTCTCATTGCTATGGTACCTTGCCCTCATTTACGACGGTTAGCAAACATTCCTTGGCCAATGCATAAACTTGAGAAGGCCGCCCGAGATCACTCGGAAACGTTTGTTTAAAGAGAGACACATACACAGCAAATACAGCTGGGGTAATTTTATTAGAAATGAATGGATTCACATCACTGCGACACAGAAACATCTGCATCTGAAAACAGCTTGCGTGCAGCAGGGGTAAATGTTAAGTTCGTCAGGCAATCTTACAACTAATCGGCTGAAGAGATCTTTCGTTAAATACAATTTTAATTCACTGTACATATAAGATAAACAGTGTTACTTGGTATTTGGTTTTTGCTCTGTTGAGGAGTCACACTTTACAGTACGTGACGCAAATTAGAATGATCAATCACAACTTGAAATAATGACAACTTCGACTTTTGGCATATTTTTCAACGCCTCCTTTATAAACATCGTCATTTTCTCAAAGTTTCAACGGTTTGCGTGGCACTTTAGACTTGAAGTCAAGGTTACCTAATCCTGCTTAATCCGCTGCGATGGCGCAAATTCTATTGCGTCTAATTTGAATATCGCCTTAGGAGGTTCAGTGAAAGAAAGGCTTTTTGTAACAACTGTCTGCCTATAGTTTATGAAGACAAACTGAAATTACTTGTCGGTAAACATTACATGACGAAAGTTTAATTTAATTTCTATAAAATGCGTCAAAATCTGAGACTTAAGTTAATCTAGGGTTACTTGCATGTGTCATAACAAATCTTTCAGTGAAAAGGCCTTAATGACGAACGTTGGAGTGTAAAAAGTAGAGAGCACTTGAAAGATATGATACACCCGAAAAACCGGCAGTTAAATGAATGCACCATTACATAAGCGAATGCTGAATTGAATTGCTGTTTACATTTGAGGTAAGCGAATATAGAAACGCAGGCTAGTCATAAGGTTGTTTGATTTGTTCAGTTTTTCTGGAAGTTGGCAAGCTATCATTTTTCAAGATTATTCTGGTTTAAGGCTGACGATGTTGATGGCCTATTAACTTGAAAACATACAAGGATGTCTTCTCATTGCTCAATACTGTGTTAAGGATAGAGACAGGATAGTGTTCATCACTTCGTCCTTTAAATCAAGCGGCATGTGCTCATCAAATGGCTAGACTAACTAGGAACCACCTATTTCAGCTTTGGAAAGAATTCTGCATGCATGGTTACAGTGCAATGAAAAGTGTGTTCATAACAGGATTGTTCGTGAAATGTTGCATTGTTTGTCTTACTACGGTGTAGTTATAACTCATTCCCATTATCTATAGACAAACGTATGCTGAGTGTTGCCATTCTTTGGAAAGCGTCACTCTTCTGACTATCATGCTATGTTCTTTAATGTCTACCACAAAGAATTTTTTACTTTTTTCAAATAATTTAAGGTTACCAGCAGCTTAACTGCTACTATGTACTGTTAATACACCGCAGTTAAAATTATCTAGAACTTCTGTTATGAGCAGTTTGGTGAACAAGTTTCAACGGACTCTTGATACTGTCGTCTAACTAACAGCTGACTCGAATTAACTCGAAAAATTGGATTAACGACCATTAACTCTTTCTCTTTGAATGCACGAAAGCTGCAGCAATCCTATTCAACCTCCAGGGGTTAGAACTTCTCTCCCAGCAAAATTACAGATTCCCCAAAATATTTAGCATTCTCATTTTATCCCGAAACAGGACTCATTACAGCTGTCAAACACCAAAGTTAGTTACGCCGAGTGAACGCGTTTGTTTACTTCCAGTGCAAATGTTCTGTCAGTTGGTGTTTTGAGAGTACGCAAAAAGGGCCTGCCACAGCAAAGTCTCGACCACCAGAGCAGTAAAACCTTACTAAGGCTGCTCGAGAAAGGTTGGCACTATTAGAACCATTACAACTTAATTTAGCATTTAGCATCAAATCTTGGCCACGTTGCTTGATTACAACTTTTTAGTTGAGTCAAAGAGGAGAGAAAGTTTCTTTATCTTTTCAAAGGAATCTATTGTTGGTCACGCACCAGTTCCTGAGATGGTATTCTGGAATTTTCTCGTTTGCGTAAAAAGTTTCAATTAACTGTGACGCTATGACGAACTTGGCCATAGTCAGCCTCTAATTGGCATTTGCCTCCTTCATTTGTCAGTTGAGAATTTGTCTCTATTGGCTCTATTTTTTCACAGGTTAAAATGAAGGAATTCTGTCTAAAGGTTATTTCTGTTATTTTCCTGCTCTGCGTTTTGATGAACGGTGCCAGTTATGCAAACAACGGAAGTATTTCATCCGCCAGCACCGTTACCGTACCACTTTACATCGGCGCATTTTTTAATCTTCAAACAAAGAACGGGTACGGTGCTCTACCAATGGCGTACCAAGCAATCGACGAAATCAATAACAGCACGGTCATATTGCCGGGCTATCGATTGGAATTGGTGGTAAACTCGACACACGTAAGTTTATTAACCTTTCAAGCCCCAATATTAATGTTCATTTTCTCCTAACTGTTCTCATTTATTTGTTATGGTACTATTGAGGAAAATGTGTTTAAATATCAGTACAACTCTTTTTTTTGGTGATCATTTTTGTTATTCTCATAACCTGAATGGTTGATGAACATTGAATATTGTAATGAGACATTTGATGCTGGTCACTACTGGACTTAAAGGAGTTAGAGGTCAGTAAGCATTTTTCTGTAGATACCTGATGTACACTTTTATTACTGTGCGTAGCTGTAGATCAGATTTCTTCAAAGTGAAATTATAAGCGATTTTTCCAAGTAGAAAGTGTATAAATGCTATAGCTGTTGTGGTTCAATTTTTTCCTTGCTTTAAATTTTACTTTCTTTTGTTTTTTTTTCTTTTTTTTTTTTGATATGGTAATGCTGATAATGAGTTTGAAAAAAAATTGAAGCAAAACTTAGATAACTTATTTAATATGAATAAAACATGGCTTATATCTGTAGGTGTTGGTTGGGGGGTTCGTCATAATTGTTGGGAGATTTGGAGGGGGGTCAGAGCTAATTTGCCTTAGTTGAGAGGAGGGGTATCGTGTAATATTTCTTCTTGCGAGATTCATTTTTCGACCCCCCCCCCCCTCCCTCCTGATAATTATTGCACAGTCCCTTCTCACGAACATTTTCCTGAATTATTGTGCTGTGTTTTCATTAAGGCCAATCAGGTGGAACTTTAAGCTAGGTTGGATATTGCTCCTTTAAGTGCTTGTTTGTAAAAATGTTCTTTTGCTGTCTATGGCAAAAAAAACAGCAAACAAACACACAAACAACGATTTCAGTGGGTTTAGAGAGAGTCGGCATTAATTCCACTGTCCGACAATCATGACAGTATAATTGGTTTATTATCAGTAAAGCCAATGTAGAAGCTCACTCACGTCTCCTCAACGTTGTGGGATATTAAAATTCAATAGACAACATGAAAATCATCGATTTGGACAAGACTTAAATCAAGTTTTGCGTTTTTAGGGAAGTTTGGCGTTTGGACAAAAGGTATTCCAGGAATTTCTCAACACAGGACCTCGGAAGATCATGTTATTAGGTCCAGTGGAGGATTCGCTGGCTAAGACAGTTGCTGCCTATTGCGGTTTGCCTGATGTTCGACTATTACAGGTTGGTATTTGCAATTTATCCACCAAAATCTAGCCTCTTATCTTCCAGCTAGTGGTCTATTGGACAGTCGGTAAACAGTGGTTTGGATTTCATTAATATGTATGATTTTATTCAGTTCTCGTATGGAACAAGTGATCTTGAGCTCGCCAGTAGAAGAGACTTGTATCCTTACTTCTTTCGTACCGTGACGTCATCAGAATCTCTGGATGTTCCCAGAGTCAAGTTCATTAAACAGTTTGGCTGGGACGAAGTGGGAATCATTTACGGAGACAGTGTGCAATATATGAAGGTATGGAAAATAGTTGGGGGAGATGTGCTGACAGGGTAAATGGTGAACCTGACGTGTAGTGAGTTGAATAGGCTCACCCTACCTCCCATAGTTATGTCTATAACTGCCTTATAAGAATTCTACGGTAGATGTAGAGTAAGGGATAGGGTTGGGTGCGGTGGTAAGTTTGGTGTTGGAGTATACAAAACACTTACCAATATTTCTACTTTTTTGGATCCAGCTTTCCAATCAGCTGAAGGGAAGACTTAAGAGCAGTAAAATTGAAGTTTTAGCTGAAGTAAGACTTCAGGCGAATGATCCACATCGTGCTGTGAGGACAATGAAGGTACGATAGTGTTGCGAATGATGCTGTAAATGGTTTGACTTCACTGACTAACAGCCAATTACACCACAGCTTGCTCGACCAAACACAGCTTTAATCATGACCAGCTCCACATATACAGAAAAGCCGATAATCCACAGCTTACTTAATCCAGCTTAAACCTCTGGTTTCATTGTTAACTTTTACAGGATAAAGGAGTGCATGTGATTATTGGAATGTTTCCTACTAACCAGGCTTCCAACAGGAAAATGATTTGCGAGGTAAATAGAACCGACGTCTTAGATATCGTTAATGTGCTAAAATACAGTAGAATGTCGTAAACACACTTAGGTTATAGATGTTTATTTTCAGGTCAGACACAGGGCTTCTGGACAGGGAATCTTATTAGCGAGTAGATAGAATCTAACAAATGCTTAACCAGCTTCACTCTGAAGCATGGAGAACTTCGAGCCGATACGGCAAGAGGTTTTTCCGCTTGTGCAAAATCACATGCTGGATGAAATTATTTACCCCGTAGTTTACGCCCGGACATAGCGGGTACCAAATAGTTTGGAATCGTTTAATCGTTCCTGATCTTTCCTTTGGCCTCGTTCAGACAAGGTGCCCGGGCACTGAAATGGACGTTAATCAGATACCCCAGTTCCCTGGAACGAGTGCGTTCTCATTCGCGCAGAAGGCTCAGTGCCCAAGACCTCATTTTAGTGGCTGCCATGTGCAATTCATGTGTGGTTGTTTACTGTAATGAAATGTGTACATGTTTAGCGGCATGCTACCGTTTGCTGATTGCTTTCCTCTATAGCAGCTCAATTTCTGCTCAACAGCTTCAAGATCAGGTAGTTTTGAGCGATGTTAATGTGGCTACCGTTGTACGTTGCGCTTCATCCGGTTTGGATACATCCGGGTTTGTTCAAACATCACTTTGATGAGTGTGATGTCCCCTAGGGAATCGCACGTGCGAACTGTTAGAGTTCTAGTTCTTTGAGTTTTTTGCAGTGTATCGACAAACAGTTTTTAAACGTGCCGTCGCACGTTTTGTGCACCTTTTTTGTACTTTGACATTATAAAAGGATCAGCTTATGGAAGCTACAGTTAATACGAACAATATGTTTGAAAAAAGATACAAACTCCATCGTTTTATCGCAGTTAGGCACACCGAAAATGTTTCGCAGAGTATGGGCATTCAATACAGTCTTGCACACTTTTCTCGCTGTAGGCATCTAACAACACAATGTCTTTTTCTTTTTGTTCACATTTCACCGGCCGCCATTATCGTGACTGCATCCCAGGTAAGCGTGGGACTAGTGCTCGTTCCAGAGAACCGGGCCCGAACACCTAGTCTGAACGGGGCCTTGGACATAATTCCTTTTTCAAACGTATTCAGTAAACAAAGAAGTGCTGTTCAACTTAACTGCCGACCAACGCACGACACCAGAAGTCTATAAACTGTGCTACACTTCATATACACTGATCTATAAAAATGCGTGATTGGACAATTATGAATATAATGGAAGGGCGCAATTTTTGAGCTTCTATTGCTTTGCAGGCTTACCGTCAAAAGATGTATGGTCCACATTATGTGTGGATTCTTTTGAACAGTGTTAACAATAACTGGTGGATACCAAGAGAAGGAGAGAGTAGCGCATGCTCAGAGGTGGAGATGAAATGCCAAGTACAGAATCACTTTTCATTTTATCACAGTTCATTGGTTCTTTCTGGGGGATATTTCTTTGCACATGCCGGCAAGGTTCGTATTGTTACAAAATGATATGCTTATTAGTAAAGGTAATCATACGGTTTCGAGTTCAATTTGGAATTCATTTGCATGAGTGAATTTTTCAAAAAGCGGAAATTGCACAAGCCGCTTCGGCGAGTGCAATTTCAGCTTTTTGAAAAACTCACAAGTGCAAATGAATTCCAAATTGAACGAGAAAAACCGTACGATTACTTATTAATAATATAAACATGAAAAAATTCACCGGCAGGAAGTGCCGGAAGATCTCATTGAGGACAGGACGTGAGCATTTGACGCGGATTTGACACTTTATTTACTGATTGGCTGATGAAGATCAACTGATAACGCTACGAACTCAAAGCGGTTCGTTTAAAAATAAAGAATATCATAGTCCAGTATGTCGATGTAGCCTTTTAGTTGTAGCCTATGTTCTTCATATATTTTATAGTTATCTTTTTATCTTTTTAGTTATGTTTTTTGTCAGAGGACCTCCCTGAAAATCACATAACGTGACGGGAATATCCTCTTTAAATATTTATTATTATTATTATTATTATTATTATTATTATTATTATGTGTAATTTGCACTGGTGTTACACTTTTTGCACTGGTGTTACACTTGAACTACACTGCTCTCAGCCAATCAGAATCGAGTAATTTTTTCATGTATATTATTAGGACCATAAAGCAATAATTTACAGGCCGTTTGCTGTGTTGTTCAGTCTTGTATTCATTAAATGATCAATCTATCAATAGAGCAACATATATGCGAATCTCTCTCAGCTAACATTTTCTTCTGACCTCAGAGCCATCTATCGATATCGGCTGATAGTTGCCCCGCGGAAATTTGATGTTCTGAAAACAAATATTTGCTAGTTTTAAGAACATCAAATTTCCAAGGACCAACTATATAACGATTGATAGACCGCCTCTGCGCAGCCAATCAAATTGCGTTCTTAGTGGCTCACAGGAGTTTGCTAACATTTGCTAACATTTTTTCTTCAAATTCCAGAATAAGAGTCAAATAATCAGTGATTACAGAGCACAAGTGGATAATTTTAATGACACATCCAATCGAAGTGCGCATGCCTTAAATGTGTATGATGCAGTGTGGTCGATTGCTTTTGTATTGGACAGTTCGAGAAAAAAGCTAGAGAGGGATTATGGGAAGAGGCTAGAAAATCTGACTTATGGGGATAAAAACGTTTCTAAACTTTTTGTAAATGAAGCGCTTGCTCTGGACTTTCCATCACCAAACATCGGGGTAAGAAGTAAATCATAATAAGTGTATTGTACGTGGTGTGACCTCAGTTAATCACTGAGACCTAGTTAATTAGAAACTCTAGGTTAGGAGGAAACAGATAACTATGGCCAAATTAAGGTGGATTCCGCACCCAATATCGCTGTCTTTGTTGTAACCGGTGGAAGCATGATATTATATGCAGGCGCCACGAAATCTTTTCGGCGTTCATTTGCAGGCAAGCGTAACAATACCTCCCCTTTTCATGCGGCTTACTCGAAGTGTGTAGCCACATTATGGCACGATCGGATTTATTTATTTGTTTGTTCACGAGAGTCGAGCGCCTGTCACGTGGTCTAGTAAGCCACACACGTACGCGTTACGGACCTATTTTTTGGTTTTGTTATTGACAGGGACGTGTGAGATACCATCTCAACGGAAACAGGAAAAATCCTATTCTTTTGAAGCAAGTTGTCTTGCAAGGTAAGAAGTGTAGACGTGGAAAACTTTCAGAAGTGGCACAGTCGTGAGCAATAAACTTCAATGCTCTAACCCACGCGAAGGGGGGAAAATCTTAGTTCCATATGCTTATTAAGCTTTTGCCAACTAGCCAGGGCATAAAACACAAACCAATTACTTTTCTTGGAAAGCAGCCGTTAAACTGGACATTCTCTAGAACACATGAATGGTGGACATTAAGTCGGTGCTTTGTGATGTATACTGTGCATGCGACAAATGTTCGGGTGGTCGCAGAAGACAGAATCATTAAATAAAGGCATCGCCAGTGGAGTTTTGCATTGTATAACATACATGTCATTTCGCATTACAGATGGTAAATTCACGATGATATCTGCTGGAGATTACAACATTGATACTGCAGCACTCACGACATCCTCTCAGATTCGCTGGTTTGGTAAGCTCTTAAATTTCAACCAGGTAGTGACAAAGAATTAACGAGGGTGACGCATTAACGCTACAAGAGTTTTCTAACATACGGCCCTCCACTATAATATTACACTATTAACAATATGATCAGATAGACCACTACACCGGGAACAACGTCCCCTACTCTTTTCGAACAGTGTGTGGGTTCTTTAACGTCCTACAGATTACAAGGAACAGGTATGGTGAGACGGGACCTACATTTTATCGTCCTTATCCGAGAAGACTAGAAAGTCTAACCGTTTGTAGATGTCATTGCAAAGGCAGCACTTTCTCCTCAATTATTTTTAAGACCCTGAGTGTTGGTCCGGCCGGGGTTTGAACCCACAACCTCAGGAGTTTTCTTTCAAAATGTGATATCCATCGTATTGTATATGCTTCATGGTAGCGCACAAATGAAGTGCATTCTCAGTAAAAACACATGTTTTGCTCATTTTATTTTTAGCTGGCACGCCATACACAAAAACTACAGAAAGTTACATTTACCGCACCATTAACAGGACGCTGCTGATTGTTCTATTTTCCTTTTCCTGTCTGGGGATCATTTACGCTCTGTTCTGTCTTGTAATGTTGGTATTGCATTTTAAAAAAAAGTAAGTATGGTTTTATCGAAGTCATTGTTAGTGTAGTGATAAACTAGGAGAATGGAAAATGCACTTTGCAACCAGGTGGACAATCAGACATAGTTTCAGATTGCTGCGCAAGGAATGCAACTTAAAAAGTTACATTTCACCGACCCGACGTTTCGACACTTCTGTCTGGTGTCGTCTTCTGGGGATGATTGCGCAACGCTTATTTACACCATGTTTAAAAGGGGGTATAAATGGAGCTTCACAGGCCTTGCCCAATAACCCCTGAAGAAGACACTGAAGAGGAGTATCGAAACGTCTGTAATTGTAACTTTTTAAGTTATATTCATTATTTCAAACCAGCGTAGCATCCAACTATGACAAACTAGGAGGAGTCATTGGCGGACATGAACCTTTTTCTGTGGATTTTTGTTCTGTTTTCAGAATCATTCAGAACTCTGCTCCTGTGATAAGCATACTTATCGTCCTGGGATGTCTCCTGAATTATATAACCGTCATTCTTTATGGCTTTGACTACTCATTAGTGTCACCAGAGACGGTCTCTCGCCTTTGCAGGGTGAGTATTGCGCATGCACTTTGCGTCTTTCTTTGGGCGCTGTCATGAATTGGTGGTAATTTAATATTACATGGAATTCTATAAAGAATTTAACTCAACCTATCGCAAATAAAACAACATATATTTAATAGTTGAATGCATATTACAAAAGAAAACTCTAATGATGATGTATCTTTGTTGTTATTTTGCTAAACAGGCTCGAACCTGGACGTTTGCAATCGGATTCACTTTATCTGTAGGAGGCCTGGCCGCCAAGTTGTGGATCGCGCACAGCGTTCTAAAAAACAGATTCGTCAGGAGTAAGGTGGGGTTAACTTTTGCTTATGTATTCGAAGCTACTCTCCAAGTTTAAGAACAGCATTCCATTACATGGTGTCTTAACTACCCTCATCGTAACTTAACTCACAGAATCCTAAGATACATGATGTTATATGGATTCCTGGCCACTGTCGACATGAATAACTTGCGAAACAATACTTCTCGTTATTATCAATGATAGATATAAGTTAAATTGCCTGCCACAATTTTCATTAGGCTAACATACTCCCAACAGATTAAGGACAGTAATCATGAATACATTTGAGGTATCTATTACTGACGAATTAAATTTGTTTGCTTCGTCATAGAACGTCATGGGTTTCTGGATGCTGGTTGCTGTCGTCATCCTCTTTATTTTTGACGTCATTATCTTGGCATGCTGGGAAGGAACGGACGCACTATCGCAAGCTCTGAAGCAAGTGCGGTCACAACCTGAGTACAAATGCTTTGAGGTAAGGAACATGTTACAGAGTCAACCGTCAGAACGATAAGAGTCTAATTTCGGCACTCAGTTATTTGATCATAGCCAATTTTTTTTTTTGCTTCTTTATATTTCAGCCAATCACAGCTGAAACATTTCGCGCAAAGATTGAGGTGGTGGAACACTGCGACTGCGCAAACCTAACATTGTGGTTACTAGTTATTCTGCTGTTCAAAGCCTTGATTCTCGTTGGTGGTGGATTCCTCGCCTGGCAAACAAGACGAATGTACATCCCAGCCCTGAATGACACTCAACATTGCGTGACCTGCATGTTTGTAGTGATACTGTTTTCGGTGATTGGTGTCATAGTCTCATTTACTACGGTCATGTATCCTAATGTATACTATAGTGTCATTGGCTCCCTTATTATAATCGCCACCACGATCATTCTCCTACTTCTCTTCATTAACAAGGTGAGTGGTCATCTTATCTGCTATATAATTATTAAGACCAAATGTTAACAGCTAAGAAACCGAGTTTGCATATAGGTCTAGACAGTAGAGCTAAGAGCTGTAGAGATATAGAAAAATAGAAAATGGAAGGCTCCTTGGAGAAGATAGGCCATGCTCGGCCGGCGATACATTAAAGAACTCAGTTCCCCACAACCATACCACCAGCGTTGCTTTCGTCGCTTTTCTATGTGTTTCATTTCCGTTTTACTCCCAGAAATGACAAATGGCCAACGTTTCCTTAGAGAATGAAATAAATTCAAGATTTCTAAATAGTTTTAACACCTTTTTCTCTAAAATCAGTACCTACACTAGTTGGGGAGAATTATGAAAAGCGGATCAGTATTTAGTTTCTTCTTGAAGCTATCAATGTCATTCTTTTCTTTTCAGATTGCTCGCCTGGGTTGCAGACGTAAAGGCACTAAAATTCTAATGGGGGGTAGGCCGTCGCATGAGGTGTCCTGTGCCTCGTGCGGCACGACATGTGCAAAGTTCTGCCCGTGTTGCGCATGCTCTCCAGCCTGTTGTATCACGTGTTGTGCGTGTTTCCCTTGTTGTAACTTGTATCTCTGTCTGCGTTCGCTATTCTTTGGTAAGAAGGTGCATCCTTCATCTGGTGGGGATAAGGAAAAGAAAGCCGAGTTTTACATTGGAGGTGTACCGCAAGATCGAGATGCAGAGATAGTATACCTGAGAAATGAAATTCGAGAGGTACCTACCATAGTTTTACATTTTGGATCAATGTAAGTAGCTGAGCAATTGTGCACCTACCCCTCCCGTAACCCAGCAGGTTGTAATAAGTTAAAAGTTAACGGAGGGGTAGGTGCACAGTTGCCCAGATACTTACATTGATCCGTTACATTTTAACCCACTTCCTTTCCCCCTACCTCCCAATACTGTTACCCACATGCCTTTCTTCCCACATTTCTGCCAAGTAAGTAGATTCTTGCCTATCTGTATTCTACCTACTTACTACCGTCTTATCATTCTACCAATGTTTCTCCACAGTTTTCCAACTATGTAGACATTCTACCCAGTTGGTGACCCACTCAGTTCTGTTTAAGACAATTTATAAAATAACTCAGATACTACGCACGCGCTGATTGGTCAAAAACTGTAAACCCATAGAAAAGAGAAAGATTTTCGGTTTTTATTTTTAGTTAGTTTATAAAAGAAACAAAGCGCAGTTTCTATGGGTTTAACGGCGTAATAAACCACTTGGAATGTTGGGAGAACACTCGAAGGGCTTGTAAATCATTCGCCTGAGACTCGTCATTTACTGACAAGCTCTTCGCATGTTCTCCCAAAATCCCGCCTGGTTTATTACGCTGGTAAACCCATAGAAAATGCGTTTTCCTAAACTAACTTAAAATAAAAACAGAAAATGCTGTTTGCCTTTCAAAATGCTCTGGCTTGACACTGTCTCTTACCTCAACTGAACCACCGCGCGGTGTCATGTTCTAGAGAGAGCTTCAGCTTAACAAGCTTGGAGGCAACCGAACTGTGAAGACTCATGCTACCCAGACAGACCAAGATGAAGATTCCATTTGGAGCAATAATAACATTGTAGGCTTTGGCAACCAAAGTGACTTAGAAGATACATCAGGGTCTGATGGAAAGCAACGTTTCCGACGAGCAGCAAACAAAGTAAAGATCTTTAACGAAGGCCTCGATTATTCTCATATTAGAAGCAAGGTAAGTTATCTTTATGGATGCCGTGAAGTTTACTTCAAAGTAATTGCGATAATCAAACAAGTTGAAAGTATAAACTGATTACTTTATCAACTTGTTTGATTATCCCAATTTCCTGTGTTTCAACAACAACAACTTTCTTAATTTTATATTTAAGAAATACAAAAAGCTTGAACCCCCAGGTAGCTAAAGTAGCTAATCGAGGCGAGCTCAAGAGAAAAAAAAAGCAGCCAATACAAATAAGTTATAAATATAAACATCTAGACGCACTCTTGAGTTTCAATTCCTCACAAGCACCAGTTTATTTAGAAACTACCCCCCACAATACTTCAAAGTCAAGACCTCTCTCAATTGAATTCATCATTACTCATAAAACGTTGAAAATTAGAGTTTAATCATTCATAAACTTGTCTATTTGTATCAGTACTCAAATGGTTTTGAGTGCAATTTGGAATAAATGAGCACAGGTAAATTTTTCAAAGACTGAAGAAAATTACACGAGCCTGTAGGGCGAGTGCAATTTGTTGTCTTTGGAAAAATTTACGAGTGCTTATTTATACAAAATTGCACTCAAAATCATTTGATGACTTGTTAATAATATTCATGCAAAACTTTAATTTCAAATTTCTGAACTCAATTTAAATTCCAGCTTTCTGCACTGTTTGGGATTAATTGACCTGTTCTCAGCCAATCCGTGCTTTGAAATGTTTTCATACTCAGGTATATTAAGGAGTGGGTCAGTTGTTATTTAGTGTAAAACTTCGAGGGGTGGTCTATCTGGAGAACCATGGGTACAGAAGGCTTCTAACTTAGCTATGGTAAACGACGGCTCAAAACAACTTTATTTAATAGTGTTGTTGCCATGGCAACCAATCACGTGACCAAATAACAGCTCACCTCCGGTTTAGATTTTAAGGCCATTGCAGACAGGGAAGAACGGTACTTATTCAGTATTTTATTGTATAGTCTCACTACTTACCCAAGTACCATACCCAATGTAATTGAAATGCATGTCCAAGTCACGTGATCAAAGAACTGTTACTAATGTAACTTTATACACACTATTTAAAGAGACTCTCAGCAAGGTTTGACAACCGTTCTAATTACAATGGGTACGGTTCTTGGGCAGATAGTAAAACTACAGAACAATACGCTGATAAAGAAACGTTTTCTGCTGTCTGCAGAAGCTCTCAAAATTTAACCGGAACTGGTCTGTTATTTGGTCACGTGACACATTTTAAGTAAAACAACAACGTTAAGTTATCAATTAAGTGGAGATGTAACCTGCAGCCAAGATTTGTATGAACCTTTTCCAAGATTGACCACCCCCTCACTTTTTGACTAAGGAAAAGATGACCCAGCCCTTAATATACCTGAGTACTTGTTATTTCAGGTAGATACAGGAATAAGAAGGACATCAATGCAGCCCAGTTCTCCGCAGCCAAAGAAAGGCTCAAGACTCAGTGTTTCCTCGGTGCCTAATGAAGAACTAATAAAACTGAGATCGACACTCGCACAGGTTTGTATTGAGGAAATGTTCCATTTTAGTTTAATCATGAATTCAAGAGTTTCTTTAACAGTGAAGGTGGCAATTTAGCAACGTAACGATATCACGCGCGGAGCAAGGAAATCACTTGACCAATAGCAAAACGACGACTTAAGCAGTTAAGTGACGTTAATTGTTTCCCGCGCTTTTCAGCGCGTTCCCATTCGACGTTCCACTACTTCTCTTCTAAACTCGCAAGACACAATCTCGTCCCAGATCGTTATATACTAAGCGTCAGCACCAAGGCGCCAGTCTTTTTGTCACGAGAATGGTGAAACTGTATTGAAAAACAAGCTTTCAAACCGTTTAACTATACCGCTAAGCACAATCTACTTTAATAATGACATACCGACATACAAACATACATACAAACACACATACATACAAATACACAATATATTTAAGGCTACTTGATTTTTCTCCCCCAGAAAGAGACAGAAATAATGCGACTTCGTAAGGAGCTTGAAGGTCAAAATGGCATTAAAACAGCGACGCCAGCACTAACTGGTGAACAGGTAAATGGAAAACTCCGCCACTTCGAAGAGCAGATGGCTGGGATTAGAAACCTCACGGAAAACCAGTTTATATTAAAACACCAGGCTTGAAACCAGATTTAGTGTTTTGAACTTTTCGATCGAGAAACAGCATTCATTTAAATGATCGTAATCTGGTTGGTTAAACTAGATTGTCAGGGTGCTGGGCTTTTATCACTGAATGCCGAGTAGTAGTCTGCATCTAGTCAACATACACGCAGGGGTTAGTTCGCATGCCCGTTTTATTAAGAAATGGTGACTGCGTATAAGTCGAGGCTTAATAAAAGTATCCTCGTCTGACAGAAGGTAGCCTCTCTGAATATAAATTAGCCAGAAGACAACAAGATTCTGGCTCCACAGGAGAATACACAGTCTGCTCTCATACGGTGAATGAATTGTTGTTTGCCGCAACTGTATTAACCGTTGTTTTTCTGATATGTCTCGTCAACAGCTTCCACCGAAAGATGCTTCAGTGGCCCTTGTGTCAAAAGCAGGAGACAGCATCACGATGACGCCGCCGTCAGTTCGTGTACTTCCTGTGACGACAAGTTCCCCTCAGACACAAGTGGATTCTAATCAGGCATCATACGATGGGGTTCTGTGGACTAAAGCCGGAGAAAAAGCCAAGAATGGCAAATATGTT
This sequence comes from Ricordea florida, assembly GCA_949710005.1. Lineage (NCBI taxonomy): Eukaryota > Metazoa > Cnidaria > Anthozoa > Corallimorpharia > Ricordeidae > Ricordea > Ricordea florida. The sequence continues at coordinate 1,109,287 of OX453282.1, read as the reverse complement.
TCACGGATTTCAGGGAAGCCTGCGCAGGATAGAACAATCAAGAAAAACTCGCTCGGTGCAGCTGGAGCCTGGCTGTTTGACACGTCACCAGAAGAAAGAACAAATGGAGATGAGAATGATGGTAATGATTTGCACAGAGAAGACGAAAATGGACTGAGAAAAGACAGTAGTGAGGCTATTAGGACGAAACAACAGCAGGACAGGAATAAGAAAATCTCCAATGCTTCTGCCGGAAATCAGCCTGGACTGAATAGCCAATCACAAACCAAAGATGAGGCTATAACTAGTTCAGACCCAAACAAAAGCCAGAAGCAGAATGAAGGTAAAGGTCTGCATAGCGAAGCAGAAAATAGACTGAGAAAAGACAGAAATGAAGCTGCTAAAACGAACCAGCAGACGGACAGGAGCAAGAAAAGCTCCAATGATTTCAGTGGAATTCAAGCTGAACTGAATAGCCAATCACAAACTGAGGATGTCGATACGACATGTTTGGAACCAAACAAAAGTCAAAGGGTGACTCTTAGCTTCAGCGACATTGCATTGATGGATCAAAATGATGAATATGTAGCCGCTGAAAATGGAAACAAGAAGACTGCCATTGAAGAAGAGAATAGTTCGGAAAGAAAGCTAAGCGATGTTGGGTCTCAAAAGCGTGGAAGTGTTGTAATGACGGGTAGCATGGATAAGAATAAGGAAAGCGAAATAAAGAAGGTAGAGGAAACCTATATAGGAAAGAACGATAAAGATAAAAAACAACCTGTAGAATGTGAGAGTAATGTAAAAAGAAAGCTTTCAAGCTGGTTATTTGGGAACAAAGAAAAACAAGATGTGAAAAGTGAAGCAGCAGACGGAGAAAGCGAGCCCGCACAAAAAGAAACGATTGACGAAAAGGAAACCAAGAAAAAAGAGCTAGAGAAGAAATCGCCCGATGTTAACCAAAACAAAGATAATAACGGACAGACACACTCCTTTGCAAACAGCACAAATCCTGGGAAGAGAGGGCCAGATAAGTACGATGAAAAAACGATAAATTCTAGTAAAAGTTTAAAGCAAGCTGGGGAAGCCGAGACTTTTAACGCAATCCCGGAAAAGAGAGAAGATCAACAAGAGAAGGACATAGCAGGAATTAATGATAGAAATGAAATGGAAATGATTCACGAGGACGATGAGGATGACGAAGAATACGATGATTATGATGATGAGGAGGAAGGAGAAGATACCACAGCGCCAGCAGGAGGCATTAGCACCAAGAAAGGAAAAACAGGACGAAAACGAAAGAAATTACCGTCTTATGGCAAGTTGAATTGGAAAGTTGAATCCAAAGTCGACACTGGAGGCTCATATAAACCCCGCAGGAGTCGCAAAAGAATTACCAATTTTAAAACTGACTACTCACATGTTAAATCAAGATTTTCGACTCTCAGCGAGTCAAATACGAGTAACAATACCGTGACTGACGGTTCAGACGAACGAAACCAAACTGTAGCAGGAAGAAAAATATCTTATCCAACTTACTCTAGAGTACGGCCACGATTGTACAACGGCGTAAGAACAGGGAGTGAACAGGTTACCAAAAGACAGAGCGGCAGAGGATCCTCTCTAACGAAATAGATCAAGTGATCACCAAGAGAACTGCTTACTGCGGTTTCTAAACGGCAAACGTATGTGATAACTCAAGCCAGAAGTCCCAGCCACAAGTTACTGTACATTCTTGGACAATTCTCAGCCGTAATACACAACCCTTACGATCAGCTGTTGACCTCCACATAGTCTTGTATGACAGCTCAGTAAAGAATTGATTATGAACTCGTTTAGACGTCAAGGGGACCAGGTTATCAGGGAGTTCACTTCTACAGAAATGTAATGCGCTAGGCATGCGCGCTGGCACGTGTTACTAATTCGTTCTTATTGTAGTGTTGGCCTGATAGTTTTATTTACGCAGTTTAATGAAACAAAGTACCATAGGGGATTTCCTTTCAGTAGCTTTCCAGAGAATGTTCGTACTGTTTGGTTTGACCCACAAATAAAAATTGGAACCAAAGTGGATAGTAAAACAAACAGTACGATAAAATACCAAAACGTTTAAATAAACCCCCCACATCAGTTTTCCCAACAACAAGTAACACCACTACCTATCTCTTATGGGTGATAATTTACCTGTCATTGCCTTGAAAGGGAATGTAAATACTCGTATATAGATATATAAATAAAAGATATTATGGTGATAATAGAATGTTGAGAGTTTTCAACTGAAAAATTGTAGTAGCAGGAGGATTGTGTAAAGTAACAGGAGAATATTCTGAAAGCGCTCCACGTCTAAATTTAAAACTAGCTCAGGCCATCTAAACTTGGCCGGAGAATTCTTTGTAGTAGCCGGAGAATTCTCCGATCTCCGATACCTAATGAACACCCTGGAATATTGCATGGGATTTGTCCGTAGAGCCGGCTGTAAGCTACATCGAGGGAACAAGTGCTTTTTTGTTGTCATAGACTATCAATTATTCTTTTAAAAAAATGCTGAAACATGACTCTAGCGGCCAATGAAATTAAATAATTTCTGTATCAAATCAATATTTCGAATGACGAATAGATTCAGAATCACAAGGTGTTTTCCGTTCTCCGCCCCTTTCGTAATCATGATTCAAGAAAATTTCCATTGGAAAATAATAAAATAATGAAGCACCTATGGGAAATTTAAAAACAAACAATCGGAAGTGAAAAGGTTGTGAGTTTTGCATAGGTTTTGTAATGTTTATTAGCACCGGTTTTTCTTATGCAAAAATAACACATTAAAAGGTCGATCAGCTAGAGTTCGGTCAGTTTACAGTTGAAAGATACAGAAATAAACAATTTATGTTAAAGCTTCAATATCCCGTCTTTCTTAATAAAAAGTCAGATTGAAGTCAGAAGTTTTATATACCTTATAAATAATTCCAAATTCAAGGAACATGAAAGACTCCCGGATGTGTTGCCATTGGTTGATGAGACCCGGATGTTCGTTCAAAACACTATTGAGCAGATGTTTAGAGAGATATCTTACAGCTTCCTTTGCCAGCAAGTATGTCACTCAGCGTTTCGAAAACGTGTTCACAACATCTAGAGTAGATTCATCTTCTTGAGATTTCGCGGCGTATTCATTAGAGCTGTTAAAACGACAAAGTTTCTGTCAGTGGAGAAGGAGTGTACGGTCTAGGGCTTCACCAACACAACTGAGAACATAGAACAAACAAGGAGGAAAAACTGTGAGTTCAAAATGAGAATGTGACAACAAAGGACATTATGAAACTGTCAGCAGAAAAATGGTGTAAGCGGTGGAACAAAGCACACATGGTTTGATTTCTTGGCTGGTAAGTCTATGTATTTGAGGTTAATATATTCTTGGTTGCGATAGAGATTCCAGCTGTGTTAGAGAGATTCATCGATTAACGTAAGCTTATGAAGAAAACGATCCCGCTTGTCTAACCTGGTGGGAAAGTTAGCTCCACAAAATTACTCAAAACAAACAAGGTGAACACTAGAATAACATAATAATATTAACAGTAAGATAACCAGAGCTAGCGGTGGCGCGGGTTGTCCTACTAGTAAATTGTGGTGTCTATGCTTGTAGCGCCGCCACTGAAGAACGTGACTCGCGAATTTTAATCAAAAATTGGGGCCGCAAGCCACGCGGGCTGCTATGTTTGAGAAACAAGATCTTAACACAGTTAGAGGTTTTTAAACAATAACAAAGATATGCGGATGGCTTTCTCATCAAAATAAAATAAGAGTGCTCTCCGTGTTCAAGTTATTATCAGTATCGCTCGCTGTGGCTTTGGGTTCGCTTCCTGTCCTTATGAAAGATAAACTATATCTTAGTATTTGAGAAAGTCTAAATGAAAATGAAATCAACACGGTCGAATGGATTGCCACTCGTTTCACTTAAGCAGGATTCTCTGGATTAACGCATCGCGGTTTGTTTTGATAACGGCAAATTTCTCAAATGTTTCCTAACTATATACTATAAAAGTCTTGCTGGAAAGGAGGCAAAGGCGCTTTATGCAAAACATGGCAAAGGCGTTTAGCAAAATTTAATTAGAATAAGAATTGGTTTCAACAAAACAAAAATATTTCTAGTTGGGAGACATTTACATGACATGATAGAACCCGATGATGATAGAATGATAGAATGCGATTCCCGCAGGAGTAACCATGAATGGCAGGCCTCGTCTTCAGAGCAAAATACGGCCGATTGATGACAGCAAACAGCAATATGCTTTGAGCGATAAAAACTCACAGCAAAGTACAAAAGGTATTTAGAAAACTTAATTTTAAAATGGCTGAGCCATATGCCCACTAGCTAAAGCCGCTGCAGATGAGACAAGACCTGGCATTTTTAACGGAATAACAAACGAACGCCTCGTTATTTATCATTGTTGCACGCGGGGCAGGTTTAAATTGTTTCGCAGTTTTAAGGCAACAAAGGCAACTCCATTGTGCGCAAACATTGTAATCTGGGACGCGTCTGGCAGAGAGTTTAAACGAACTTAATTGTAATGGATAGAAACTTGACATTGTCCACAATGTTATAACCTCTATACAAGGTCCTGCGTGACAGTCGGGCCAAAAAATTAGTGTTTGCTTTTTTTCTGTTGAATGTTGTTAGTTGATGATAATCAATGTTAAAATTAATGATGATTCGAATGTCAAGGAAAGTTGGCAATTGACAACTTTAATGCAAAACTGACACCAAATTACAATGTACAAAGCCTAAATCTTATTGCTAAAAATAATAATGTAAAACAACACAGTGGCTGTTAAGTGGCTTTATAATGTTCAGGAGTAACGTATATATATAACACTACGTTTTTTTCCTGCGAATAGTTACGGCCTGAAAAACATAGTTTCTGTTCATTGAGTGGAAGCGAATATGAAAGGAAAGAACTGCATTGGTTTACTTAAGGGAAAAAGAGATTCTCTTTTTGTTTATTTATGTAGAGTTGTAACGAATTTTGAAATAAGGTATAGCATGCTTCAAATCATTTGGTAGAGCGGAGGGAGAAATATCAACTGTACCTATGTTTTCCTTTTTTTAGGTTTTTCGGTCTCGAGGCGCTCTTTTCTACAGTAAATTTGAATTTTTTGGGGGAGAGGAAGTCGTTTGATATTCAGGTTAGGATTTCATAATGTACGTGAGCAATTAACAAGAAAGCCTTGTCGGTTTGCATCTATGTATATTTCAAATATACATAAATATCTAGTAGATAAACAAAGTGAAGTCTCAATGTCACGGTTTTATTTTAAAATTCGTAATTGAATGTTTACGCGGTCAGCAAAAAGAAAATCGCTAGGGTAGTACTCAGACCCTTACCGTGCGATGTGGCCTAAGTTGCGGGGAAACTTGAGAACGGTGTGCCAGTTCAGTTACTGCACTACTTTTTGGACAGTAAATATGTGAACCATGTTCTGCACAAAAGGTTGTTAATTCTTCACATTCAACTCTGAAATGTTAAAAAATTGGACGACTGGACCAGAAAACTCATTTTCGAATGAAATTTCGTCAGCGTGAATATGCTTTCAGGGTTCAACTGAAGTCAATATCAGTTGTCATGGGAAATACTGCCGACCATGCAGTTACGATTAAGTTACGCGTGCGATCTATAAAGATGTCCTCAGTTATTGCATGGTGAGAATAATTAAGCGAATATAGAGTATACCTGATATCGTCATGTACTAATAACTGGTGTTTTTATTCTCCATTCTTCATTCTGCAGATAATGAGCTACTGCGGTGTTTGATGCTAAGATGCGTGCACTATTTTACTGTATTATCATATTGATTTTATTACCAATATTCACCCACTCTGCAAATGACACGGACACGAAAGGGAACGTAACTGGAGCCGAAGTAAAAATAAACGGCACAGAATTAAATCCAAAAACGGTTAACTTGTTTAAAGAAAAGCACGCTCTGCATGTTGGTGGTCTGTTTGATCTGGATTCTCACAACGGAGCCGGGACGTTATCAGCGGCCATGATGGCACTTGAGGAGATAAATGAAAGTACAAAGTATCTGAAAGACTACCGGATTATTCTACATCATGAAAGATCAACCAAGGTAGGAAATGAGACAAATTAGTTTTATTCATTGTGCGCTGCATCGCAGGTGGAAAAGTTCCATTTACTTATTTCGTGTCTTGATTCCCGGCGCGCGTTTACAGGTAATAAAACCTGTGACCAGCCAATCACAAGTTTCGTCAAGTCATTAATATTTCACCATTTTCTGTTTTCCTTAATAAACGGAAAACACCCGGTTGCGTGAGTGATAGAGCAATTTTGAACTTTTAATTTTGATTTTGAAGGCTGCTGTTTTCAGCGATCGGCCTTTCAAAATATATCTTGACTTAGCAAAGTACCCATGGCAGGACACTTCTGTAAAAAGAATCTCTGAAAATGTCTTCCCGCAGAATATTTAAGAATAAGAACATCTGGTAAATAAACACTTGAGGCACGGCAAATGTAAAATTAATGGAGTAACAATTTTGTTCGTAAGTCAAAATATTTGTTACAAGCGTTTTTCACAAATCCAATTTTAGTAGTTTTAGGTATTTCTTTCAGTAGCAACATTTTGGAGAAGTGCCTGGTGATTTTTTAATTGCTCCATTGTTATTATTTTGGCTTACAAGAGTCTTCCTGAGGGTTGTTAGGAAAGTATACTTTCTAGATATTTCCATGGTAAACAAGACGCTCGGTTCACAAAGCTTTTAAGTTATGTTTTATTTACACGGTTCGTTGTCAAGGTCTTTTAACATTACTTAAGAGACTTGTTAGATATGACTGTGGTCAAGACAGGCCACTAAGGAAACGCACCGCCTTACTATTAGTCGAAATCTTTATTGCTTTACTAAAAGCTAAAATGTTCTACAGATATGGACATCTTTTATTGTTTTATGAATATGCCACCGATAATTTGAAGTATATAAAGCCAGCAATGTGGCTCATTTAGGAACCTGTACCCCAAAAACGTCTCCCTGTGGCATTTTAGTATGCTAATGTTGCAATAAAAGTTTATAAGTATTATTAAGTAATTACTGATGCATTATTGAGGTCATAACCCGATTGCATACTAAAGAAATGAAGACGCTAGAGTTGCTCTCGGCTATGCCTCGATCATCTCTTACGTTTCGTTCGTGCTTAGCAGCCTCCCGCTTGCGTCCATAACTCGATGCACAGCTGCTGCGTTTACCATTTCCTTTATAACACAAGACGTCACAACTTCACAATCTGACGTCACCATGCATCCATGGGCGAATGGATCGCGCGTATTAGCCAATCACAGCGCACGCTTTCCCAAAGCTATGTTATAATTATTCATTTTCTACTACTCCGTATATTCAGTACAACTCAATTCAATTCATTTTTTAGAACTTAGTAGTAACAATCTTTTATTAGGAAGCTCCATCACTAAAAGTGGTTTACATAGAGGTCCTAATACTAGATATATACTATATAATGAACAATTAAAATCTATAAATTAGAGCTAAAACCAAAATAAATAAATATTTACAACATATACACTACAGAGATTAAAAAAAATTAAAAATAATTAATTATAAAATGCAGAAAAAAGACACTTCTTAAAAATTGGCAAACTTACTGAATTTCTTACAGCTCTCTCTAACTCATTGAAGTCTTTGAAACAGTGGTACCGTGAACGTTGTTTTCCCCAATTGTATCGGATTTTGGGGAGCTTTATAGTATCTTTATTGCGAGTATTGTATGAGTGCATATCACTCTTTCTTACAATGTCCAAGGATTGATTGAGTTGGCCATTAATACACTTGTATGCGTATATACATCGATGACATTTCCTACGTTCTTCGAGATTCAGCCATCTCAAGACTGTTAATGCATCAGTGGATGAGGATTGAAGTGATCTATCTAATATCAACTTAGCTGCTTTGTTTTGCAGAATTTGCAATTCTTTCATTAGTGAGACATTGTCCTTGTCACCCCAGACTAAATCAGCATAATCAAAAATAGGTAGCACTAAACTGTTATAAAAAAGTAACCGAGCATTATAAGGTAAAAAATACTTAATCCTACGTAAAAGACCAAGGTTCTTATTAACCTTAGATGAAATATACTCAACATGGTCGGACCATGTAAAAGTTGAGGACAATATAACTCCCAAGTATTTAAAACTAGTTACAGAATTTATATCAGCGTCAAAAATAGATAATGAGAAAGAGGAAATACTAGCAAGTTTCCTATTACTGCCTATAATCATGGATTTTGTCTTAGTAAGATTTAAAGTTAGCTTATTCCCATGTAGCCACTGAGCAACTTTCAAGAGATCATCATTCAGTGCCTCTTCTAACAGGTGTGGCTCCTTAGCAAAGTAATACAGGACCGTGTCATCAGCATACAAAGTCACCTTGCAATTCTTTATAGCCAGAGGAAGATCATTAATATAAACCAAGAAGAGAAGCGGTCCTAGAATACTCCCCTGTGGCACCCCAAAGGTCACCGGGAGAGGGTCAGACACTGCATCACCACAGGCAGTCCGCTGTTTACGATGACTCAGGTAAGACTTGAACCACTGTAGGGTACTGGACGAGACGCCGGTAGCCGACAACTTAGACAGCAAGATGTTATGGTCAACGGTATCGAATGCCTTGGTCAAATCTAAGAACACTGCACCACACAGATCTCCACTCTCCATGTGCAATAAGACCTCATCTGCAAAACTGGTGAGAGCTGAAGTTGTAGACAGCTTGGGACGGAAGCCAAATTGTTCGCTTGAAATGAGGTTACTTGAATTAAGAAAGTCATAGAATTGAGAATGGACGACTTTTTCCAGAATTTTACTCATTGTTGGCAGAATAGAAATTGGGCGATAATTTGACGCATTTGTCCTATCTCCAGTTTTGAAAAGTGCAGCCACTTTCGAGCATTTCCATATTTCAGGAAAATTGCCAGTGCGAATAGAGAGATTCAATAACTTGGTGATCGAGGGACAAATAGCACGCGCACCACACTTTAAAAGTCTCGCACTGATGTTATCCAAGCCAATAGCTTTATTTGTCTTTAGAGAAAGCAGATGCTTGAGTACTGTTTCCTCATCAACTTCGTTTAGCGAGAAAGACTGTAATTTCGTGGCCGATCTGACTGGAAACATAGCAGCAGCTGATATTTTATTTGCAAGACTTCTGCCAATGGATGCAAAATAACAGTTGAGCATGGATGCAATAGAGGCTGGAGTGGTGTATTCAACACCATCAACCACGATACATTGTGGGCTCGAGGATTTTGTCTTACGCGAAGACACCTCATTCATCGCCTGCCAGATCTTCCCTGAATCTCCTTTTGCCTCTAGAATCAAGTCACAATAATACTTGGATTTAGCTGCCTTGACTTCGCGATTGACCCTATTTCTTAGCTTCCTATAGCAAGCCCAGTGAAAAAAAGAATTGGTTTTTACAGCTTTACGATGGTGAAAATCACGATCCTTCATTGCTTCGCTGATTTTATCATTCAACCACGGCAACGGAACACCTCGTATTCTTCGCCTTTTTACAGGCGCATGCAGGTCAGCTATTTCAGAGAACAATTGATTCCAAATAAACACGGCGTCTGCGATGTCTTCCTCGTTTTCAATAACGTGCCATGGAACGCTATTCAAGTCCTCTAGAAAGGTGTTCACATGAAAGTTCTTATAAGAGCGGTATTCAATTGTTTTTGGTGTTGCCTTAATTACACCTGCTTTTAAAACACAATAGACGAGGTAGTGATCACTCAGCGAAACAGGAACAACACCGGAGTCAGTGATGCGGTGATCATTGTTCACTAAAATCACGTCAAGCAAAGTTTGAGAGGCTTCCGTCACTCGGGTAGCCTCAGTAATGAGTTGCGTAAGATGGTGTGAAATTGCAAATTTTTTAAGCTCTTGTTTTTCTTTCTTTCTTGAATATGGCAGCATATTTGCATTAAGGTCGCCAAGAAGCACGAAGTCACATTTATCCAGGTTAATTTTCGCCATAGATATCTCCAAGTTTGAAATAAAGTTCGCAAAGCCAAAAACGGGAGCTCTATATGCACAACAAATCAATACTGGGCGACATTTAGTGCGCGTTAGCTCAATCCATAGGCATTCATTTGCGGCTGAGTGAAGATCATTCCTAACACGAAACAACAAGCCTTCCTTTACATAGATAGCTACTCCACCATATCCTTCCTTGGCTCCACACCTATCCAGGCGAATGCAATTGTATCCTGGAATAGTAACATGAGAATCTTCATAGCAGTCATCTAGCCAAGTTTCACTGAGTGTAAGAATATCGATCGTTCTGTTATTCAAACCCTCCAGGCGTAGCGAGTCTGATTTGTTCCTCAGGCTTCGAATGTTTAGATGAGCAATCCTAAGTCCTCGCGAACTCCTTACATCCTCCAAATTCCTATATCCAGGGTTGAGTTCAACATCTCCGGCAAGTGCTATTAGAGCCAAGGCTAGAGAGGCATGAAGTAGAAGCTTGCACGTAATAAAACCTTTCTGGAAAGCTTCGACAGCTTGGTGTTTTGCTGGTCGTCGTGCCAGAGAGTGAAAAGATTGAATATCAACTCTACAAGCTTCTTGAGAAGCGAAATATAGGTTGCTACTATTGCTTAATGGCTTCAGTAGTGTTTTATCTCGTTTTATGCCGTTTAAGATAAGAAACAGGCAGAGCAGAAGGCCAAAATTAACGGACATCGTGGTTACACGTCCAGCCATATTGAATTTTGAACTTCCAAACTTACACTTAAATGAGTTGAGCTTTTCATAAATTGACGCCAATAGCTTTAATCATTAAAAAGAATGACGAATTTAATAGCCAAAATTAGTTAAAGTAAGAAATGAGGCCAACTTAGTCACCTGTACTAATTTCAAGCTAATGCTCCGTTCAATTGGAAAACAAAAGTAATCCAAATTTAAGTGTTAGTAAAAGAATCAGGATACTGAATCTAGTTTGACTCGAAGTTTAGCATTAAGCGAACGTTAGCCAGATTTTTCTACAAACAGTTAGAGCGACAACAACAACAAATTTAAACTTTGTTTATCTTAAATAAAATGGTAAATGTATAGCACACGAGGTGCTAGTTTGATCGAACAAAGTAAAAGCACACAAATATAAACAAGATCAACACTATCTCAGGACGTAATTTTGATCATGCCTTCTTTTAGGGTCTGCTAAGTGAAGGAACGCGGGTTTTATATGACTACCTACACAGAGAGCCGGCCAAAATTATGCTGTTAGGTCCGTTTGACAACGACTTGGCAAAGACTGTTGCGGCTTATGCAGGTCTACCCGAGATTGGTATACTTCAGGTTAGACTTAATATCAGGAGTACCGACCACACGTTAGTACTTGATAAGGACTTCGTTCAGTTTCATTTGTCACCATCGGCATCCGACATCATTTTCACTGTCATTACCTTTCAAACACCATCCTCCTCCTCCTCATCATCATCATCATCATCACTTTTATCATTAGACACCACCACCATCACTATAATCATCATCGTCAGCAGATGCTCAAATCTGTTGTAGCGGTAGAGTTGAGTTATATTGTGTTTGATCAGGAGCCAATCACCAGGGTGATTCACTCTTGGTTCAATCTATTGAGTTATTGTTGAAGGGTTGAGATATATTGTCTTGTTCTTTGTGACGTAGCCTATAAACTTAAATCATAGGATGTTCGAGCTTCATCTCCAAAAAGATTACCAACCGACACCACCACAATAACCACCATTATCATCCTCATCATCATTATTATTATTATTGTTTTTATTATTACCATTATCATTACATTTCCATAGCGCTAACTCTATAAACAATTTTCTAAAGTACTTACAATTAAGAATCTATACTAAAAATAAATACTAATGTTTTTTAACATCATGACTATTATCATCCAACAGAACCACCGCCACCAGCTCAGTTCTTCACTGCTATTATCTTTACCATCATTAATATCATCATTCTCAATATGATCATATATTGAATCTCTGACATTCTTCCCTTAGTTTTCTTATGGGGCCACAGACCTTGAACTAACATCTGAGAGGAATCGATACCCGCTGTTCTACCGAACTGTACCAACGGAGTTAGTATTCAATGAGCCTCGACTACAGTTTATACGTCATTTCGGCTGGACTGACGAGATTGGCCTGATATATAACACATCACCTTACTACGCACAGGTTAGGAATGATGCGCTCAGGGGAAAATGTAACACGCTTTCAGGATACCATTTTATAATGTGAAAGATGAAATGCGTGAAATGAAATAGAGTCACTCCGTATTACAATCTGTGGGTAACTACTAGATCAAGTTTACGTTTCTTTTGTGACAAGGGTGAGATCCACATAAAATTTTGCAGTATCGTGATATCAACTTTTTTGTATTGCAGATAAATAAACATCTCGCCGACAGTCTTGTAAGAAATGGAAGTAAAGTCGTCGCTAATGAAGGCTTCACAAAGGACCCGGCTGTCGCAGTAAAGAGTCTGAAGGCAGGGTTACACTACATAGCAATATAAACAATAGACAGTAACCTTGATTGGACAGTATGAGTTTCTTGTTTGTATGCAATAAATGAACAGGCTCGGTGCTGCTGACAGTGACAACTCAGGAGTGTTCAGTGGGCGCACGAATGCCTGCCTTACGTAGGAGTAGTAATTATATGGAACGATCGAATTGACGTGAACTTGGAAGGTTTGCAATGTAACTAACTGACCTTGGAGTTGCAATAAATCGTATATATAGTTATGAAAGTCACTGATCAATATATCTTTGTAGGAAAAAGGGGCTCACATAATTGTGGGAACATTCCATCATTCAAGAGCAAAGAAAGTCTTCTGCCAGGTGAGAATTCCCAACTGAAAAGGCGAAATATATGTTCTACTCACATCACCATTTTTAGGAATTCGAAGTAATTGGCATTTGCTTGATAAAAATGTCTGAAGATGTTATCTGAGTGAAATGAATAATGATGATGAAAGTAAAATATCGAAAGCGATGACTACAGCTAAAGTTAATCATCTTGTATTAATCTTAGGCCTATCTTAGTGGAATGTATGGCGAGAATTACGTATGGCTTTTGACTTCTGTCCCGGATGTGAACATGACATCCGATTGGTGGGTTCCTTCGCTTTCAGATGAACTTCCTTGCACGAGATCAGAGATGGAAGAGGCGCTAGATCATCACTTTACATTTTACTACAACAACCGAGTCAATGGAACCTTAGTCTCAGGAAAGGTGATATCGAATTCCATAATGCTACTTGCTTCTCTTACTGAATGTAATTGCCAACTTTATAGTTTCACCAATTCCATCACCTGACTATTTTCCTTTTAGACCACAGAGCAGTTCTTTGAAGCCTACAATAAACGAATACCACCCATTTTCCGAAGTGTGCATGCTCCCTTCGCTTACGAGGCCATGTGGGCGATAGCTGCTACTTTGAAACGAGCTCGACCGATACTAGAAGGCTGGGGAATGGAACTTCATACCCTTGGTTATGGTCGGCGCTTGGTGAGCCAGCTTCTAAAGGAGGAAGCTATGGGGATTACATTTAGGGGACCATCGGTAAGATAATATCTTCCAAATTGTGTTAAACAAATCTTGATAAAAGATCGATAAATCAGAGGCCAAACACCGTTTCAATTGCGTTTGCAAAATATGTGAATCTTTTGTTTCTTTATTTCACGAATGGTTTATTTGTTGAAATTATTTATTAAGATAGATAGTTTAATTTAAAAGGGTCTTTTAAAATTTAATTTAGCCTTGCAATTTTCTAGGGGGATGTTACGTTCTCTGAAAATGGAAACAGACAGTGCAGAGTATACATCCAACAGTTTAGGAAAAATGGTACGTCGATAATCAAAGAATAAAAGCAGATTAATGGCTAGGCATTAAATAAAATTAAGTAGAGAATTTACTGAAAAAGTATCCTTGAATTAAAGAGTAACTACTTGCAAATATTTTTAAGAAAAAAAACCAACATGAAACTATGTAAGACCCAGTCCCACTAAAGATCTCATGAATTTAGCAAAATTGCTTGATCTTAAAGAATGAAAGCTGTTTATAAAAAGAAGTGTTTTTCTTTCTGTTTTAGGTGGAACTAGAGAGATTGGTGTTTATGACCATAATCCTCCTAACTTAATTCTCAGGGGCGAGTCTCGTGGAAACATCACTCCATTTGTGCTGGAATATGTTCATTGGCCAGGTACGACGTAGCATTCTCAAAATTTGGGAAATCCCTTTAGAATTGAGCACACCGTAACAGCAAAGGAAAGGGGGGGATACAGAACCGGGTGTAAAGAAGGGAAGTGTCAGGAGCACTAATCATAACACCCAATGAGTTATGGGGACAGTCCTCCCGGTAATTCTATGCTATAATTAGCAATTTGATATTTCTCGAGTAAATCTTCCACTTTGTAGCACCAAGACTGGTTTTGGACTCAAGCATCAATTTGGAATTTGCGCTGATTTCTGCGATGCGTTCTTCCACAGCTGGCAAACCTTATCAGAGAATTTCAAAGATCGATTCTTGGCTGTACATAAAGTTTCCCCTGTTCATCTCATGGACGCTTGTTTCAGGATTTCTTCTCGTTTGCTGTGTTCTTTGCTTGGCTATGCTGCTGGTTTTTAGGAGACACAGGTGCGTAAATTACGTAAGATAACAAATGTTGTTCTAGGAAGCACCGTCACCTTAGATTATACCAGAATCCCAGAAGACTTGAAACGTGTAACTCGCGTTCACCGCTCGTCCAGATTTAATACCTCTCAAGTACCATATTTGGAAACAGTTCGCCCGAGTTCTCGGAGCTAGTTGGCATTGTCCCGCTTCCATGGTGCTTCGTAAACAACATGCATTTGTAACAGCGACGTGTCCGCTATGTTTTGAACGGGGTTGGGTATTTGCCGGTTAGTACGTCATACATGCATGCATTTCCCAGTTAGTACGTCATGCTACTGAAGCCAGTTTGATTGGTTCATTTGGTTTCTCTTGATTTTCCAAATATGGTACTTGGTAGATTGAATGCGGACAAGCTGTAGTCAAAGAAATGAAAAAAAAAAAAAACACAGTCACACGGTTCAATTCGTATGGGTTTCTGATTATACACATACGATTTATATTGTAGATTTGGCGTGACATAAATCCTATTTTGAGCAATAAACGAGATTCTAATTAGATCACTTTACAGTTGTTTTGGGTTGGGTACATAAAGGCTGCCAGTGTTTCAAGGTAAATAAGATGTCTTTAATCTATTAGATGCTATAGTCACTACATGGTGTTCTGTATGTGTCAGTTTGTGAACACCACTTTAAACAATACAGTCAGGAGTGTCAGTGGTAATGGTACAAGAAATGCCGCAGCTGACCCGGCATGTGTAAATTCTCCTTATAATTCCAATACACTACCGCACAAACAGATGAAATGGATTGAGAACATGATCAACTAGAGGATGCTAAATAGATCAACTGGAAAATTCTACGAACCAGAATATGAGGAACTGCATAGCCCTTGCTCAGGAGAATTTATACTCGATCTTGGCTGTGAGGAAGTTAAGAGTGGTCCATTATGGACCTTAATCTTAGTAGCAGCAATCTTTCTAGTATTGGTTGTAGTTAGTCAAGTAATTAAAAGGGTAGCTGAAACAAATGCTAAACTGATTTCGTTTATTTTCTTCTCGTGTTCTTTAGAGTGATTGGTCATTCAGGATTCTACCTCTCTCAAGTACTGATCTTGGGGTGCATGCTGAACTTGTTCTCAGTCGTTCTGTTTGGAATTGATGGTTCGCTCGTATCCTTCGAGACCCTACAATGGGTCTGTAAGGTAACAAGTGTTTTTTGGAATTTTTGTAGCCCGATCAAATAGGAAATATTTATATACAAAACTTTCAAAATAATTTATCAAACTTATTTCGATAAAAGAAATCCGTGATTCATGTAACACTTCATAGTGCAGAAAGGCTTATCAATCCAAGCTAAGTATAAAAGGATATAAAACAGTTTTCAAGTCTCTCTTCATAAACTTTAAGTAATGATCCGGCTAAAAGGTAGGCAGGTGAACGGCAAAACTCATTAAAAAGGTGCGAACAGTTAATTGTTAATTCCATTTAAATCGCCTGATCTCATTGGCTAATACCAAAAAAATCCCGAAAAAACAATGAAAAAAATAAAAAAAACGTAATTTTTATACCTTGTCTTTTCCATATCCTTATTTTCTCTCTCTCGACAAAATTTGGCTCTTGTTCTATGCGCCAATTAGCACCACCAAATTAACTGACATATTGCCAAGCCCTATTGTTTTTCTGCCTGCTTCTTAGCCGGACCATTACTTAAACTATTTCAACAGGTTATTGAGGACTTATTAGTACAGTTTCTTGTCGACTTACTACATGTGTGTTTAAGTAATGTTTAATAAATGAGCAGCAGTGTTTTATCAAGTTTAAAACACGAGGCGCAGTCGAGTGTTTTAGACTTGATAAAACACGATCTGCGAATTTATTGAACGGCTTCAAAATCTTCTGATGTAGATCAACTTATTCTTGCACTTATATTTAGATTTGGGATTATTTTGGCCTAGAAAATAGGATGTAAAGTCTAGCTGTGTCTTTATTAGATATAAAGACACTCATTAAAAATTAATTTCTTTTGTATTTTCTTTAAGAAATAGAAAACATGTACCGTGTTTCTATCGAGTTAAAGTTTGGGAGAACGAGAAATGCTGTGGGAACACGAGCCGCAGGCGAGTGTTTCCACAGCTTTTTCGAGTTCTCCCAAACTTTCACGAGTGTTTCTATTAAACAATTAGATTATGAGCTCGAGATTTCTATCGCGTGATAGTTGACGAGGGCGCAGCCCGAGTCAACTATCACGCATAGAAATCGAGAGCGAATAATCTAATTGTTTTAGTATAAATCTACTAGTCGTTCAAAACTTTGTCTTTTCTGGAACAGCCTTGACCAGTAAACTGTCTAAATCTTCTTCACGAACACTTCGAAAACGTGAAGAAGCGGCCGCCATTACGCTACTCACTATCTATCACAAAATAGATAGTGGGTAGCGTAGCCAATCAGAGCGCGGCATTTGTGATAGAACGCTAGTAGATTTATACTAATAACAATTAGATTATGAGCTCGAGATTTCTATCGCGCGAAAGTTGACGAGGGCGCAGCCCGAGTCAACTATCACGCATAGAAATCGAGAGCGAATAATCTAATTGTTTTAGTATAAATCTACTAGTCCTTCAAAATTTTGTCTTTTCTGGAACAGCCTCGACCAGTAAACTGCCTAAATCTTCTACACGGACACTTCGAAAACGTGAAGAAGCGGCCGCCATTACGCTACTCACTATCTATCACAGAATAGATAGTGAGTAACGTAGCCAATCAGAGCGCGGCATTTGTGATAGAACACTAGTAGATTTATACTAAAACTCGATAGAAACACAAAGAACATGTTTTCTATTTCTTTTAGAAAACACCGCGACGAAAAAAAGAAAAGCAACTTGTTAGCTTTGATTATCAAAATGTAAATTCTCTTTGCTCGCGTCATCATTACGTCAACAGCTCGTGCTAGTTCTGTGTTTCTATCGAGTTATAGAAACACGATTTCTAACCAATCAGCGCGCGTACTTTCTTAGGACTGTTTTCTAATTATGGATTATTAAGGAGTTTTTGAATTCTGTTGTAGGCGAGGACATGGGTTCTGAGCCTGGGTTACACCCTGTGCCTGGGCAGTTTGTTACCTAGAGTTCTGTTTGCTTACAGAGTTGTGTCCTGGCGACCACAGAAAATAAAGGAGGTAGAAGAGATACTTGCATGATTTTTTCACTTTCTTATCGTACCAATCAAGTGTACGCTGAAAAAAATGGTAAACGCGCAGGTAGGTAAGTGGTGTAAGCATCATATAGTGGTTCCTCGTTAGTGAATATATGGCATACATTGCTCTCCATAGCCATACACGATGCTTACACCACGTACCTACCAACGCGCAGCGTTCAACCATCGAGTTATGGACGCACCTGGAAGGTTCCTAATCATGAAAGAAGCGTAACTCAAGCTAACATAACATAACATAAGACTTCACAACTTCAGTCTGGCGTCAGCTTGCAACCCATGGGCAAATGAATCGCGCATATTAGCCAATCATACCGTGTGCTTTCTCAAAGCTATGCTATAATTAACGTTCAAACAAGCCACTCAATCTTTTTATTAACCAGTAACAACGGCTAACGCAAATCGTCTTTTTTGTAACTATCAGGTTCCTTGGAGTTGCATGCACGTGACTGCCTTCGTTATGTTTGTTGGAGATATCGCTTTATTAGTCACGTGGCAGATTGTATTTTCACCACGCGCTATAAGGACTTTACGAGAGGTGAGTGATAAAAGCATTTTAGTCACCACTGTCTTTACAGGTATTGTATCTCACCACGCGAAAATTGGTTTTGTAAGACTCATATTCTTATTACTCACTATGCCATATTAACGTGTTCCTTAACAGATAGCTAAACCACGCCCATATCAGGAACGGCCGCTAATGATTGAACAGTGCGTTTCCAACAACGAAGCAGGAGCACTGGCACTGCTGTTCATTCCTAAAGGAATGCTGCTAATAATCGGCGCATTAGCAGCCTGGCCGGCCCGTCGCCTATGCATGCCGTTGTGTAACAACACACGAAACTGTGCTCTATGTTTAGGAATAGCAGCAGTCATGTGTATAATCGAAGTTCCAATCATAGTGCACGTACGTGAATACCCTAACCCTTTCTTTGCTGTCACGGGGTTGGTGATTATTGTCCTAACAGCAGCCTTGTTGGTTCTTGGAATGGTTCCTCAGGTTAGTTTTGAGCTCCTCTTTTTCTTAGATCTTTTAAGTATTTACTTTGTCATGCCATCTATCAAACATTGCTCGCTTGAGCTTACTTATTTCATTATCGTTACAACTCATTACCTTACAAAGTGTCGGGATAATTTAGCTATGGACTTCAATTAAAGCTGCGTTTAATGGGGCGAGTGACTTCTCAACAGACCTGGTTAATCAAACGAAAAGACCACATTGCAACCAGGTGGACAATCAGACTGAGTCTGATGCTTAGCTACCCTGGTTTGAAATAATGAATGAATAAGTTAAAAGGTTACGATTCACAGACAGGACATTTCGACACTTCTGTCTAGTGTCGTCTTCGGGGGTGATTAGGCTCGGCTGTGAAACTCCTGTTATACCTGCAATTAATGGTGTTGCTTAATCACAAGATGTAAGTAATGCCTGTTTGGTTGAGATGAGGTCTGTCTCGAGAAAAGCGGTAACAATTAGCTGGGCTTAAAGATGATGCAATGCAGTGAAGGGATTTAAGGGGAAATTGTGTGTATAGGACAATACTCCCAGATATTTCATGACCAGGATACGCTCTGGCCGCAAGGGCGTTCTGTGACATGCAGGTGACCTTATCTATTTACCAGAAATTTTCAGAAACAAGACTGATGTCGTAGTGTTTTCGTTTCAAGCTCAAACGTGCTCAGAAGTGTCAAAAGAAAGCCCAGTGCTCATGTCACGGGAATAGCGATCAGGAATCGATCCAGGAAAGCAATGGCGGCCCATGTAACTGCGATGTTTGTGTAAATCCCAAGAATTTTCGTCCCCAGTTAGCTTCGTGCACGGGACCTCATTCGTGTGCACCAGTTTGTCCCGACTGGGATTTCTTGGTCAGTGGTGTGCCAAACAGGAAGAAGGAAGAGGAATCTCGGATAGTGACTGAGATACAGGTTAATTATCATATTTTAATACACAATACCTCATTGCTAGATTGTGATTATATGCCGACATACATACATTACTTTATTTACCCTCGGTTTTAAGAGTAGCTTATCCAGGTAATATCTCCGAGCATTTAACCATCAGATGAGAGATAGACCACAACATCGGGAACTACGTCCCCTACTCTTTTCGAAGAGCGTATGGGTTCTTTTACGTCCCACGGAATCAATTATGAAGAGTTGTAAGACGGGGCCTACGGTTTATCGTCCTTATCCAAGAAGACTAGAACTGTCTAACCATTTGCAGATGTCATTACAAAGGCAGCATTTATATTTCTCCTCAAATATTTAAAGACCCCGAGTGTTGGTCCGGCCGGGGTTTGAACTCACGACCTACCGCACGCTAGTCTGGTGCTCTACCACTGAGCTAACCGATCGGCGGTTTTAAAAACTTTGCTTTTCAACTTCCAGTTACACGGAACTACTGAGCTCCCCATTTTACTAACATCAATTACCACTGACTGAATATCAACATCATTGAGGTAATAGATCAAACGTGAGATACAGTATTTCATCACATATCAATCACCGAGAAGAGAGCTCGAAATACGACGCGCAGCGGAGTCATTTTGGCGAAAGTCGAGGTGTTTGATATGTGATGAAACACATGTATCGAGTGTTACGCACGCTCTGATTGGTCTAGACGAATGCAATGTATCACCATAAAGCACGCGGCTTACGTCACGCGCGTGCATTATAGTGCAACATATGCACGCATGCTACCTCACACACAAATCTTCTTGTGCAAGCTCGATAGCAATGCTTTTATTTTTCGCCGAAACCATTCGAAGAACGACTTCCCATTTTATTGATCGCCTTACATTAATTTTAGCCAAGAATATGAACGTTTAGCGGGCTTTCTATTCTCTTGCATACTCTCTACTCCCTTGGCAAAATAAGCGTTCGTTAATTGGGCATTTCATAAAAGGAACAAAAAAACTTGTTCCTCGTGCACTGTTGAGTCACATAAGCAACACTTAAAAATTCGTACGTGCTTATATAACTCAACAATGCAGTCGGCGCGTTTTCTTATTCCAATGATTTAGAGGGAGAAATTAGCGAGGCAAAAACGAGCTGCGTTTCATCAGGTATCCAATCATGCCACGGCGCCTGATTTCCCTTGTATGTCCCTTTTGTATTATTAATGAGTTTGAGAATAACTTTTCATGTGATTTCAGACAGTATATGTTGATGCCCCCGCCGTTCCCACCGTAACAGCACATACACAAACAATAGCAGTTGTATCCGACACCACTGGCGTGCAGACGCTCGTTGTACGGACACAAAGCGCCGCCATATTGACCGAACAGGAACCGGAAGTGGAACACGCGGAGGTAATGATGCAAACGGAAGCTGAGGAACCCACGCCTGTGTTTGATGCTGACACTCAGACTGCAGCTGTAGAGTCGAGCGATATTCAAATTCAAACGGAAAAAGCAGTGACGACTAACTCTCATGTTCAGACTCTTAAGACGAAAATGACTCATTCCGAAGCTCAAACAGACATTGTAAGTAAAACTGAATGTTCATAATTTAAGAATATCTATTGCCGCTTCATTTCTTCTCCGAGTTGTCCAGTGGCCAAAGAAGCGGAGAGAGGGCATTGGTAGCAAGTTGTTCAAGCTACTTCAACGAGACTACGACTTACAATGAGACGACGTAAACAAGTAAAATTTGTACAAAAAGTAAGGAAGTAGAAAAATAAAGAAACAAAAAATGTAGTAGCTAAAAAGAGACTAATAATTCTATCGCTTCGCATCCTCCGAAGTAAAGACACATTGGGACAGTCTCTGTAACGCAGTTAAAAGTAGAATAAGATCATTTAAATTTAGTCAGTAAGAAATATATAAAAAGGATTGGTAAGAACGTCATACGTAACTTTTTGATACGTTACACCTCGACGTTTATCGTGCTCTATTTTTTCTCCTTTTCGTACAATTTACAGCCTCTGTTGATACAAGAAACTCACAGCGAAGAGTCAGACACGGCAAGCATAGCGAGCAGCAGAGCGGAGAGCCCTAGACCGGAGCGCAAGGCTAAAGGCAAAAGATTCCAAAATATCCGATCCAGAGTGGACACGAACCTGTCTTCAAAACAGAAAGAGATGATAGCCAAGGCACCAACCACGGCTCAACTCAGGGTAACAAACCCTACACCATACAATTCTCATTCCAAAGACTATTACCCAGTGACAAGTCCACGATCAAGGGATCCTTCACCACGGCGACAGTAACCATGGTCAGCGGCGTGGATTTGGTTGAACTATTCGAACTGACACGGAAAGCTCAACAAGGGAGCTTAAGACTGCGCATGTGCAAAGCTGGAAGCTTTAGTATTAAGAGTTAAGCTGAGTAAAGTATTTAAGCAAAACGCTTAAGAAAACTCGGTTGGATCAAGGAAAAAATTGAACAAGGACAAAATCTGTAGATAAACACCGTTAAGCTTTACTGCTATCGGTAATACATGAAAATCTCCTTTGGTGGGAAAATATGGGTTTTAACAAAAAGGCTCATATTCCAACATCATCTAACATTTTCAGGATATTCACTCAGTTTTAATAGAAAACTATACTTATCTACCACAGAAACCATAGAATGTACACTTTGTAAGGGACTACGATACTAAATTTGATTTCAGCACGTAAAACTTAAGATTTTGTACTATCAGCACTTATTCTGGAAATTCATGCCAAAAAAAATGGTTAGGAGGATTGCTATTAGAAGAGATGGTAAATCTGCAGCGTGCAACCATCGAAAGATGGACGCACGCGGGAGGTTGCTAAGCACGAAAGAAGCGAAGAGATGCTCAAGGCGCAGATGAGAGCATCTCTAGCTTCTCGAGTCATCCATGTCCAATACATGAGTGCTAAGCAAACCTACCAAGTGAGTCCATCCCTCGATGGTTGCACAGCTGCTGTATTTGCCATTTCTTTTATAACAAGACTTCACAATCTGACAACAGCAGGTAACCCACGGGTAAATGGATTGCACGTATTAGCCAATCATAGTGCGTGCTTTCCCAAATCTATGTTATAATATAATTTACCCAGACTCTTCAGCTCTGTTCAGTGGAAGGCCAAAAGTTGTGAATTTGTAACTACAGTTTTATGTGTATTATTTTGTAGAAGTTTATGAATAATATTTATTTTCTAGGACTATTATTGTTGCAAAATAGCTATCAATAAATTATTACAGAAATGAAATCTTGGAAAATAAAATAGGTTATTACAGGTAGCTCACATTTGTATTATTTTTCTTTACGTATACATCTTTGAATTACATACCCAATGTAACATAAAATATGGTAATTGTTTGAACTGATTATTGACTATGAATCATAATGATTTTTTTAATACTCTAAACAACAGACTTTTATGTATTTGTTTACTGCAATAATCATTGCATGAGGACACAATACAAAAGAAAGAACAAATATGTTTGTGCAGAGACAACTTTATCTCTTCCAATCTGGATACAATTCTGTGATAGATAGTGAGTAGCGTAGCAGTGTGCCCTTGCTACCAAAATGGCGGCCGCTTCTTCACGTTTTTGAAGTGTCCGTGAAGAAGATTTAGACAGTTTACTGGTCGAGGCTGTTCCAGAAAAGAGAAAGTTTTGAACGACTAGTAGATTTATACTAAAACAATTAGATTATTCACTCTCGA
This sequence comes from Ricordea florida, assembly GCA_949710005.1. Classification (NCBI taxonomy): domain Eukaryota; kingdom Metazoa; phylum Cnidaria; class Anthozoa; order Corallimorpharia; family Ricordeidae; genus Ricordea; species Ricordea florida. Next base: position 1,085,782 of record OX453282.1, on the reverse strand, counting down.
TTTCTATGTGTGATAGTTGGCTCGGGCTGCACCCCCTTCAACTATCACACGATAGAAATCTTGAGCTCATAATCTAATTGTTTAATAAACACTTGTGAAAGTTTGCAAGAACTCAAAAAAGCTGTGGAAACACTCGCCAATCGGATCATGTTCCCACGATTTTCTCCTCCTCCCAAACTTCCACTCGTGTTTCTACAACTCGCGAGAAACACGGAAAATGTTTTCTATTCCTTAAAGGCAATTTTTCGTTTGACAACAATGTCTTGTAAAGCATGTACACCATTCTCATAACAATTACACTAGTGTAAATACAGTGACACTGATGTTATGCAAATTGATGATATTGCCAAAGTAGACAAAGCTTTCCGTAAAGCATAATACCAAGCAGGAAAGTAGGGTATGGTCAAATCTCTTGATAATGCAATGCCAAGTCCTGTGCATAATGTGATAAGTCCAGCTCCTGGCTTGCACAGCAATGCCAACCATGCTATCAGAGAAGGGGTAACACTATAGCCCAGTGTACCCCAGTCAGTTTTAAGTTCACTTGATTTTGCTAAGGCATAACCCCAGTGAATTGCCCCAAGAAAAGAGAGAATGCAAGCACCATAGGCTTGCTGGGCATGTGCAATAAGTTCCAAGTGTTGGGGAAAGATGATTGAAACAGTAGCCAGGCCACAGAATGGAAGTGCTCCTGAGAATCCAAGAAATAAAGCAGGTGGAGGACTGGACTTGAGATCTGTCATCAAGCTCCTCTGTAAGTGGCTACTTGTTGTTCTAATGAATGCTATGTGGTATGATCCAGGAGATACCAGAACAGGTGAGCAACTATTCTTTGTCTAAAACAATAAACAAAACTATAAGTGTAGTTCACTAAACTATTACTGTGATTGAAATTTGTGGAAACCTAAAGAACCCAACACAGAAGACAGCAGGTATCTGACAACTTAATCTGTGCTTTGAACAAGTTTTGTATGTATGACTGTGTAGGAGGAAGCAGTGAGTAATAAAGGTGGTAAGGCTTGGTTTCTCTAATGCCATTCAACGGGGAAAAACAACAGGTTCTCATTCTTGGATATTTTAGAGTATTCAAAGAATATCCATTTAAGTCCCAAATTTAGAAGAGTGAGAAAAGTCCCAACCAAAAAACTTGGTTGGGAATTCCGTGGTTGGGACTTATCTCACTTTGCCAAATCTGGGAATTTTTTGGGAGTTCAACAAATATCCTAGTATTTTTCCAGTGATTTCACAACATCTATGTATAAACAAAAAGTTCCTATGTAAAGGGTTTGTTTTAAACTGGCAGAGATCTCATGTATATACCCACCACGAGTCCCCTGTACGTAATTTAATGGTACGTTGACGTAAATGAATGGTGCATTGAATAATTTAACATGTGTTACGTAGTTGGGGACTCGTGGTGGGTATATACACGAGATCGTTCCCTTAAAATTTTTAAAACGTGATGAAACGAACGATTATTTTTTACTGTTTGCATTCATCTCATCGTACATTTAATGATCTTAATGAAACTAACCTTACCTATATAAAAACGAAGCCTTTCAAGAAGGCTGAAATCTCACATACACGATTAAAATTTACTTGAACCCCAAATCAATCAATTACTCTGTTTCGGCTTCATTTATATTATCCTTAACAAAAAAATATAGCGTACACAGCAAAGTATGGGATTATCCGAAATTCCTAGAGATTTTACGGACATGTTGCACCAACTAAGGTTAACCAAACCTACGTGGTATAAGTGTACCTTGTTGAGTCCTTTCTTGTGAAAGAATGGATGTTCATGACGGAATTTACTTCTATTATTGCTGAAACACAGAGCGCTGCTACCAGGATGACAGGATCGTTCAGGAAACCTGTACAGTCGTCGAAAGAAAGTTCGTGGACAGATGAACAAAATCGCCGCCATTATGGCAAGGTAGCCGCTGTAAGTTAGTACTGCAGTTATCAATCATGTAGATCATGGGAGCCAGACAACGCATTTCCGGTCTCCGATCGATAAGCAAAGTAAAATCCGGAAATGCGTCTTTGTGCCCAGATTATGGGAAATAAAGAAAAACTTGTCTCAGCCTCGCTGATAGGACCTGTGAAGGTCGAAAACAAAAATTTCCAAAACAGTGTGTACCAAGAAAGGAATAGTCTCTAAATAAAACAAACATAGGCACATCGTCGTAAGCTCCGACACTAACTTGAAAAGTAAAAAATATATGCACGCAAAACAACGATATATATTTCTATACAATCTCAATTTTTCTGTGCAACAGATGCTCACCGACTTTCACTGTGAATAAAAACTGCTTGATGTAACCTCTTTATCAATTGAATTTGTTGATCTTAATTTTCTTCAGCTACTGCTCACCACAACGTTTAGCAATCGTTATGATGTGATCATCAACTGTTAACTTTGCGATCAAGCAAAAGATTATGAGTATGTATTTGATTCACAACTAAAATTCATTTCTTGTCTAGTTCGTCCCTTAGCATACTTTCTGTATTTTTTTTTTAGAATTCTAAGTTAAGCCATTTAATGAGAGGGCTTTACATAAAACTATTCTTTATGATAAAACTACTTATCCTATTACATGATGGATGTTATGAAAGGTAGAAATAAAAAGCACGGACCGGGAGACATTGACCAGATGGATTGTGTTCTCAGCTGTGTAAAACTCCGATCAGAAATGCGACAAATGTGAATGATTGATTTACAACGATTATAAAAATTATCTAGCGAAGGAAAATTAAACAAAAAGTATGCCTTGAACTAATTTTGTCTGTTTTTTGCTTAAACAACAAATGAATTATTCTGCATAGCATTTTTGGTAGGATTGCATACCTGCAACATAATAATACACAAGACAATATTAATAGAGGCAGCTGTACAATTTTTTTATTTCAAAACAACTTTCTTTTTTTTCTTCCATGTTTCTTTTTCTCGCAAGGATTCATGAAGGCCTTCAAGATTTAATCACTGAGTGAAATAGTAGAAAAAGGCATGAAAAAATCTGAAGTTGAATGCGGAAACTACGTGACAATATGAAGAAAAGATCACAAATCAAGATACAATATTTGCTTAAGGCTGAGGCAAAAGACATTTGAACGTGACAGAGACTTCATTTGTGGCATTAATGGAGTTATACAATGAATTTTTTAGCCTGACAATTACACCCTGTCTCTAATCAAAAGCGCAATTTTCCTGAAATATAAATGCATATAGTCAAAAAACACCAAGGCACTTGTGTGAAATAAAAAGATTTGTTTTTTACGCTTGCTCTACCCGTAAAAATAGGTGGCACCACGAAGACTGTATTTCAAGAAGGTACAAGATGAGTGGTGTATTGGAATATTCCGGTTTGGAAAGCAGGATTTATGAGCCTGCCATCAAAATGTGAATTATTGCGCTTCAATGTCTTACCAGAGAACTTTGAGGTGAGGGTGAGGAATATGAAAAATGCGAGACCGTCATGACGATTGAAATCAGGCGGAATAAACAACACAAAAAAAATCACCAAACTGACGTTGTTGGATTTCCTTCCCATACTCAAAAGGGTTCTTTATCCATGTGATGAAGCAGTTATGAAGCACACAGTCAGAAGGCTCGGAATGGCTTCATTTCATTTTTACCTCCTGCTCTTGGAGGTATTTATAGGGCGTGTGATTTATTGATCACCATAAAATTAACTACACAAAGATTATTTCCCGTTATGGTGAGATGAAAACAACTGCGCAATTGAGCACATAACTCACATGCACTTGTCTGAGTGCAACTCAATTTATTGGATTTTAATTTATCCTCACTCACGTAAGAAGTTGAAAAGCCAACGCTATTCAAATAAACTTTTCAATTTGTAAATAAGTATTGATGCAACGCACTGTTCCAGAAAGATTACTGAAAGTTGTTAGTGTTTAACAACCCATCCATATAGTGGGCTGGATCTTTCAAGGTCTGTTAGTAGATAAATTATTCGTGTTTGATGACGATTCAGTAGTTCTTTTGTCGTTTAATGGCTTTCGTCTGACATCAATGCGGAATATTTACTCCATCCGAATAAACATCCGCTCATCCACAACTTGATTCAATCTAATCACAATGTTCTTTTTGCCAGCAACGCCTTACTGATCTCGATTCAGTGAATGGAATAAAAGGTATAAAGTTTTCAGTAAAATAACACAGAAGATGAGAGATATTGTAGATTTCATACTTTAATTTAAGGTCGAGTGGCTTAAGTTATCGGCAAAACTAATTTAAAACGCTCGAACTTTGTTGATTTATGCCCCTTTTTGTTATAGATCAAGTTTCTTTTCTAAGAAAACAATTTAGTTCTTCTCACCCTGCCTTGACCTGTTCTGATACGAACTCAACGCAAAATCGGCAGAACAGCTGTTAACAATCTCTAAAATGTCTCGGTGATCAATACGAACTTGATATGCTGAGCACACGCGTCCATACAGCGTCCGGCATAACGGTTCACCGCGTTACTCAGATCATAGTATACAAGTTATCTATCTAAGCGACAGTGATTCTTGGTTTCAACTTGCACACATTTACATAACATTGCATTTCTCCTTAGCTTTAAAATTAAAAATGGTGAACTTTTTCTTTGACGGCCGTTTTTCAGGCTCCAACATCTTTAGAAGTTCATTGAATACTTCATCCACGTTGAAATCGTCTTTGGCTGAAGCTTCTACGTACCGCAACAATACTTTATCGGAACTGTACAATCTTATTAAAGCAGTAACATCTTCCTCTGTCACTTCCCTTTCAGTCAAATCTCTCTTATTTCCTACCAAAACAATTGGTACTCTTCTATCTCCTTTGTTCGTTACAACTTCGTCTAGAATTCTTTGAAGTTCACGAAAGGAGAACTCACTGTCTAATGAAAACACCAACAGTACACCGGCCGCCCTATGCATAGCCACCTCCCTCATTGCAGGAAACTGATAACTACCAGCAGTGTCTGTAGCATTAAGAACTGTTACGCTATGAGCTTTGTGTATAACATGGCGATAATAGTCTTCAACTGTAGGAGTATATTCCTCCTCAAAGTCCCCTATAAACGATCGTCGCAGTAAAGACGTCTTACCCACGCTGGCCGCGCCAAACAACGCAATCTCAAATGAGTGCCGATGGCTAAGTTTATGTTGTCTCCTCATTGTAGCATTCACGAAACGTTCGTAGGCTTGCAGCGAGATCTTAGATTTGTTTTCAGCGTTAGCAACGTGCCTACCCACACAAATGTTTTCCGATGACTTTGGCCTGATCAGCAAAGTAGGCGGTATATATACAGGTGTTGACAAACGACACGACTCGCTCAATTTCCCCTCGTTCCGCGTAACTAGCGAGTGACGTAATTCCCACGTAAGGGTTTGTTTGAAGATGGCTAACAATGCCTGCTTTTGAATGAATCGATTCTGAATGAAAAACGGAAATCTTTACATAGAAACAATCGTGAAATACTATATAATGCTGACGACAATTTGGTCAAGTTCAGGCGTACTCGCATAGCGATACTTCTGACTTAACAAGGATTTGATAAACTATTGAGACAGACACTGTCACGCGCTTGCATTCCAAAGTAACTCTGAGAGAAATGCATGAGGATCGAAATGTTCCAAGTCCAGCTTCAGAAATCTACTGGCAATTGACTGATACCTGAAAAGGAAGGATTAACTTGGTCACGAAGGAGTCCATGCAGAGCAGAACCGAATAGAAGTGGACGGACAGGTCGTTATTACGTCATTACACGGTAGGCTACCTGTGAAAGGTACTTGTAGAAGCTTTATACTCAAGCAAAGTATTTAAATAGCAACACTAGGTACTAGAAAACTAAACGGACTAACTCCACTTAAACGAAAGTCTCGTCCACTAAGTACTCTCGACCATAGAATCCATCTCACGAAACTAATGAGTTAAGGTGAGAGCAACGAGCTCCAGGTACAAGATTTCATCGTCTGACGTTTTTTTCCTTTGCTTACATTCACGACGAAATTGACGCCGAAAATGGTGTTCCGTTAAGTTAACAATGGGTCTCTGCAGTGAAGCTGAAAATATTCCGTTCGATATTGTTCGTCTGTAATGACATAACACAGTAACACCTATTCCCCGCTCCTTTGGTTGATTATATTACCATCTATAACCTTTTACTACAGAAGCCCAAAGTTACGTAACTGTTGTAACAATAGCTAGCTGTAACGAGACGAGGGTTTTGGTGAAAAGAACTTTAGTATATTCTGATGCGGGGAAGAAAAGATGTTGTATACAACTATTTGTACAATTTTAGTGTGGGTGTAGCTCTTGTTAAGTTGTAAATCAACTTCTGTCAGATTTTGAGACGACAACAGACTAACTGAGCTTGGTCGAAAATGCTTAAGTTATCTTCTAATTCTAACATATTTCAATGATGATTTCTTAGTTTTCTATATTTGATAGGTAATAGCGTGTCGTCTTCAGATCTTGTATGAAGGTTACCTCACATACCATGTGCTCTTGAAGCAAACACGAAGCTTAGCAAACAGTCCAGTCAATACCGCAATTCTACTTGAGTGAGGGCGAGACACATTACAGAATCATATGATTATTAATAACAATGTGATTTAATATAACAGTCACTTCAGGAGCGGGACGCAAAACCGCACTGACAAAAGTCTCAAAAGTAAAACACCCCAATAACGCAGTAAAATTGTACTTTACGGCAACCAAAAATTTCAAAAACCGCAATCCGCTTAATCTTGCCAAACCGCAATGCCGTACCTTCAAATAAAAATAAACGTAACCCGCACCAAAAATAACGCGAGACCACATTACCGCGAACTCTTCCCTCCCGCTCCTCCAGGTAGGAATCTTTGCGGGTCATAACTTAAAGGTGTTTGGTCAGATGCACTGATATAGAGACTGCATGGATTGTTAAGTCAAACCTTTTATGTTGATCTTCGTGGTTTTCAGTATCCTTTTTACTCAAAGGTTGATTGCTTGCAATAATTTCTGACACCTGTATTATAAAAGAGACGATTAGCAGACACAGGAAGTCTTTAGCCGAGTGTAGACAGCGGTAAAGGATGACTCTTCAATTGGGAACGTTATGTTTGTGTAATAAGGGAAAAAGGAAGTTATAAGCTAAACAAGTAAAGAAGAATTACGAATAACAACCATCTGGGTTTGCTTAAAGTTACGTAAATGTGGTTTCGAAAGGATGAACAAGGACAGCTTTCACGAAAGGAAACTAAACAAAAGAGCAAGACCAACACGGAAAATCCACTGATCAATGAAGCGAAAGAGTCATTTGTATTAATTAGTCACGTGACGTATTAATTTAAAAGTTTGCATTTCTATATTGTCTTTCCATAACGTTTTAAAGGTAACCTTTCACCCTCATAAGTGAATAACAATACAATGCAAAGAAAACAGGTCAAAAGAATAGACAAATCGCGTGTTATATCGTTCGTGAAGAATGCAAATACAGTCTACAGAACTGTGGTGTAAATTAAACAAAGAAAACCTCATTCAGTTTAGTGGCTTTCCTGATCCTGTAAAAGTAAGATATCATGAGTATGGCCTGTCAAGGAAAATTGGAGACTTATATATAAGAGAACAAACAATAAAATTCATTAGACTCTCAGCACTGATCTTTATCTTCGAGATCATAATTAACATCATTTCTCTGGAGGTAGCTTTAACCTCCTGTCCTCTCTTGACAAGTTCTTCTGGTATCCCCGCTAAGGAGGCGATATGGCACGCAAAGCTGCTGTCACCATGACCATCAATTAATTGATAGAGAAACACAAGTCCAATGTCCTCTTGAATAACTTCCATGGTCTGTGTTAATATAGACACAATACATCAGCAAAAAAATGAGAAGCACGGTGATAACTAATAATAAAATATAGAGATGGAGCCTCTGTTAATCTAGTTAATGTCTAACAGCCTTTATAGGCAAGGAAGGGTTAATCAATTACGGTAAGGCATTCTAGTTCACCTGTGGAGACACAGTAGTGTAGTGGTTAGCATGTCGGACTTCTGATTGGGGGGTCCGGCGTTCGACTGAGTCCTGGTGATGGCAATCGGTTGCTTCCTTAGACAAGGAACTTCATACTCACACTCTCTCTCTCCACCCAAGGTGTAAAAATGGGTACCAGTGATACAGTGCTAGGAGTAACCCAAAGTTGGACTAGCCTCCCATCTAGGAGAAAGTAACAATACTCCAAGGTGCTTCATCTTAATGAAACCGCGGTAAGCTCCGGCCGTGTGGGCCTCCTGTGGCCCTTGTGCGACTTTATCTTGTTCTACTTCGCCTAGGCCTTAACCCACAATGGGCTCATTGCACTATATAACTATGTATCTTATTTTATTATACCTTTCAGTTAGTACGCGCATTGTGATTGGTCAATTTAGCGGGATAATATTTAAAGTTTGTTTATTAGCCAAAAAGGTCTCCAAAGATATAATAAATATCTTACAAACCTCGTTTTCGCGGGTCCGTACTTTAAGTTACGGATCCTCGTTTTTTCCGCTCGGATTTATGGCCCGCGCGCTTCGCGCCTGAGCCATAAATTCGAACGGAAAAAACTCGATCCGTAACTTACAAAACGGATCTCGAGCTCGGTTAGTAAGAAGTATGTAAACCCCTGTGTCATTTCTTTCCTAACTCAGGACGTCTCATAAAAGTGTACAGTAACCGGATTTGTACCTGGTATTTGACAAAACGCGTTTTAGGTAGAAGGTTTTGTCTGATGAGACCGTGGAAATGTGTTGAGATAAGAGTCTTTGGACAGAAGGATTCTTGAGCAAGCCAGTAGCGCAAGGTAGAACACAGTAGAGACAAACCATCGATCTAGTCATTAAAAGAAACAGAGGATAACTAAGTACTCACATCAGGAGTATATTTAGACTTTCCCTTAAACAAAATATAGCAAAAACAAACAAACAAAGACGGCACAACTGACGCGCGGGCAACAACTGCGCAATTGTATCCTGGTCGGGATACATTTAAATTTAAGTATATAACAGTAGACTGTTTCACAATAGAAAGTGGGGCTCCTCTTAAGGGCAATCAATTCATTTCTTATTCACATATGTTAAATCCCATTAAATCGCACGCATTTTTGTAAGTACTGTTTCCTTAATTAATACCGTAGATGTTCCTTTGCCAAATTCATCAATAATGACAAGCGACTTCTCTGTAGCTCCTTGCACTGCTGTTGCCACCTGGCAAAAAAAAATATCGCAGAAAACTGTCTAACATTTCGAGGTAGATATAGTTCGCTGAGTTGAGAATCAGTCGCAGAAATTTTGGTTAGTAACTTGCCTGGTTGAGATCGATCATGAACGTGGAGAGGCCAACCGATACAGTTTCTCGTGTATGTATACGTGTGAAGATTCTGTCAGTGATTCCAATATTTGCAGAGTCAGCGGGCACAAAGCTGCCGATGTGCGCCATAAATACAATCAAACCGACCTAAACGCATTTAAAACAGAGTATAAATGACAACAAATGGACAGTTTATTAGAAAAGTTACAATGAGAAAACACCAAAAACGATAACAGAAAATTAAATCAATACTAACGCGGTTCAACCCAATTTTACTTAGTTGTCTGCAAACTATAGTTAGTTTAAGTATAGTGGTAAAACTACCAAAACGCTATGAAGAAGCGGTGGTGTATGTTACCTGCTTAAGGTAGACACTTTTTCCACTAGCATTGGGTCCAGTCAAGACTTTCAATCTACCACTGTCATTGTCAAATAAGGCGTCATTTGGAACAAACTGACTGACGCACAGTTCTTGTAAGGGGTGCCTGCAGTGAGGATGATACCAAAATTTCAGTTCCTTGAGGGAAAATAGACAGTGCAGAGCAGAAAAAAAAAGTTTGTCCATAGTGACAAATATTGTGGGTAAAGTTTGTAAAGAAACTGGTGCTGCGTCGGTGGGGAACTGAAGCAAAAGAAATTGGGTTTATCAACTCGATAAAGTAAGTTATACCACGGCAGGGTAAAAAAAGGTACTTTGCGGTGGGATAGCTTACTTTATCAGCTTCTTTGATAATCCCAATTTTTTTCATAGTGAGAAATACTTGCCTTCCCTGTTTGATAGTCAGCACAGACGAATTGGTTAACTCAGGGCAGATGTAGTTATTTTCTCTTGCGCATAGTGCGAATGAGATCAAACTACAGAGAGACACAAGATACAAATCAGAATAAGATTGCAAAAAAAGTCGTCTTGCCCCATCTCATTCTCACTTTGAGGCGTCTTTTCTTCCCTGTTTTCATGCGGAAAAGAGGCATCGAATAGCAAACATAAGAAAACGTGCGCAATCAGTTGATTTGATAGTGTAAAATTCAAATATCTTTAGGACGTATAACATGTATAGTCGACTTCCGATAACTCGAACTTCCCGAGGTAACTGGAAAAAAGTTCGAGTTATCGCATAACAACTTGAACCAACTTGACAAGTATGTATTTGAATCGGTATCGAAAAAGGTAAAAACTAAAACCAAACAAGAAAATATATAAGAAACATAAAGGATTTCAAAGGGGAGCAATAGAGGCTAAAACGAACTTACATTCTGTGCCAGAAAATAAAGATATTGCGAGAAACAACTGCCAGATAGTGTGAAAGGTGCGACTACAATGTGCCCTCGTGACAAAAGCCATTAGTACATTATGTAACTATCATTTAAATGTCCCCGATACAACGGGTATGAAAACAGATCTACAAAACGCAAATCAAGTCCGGGACAAACAGTTTTTCCGTGTCAACAGACTGTATATGTAAACTACACGCATAAAAACGCAGTACCAGTCCAGCTCTGCGCAGCAGTCCATAACGCCCAACAAAACCTTGGTGTGCTCTAAGACAACTGTCTGAAGACGATGCATGATTGCTGTTTCGTGGTCTGGATGATAAAATGCAAGAACAGAATGATCAAATTTATATCGCACCAACCTGAAAATTAAACTTACGCTGAATACACTGCTAAGACTACTTTATTGAAACGCTTAACAGGTAACCAACAAACTGGGTGTGTGTTTCAATACTTTTTTGGGAAGAAAATCACCTTAAGCACTAGCAGAACAACTAGGCCAAATTTGTATAGAGGATACAAACTTTGTCCCCATAAACTGAAGCTATCCTGTTGAATAAACTTTTTCATTTCTCTCACGACTTAATCACTTGGATGTGGATCGCGACGTTTTGACCTCTAAATATTGGTCTTGTTCTGGCGATAGGGTCGACTGCTTATGATGCACCGTAACGTAGATTTTGTGGTACGCTGTGATAGGTGCATTCCGAAAACTGTCCTGTGTAAGTTCGAGTTTGAAAATACCTTTTTATTAACTTGGATACCTGTTATCTCACACTGAGTATCCCCCAAAAGTATATCGAGCTCTATAAAGAAAAGAAATCACGACAACAAATAAGTAAGATTTACTGATTTAATAAATGAAAGATCCTCATAGTTATGTGAGCAAGTTAAGCAGTTGCCAGAATAAGACCTGAACAAATTCAGGCTTGAACGGGATTTAAACCCATAACCTTGCGATAGCGGTGCAAGGCTCTAACCAAGTGATCTATCAAGCCAACTAGGAAAAAGATTCGGGCTTGAACGGGATTTGAACCCATGACCTTGCGACACCGGTGCAACACTCTAACAAACTGTGCTATCAAGCCAACTGGGGGCTGGTCATTTGTGAGTTCGTAGTGTACCCGTACAGGATGAAGAAATGAGTGAAAATATATGAGTAAGATCTATATGAGATCAATAAACTGCAGACATATTAACAATGATACGTTACTAACTTACCTCTGGTGCTTGCACTCTTGTAGTGGACCATATTGTTCGAAACAAACTGAAAGGAAATTATACAGATATCAGTATCCAGCTGACCATCTGAAGACACTGACTGATGAATTTAAAATAAAACCTGCTGTTCTTTACACTTTGTAATAGCGATACATTTGTAAAAAGCTCAGGGGAAAACGTGGAGAAAATGGGGGTAGTAGGGCCCCCGCCGAATACCTCTAAACTTATCCCTTTGCTTCCTCATCTCTATTCATAACCTACAGTATTTACTTTCCTCGTCATGCCTCAAGTTTTTAAAAAATTAGAGTTTTATTTTCTTGCTTTTCTTATTAAACATTTGTGGTTCTCTCTTTCCACAGCTACAAAAGTTATGTATTACATTTATATATAGTTCCATATTACAGCAACTCAGAGTTACTTATTTCAGTTCTTGGCAGTTCATGTCCCTTACCACAAATTCCAATCCTTCTAATTCGAAGTCTTTTTCTTCCTTCATCTCTGGTGTGCGAGGAATTGCTAACAAATAGCCCAGCTGTGAAGCATAACCGCTTTTGTGAGTAAGTAAGTTCATTATATCAGCGAAATCCTGCTCTGCACTTGGCGGGATTTACTGTCAGTTCTTGTGCTTTTAGGATGCAATAAATCACTTACTGAGCAAGCTTTTTAGATAAGGGTGCGTGGATATCGATTTGTCGTTTTTTGTGTAATATGGATAGTCTCGTCTGTGTCTCAGTCGATAAATACAAAGTAAAGAGCTTGGATGTGTCAATATCCAGCCAACTTGACCTCGTGCTGGTCAATAACTGAAATCGTATATCCTGCAGCAGCAATCACAGCAGCAGGTCTCCTTATCAAGCATCGCAGTTTATAACAATGAAAACTGAAACGGGTAATAAGAGAAAATGAAGAACAAAATGAAAATAAAGCGTACTCACTTGAGGCAAATAAATGACATTACATTCAGTGATGGAAGAACTGAGTTTGTTGAGTTCCTCTCGTGCGACTCTTGTCATGAAGTCAGGCAGACCATTGTAGGTTCTTTTTTCTGCGCATAGAGGATAAGATTTCTTTACTGACAAAAACTATATTTCCTCTGTTTTTATAATAACCATGCACATCCACTTTCGCTCAGTCGTTATGACAGTTAAAGGTGATACCTATTGGAGCTCAGGGTACCGATTTCCGTGAGGAACTGCAGCCCTCGTTAGGTCAGATTTCCTACCTTGAATTTGAGTTTCATGTTAAATTAATTAGGTGGAAGCCTGAAGCCACGATGGTACACATGTTGCCCAATTAGCAACTGTTGGAAAATCGAGGAGTCTTATTTAGTATTAAGGAGCAACTGAGACGTTATGAAGAATAATGGATAAACTTAAAATACATACTTTCATCCAAAGCTGGATCCACTCCTGGCTTGACAACAAATCGATTTTGGTCCACAGATTCATCGAAGTCAATCTAAATAGTTAAATCAGATCAGAGCTACAATAAAAGCGATTCTTACAGCAAACTGTGAAGAAAAGAAAATGGCATGTTAACTTACTATCTTGCTGATCAGACTTCCAATGCCGTGTAATTCATCGGTAAAACTCGTGGCAACCTGTAAAACAGAAGTAATATCAATAACATGCCTGAGACGAAAACAGCAACTGTAAATGAACACCATATGAGGAGGACACCACAGGAGGACCACACGTCCACATCCCAATTCCTGTAGCATGAAACACCTTCATTAATTGTCAGTACTCACACGAAGATAAGACTAGGGTGCTTGTCCGTAAGTGCTCATACATAACTGAGATGTTGGTAACTTGGTTGGAATATCAAGAAATTGGGTAAATCAAACGAATTGATTAAGCATGTTATACCACCATAAGGTAAAAGGGAGGTGCTGACGTTTCGAGAGTTAGCCCTTCGTCGGAGCGAATTCGACGAAGGGCTAACGTTCGAAACGTCAGCACCTCCCTTTTACCTTATGCCGGGTGGTATAACTTACTTAATCAATTCGTTTGATAATCCCAATTACTTGTGTTTCAATTCCCCACCGACGCAGCACCAGTTTCTTTAGAAACTTTCCCCACAATGGTTGGAATATCAACCATTGTGGGGAAATCATTGGGGATAAAGCAAAGGGATAATATCAACCATTGTTTGGTCACTGTTACGTACGTACTCTTTTAGCAATCTCAATGTCCATAGGGATTGTTCTGCAAAGGTCGGCGATATAGGTTCCATTGTAGGCAGTCTGTGAAGTGAGAAACCCAAACAAGCTCAGGTGAACTCCTGGTTGCTTTATAAAATCTTCTTTGGTAATTAATCACTGCTGTGGACCACTAAAATGAGCTAAATGGTCCCACTTATCCACTTGTGCGTTATCTGCGTGTTTATCGCTGTTAGTAAGATTTAGCCTTTCACTCACCAAAAATGAGTCACATTAGGTTTCCGCCGCATGATTTTAAATTATTTTTTCACCGTTTAACGGGTTCTTCTCCTACGAACTCATTATGCAAAACGAAGGTCCCTTTAAAATTCCTATAGTCGTACTATCGGATTCAGGCGGGTACCACAAACAGCAATACCTTATATAGTGCCTGCCAGTCCCCAACTGATGCTTGAGCAGTGGTCATTCTTGCTAATATCCTCTAAAAAAAGCAATCGTGATACAATAAAAATAACTTTCCAATAAAACTGAATAATTTACTTAAAATTCAACACGACATCAAGATCCTAGCAGATCTGTAAGTACTGTAACTAATTCAGATTGCCGTGAGGGGCAATGGTATATGACAGCTTGTGCACATTCCTATAAACAGTTGAGCTTGTTTAACGGATCAACACACCGAGACATTCTTGATATGTTTCAAGCAATCTTGTAAGGAGGCCACCACTTCCGAGTTCCTTGGATTTATGAAAAATGAAACTGCTTTTTGTCTCTGTTTCAGTACGATTATGTCTCTTGTGGGCCGCAAGAACCACATCCTACAGCAAAGAAGACAGATAGAGCACTGTAAGACAAACACAGTGAACGGAAAATGAGTTTCTTTTTCTCTTAGGACTAGGTTTATTGGTTCATTTATTTTACACTATTTACATAAAAGTAACATGGAAAGAAAAGTATGAGTCAAAACAGATGATTACAAGATGAAATAATTACAGTACGGGTTATAAAATGTGTGTGGTGGTCAAAGTAGCGAGGGCTTTCTAGTTAAACAACACACTCGGTGAGTCATACTGTGTAATTCTTCAAATTTATTTTGGTGTAGAACTGAGGAAGGCCAACCTACCAAGGTGATTTTTAAGTTGTAAACTCTGAAAAAAAAAACTTCTGCAAACTTCGGAGAAACTGTCAGTAGTGATTAAGGTAACTTTTGTCAGACTAACAAACCTCAATAAACGGCTCCCAAGAACAGATTTTGTCCTATTCATAATGCCTAAATTGAATAAAAACAAAAAATGAGCTACATCACTTTATTTAACAATTACTCACCGATAATCACTGAGCCTGAGGCCAATAATTGTTTTAGTATAAATGCACAGGTGATTATTTCAAAAGAAGAAAAGAAAAAGCATTGTACAACGCGAAAAAAAATTATTTATTCAAAAGCGCGCGAACGACTGGCAGCCATTTTGTTCGTCAAGGTGATTATCGGCTTATAATCCGAGATAGCGAACAAATCAGAGCGCGCGATTTTGTATTATCACCTGAGTATTTATACTAAATAACAGATGTACACCTCCGCTACACAAAAAATACAGTTATATAACAATAATGCTTCTTTTATTCATCATGATTCATACCATATAAGGACAATCCTTCCTTTGCACCACTATTTCCAGCTCCTACTTTATAAACAGATGGATGCCTCTCTTTCTGAAAAATCTGCAAGGCACTTCACAAAACCAACAAAGATTTAATATGTAGAACCATTCATTTTCCTACCGGTTACCAATTATTAATGGAAGAAGAACTTATGCTTTCTGAGAGTTATTTAATATATTTAAAATCAAGATTATATTGAAGTTCTGCTGGTAGGGGGGCATGCTGGTTATGACAATAATGACTGCAATGATGATGATGATGCTATCACTATGGCGATCATAGCAGTGGTGGTCGGAGTGATTTTGATAATAAAAGATCCCCTCAAGCTACCAGCACTGATGCTGAAGCAAAACTGACTTTTCAGTAAGATGAATTTTCCATTAAGATTTCTGTCTGGCATATTCACATACCTGTATGCATTATTATCCACAACAAGAAGATCATTCCTAAAAAAAATATTACTTATTAACTTTGAGTTTATTAATGGCAAAATTAATACTATGCAGGCAAAAATTTCAATGCGCTGATTGGCTAAGAGCATGTCAATCAATCCCAAACAGTGAAAGTTGAAATTGAGTGCAGAAAGATGAAATTAGGATTTTTGCATGTATACCATAAACATGTAATCAAATGATTTCTAATGCAATTTTGCATAAATAAGCACTTTAAACTTTTTCCAAGACAACAAATTGCACTTGCCCTACAGGCTCATGCAATTTTTTCAGTCTTTGATTACCTGAAATAATTACATATCACTTAATGATAAACTTACAAATGGGTACTGATGAATTTAAGCATGTCTACATAGATCTTTTATGACCAAAATGAAAAAGTTAATAAAACAGAAAAAAAGGAAGGCCTTGGCAATGCTTACAAAGGATAAGCATTTTGGGATTTATGAGCTTACACAAAATATTAAATAATCATCACAAAAAATAATAATGAAAATAACAGCATAAGATATAGTGCAACACTTAAACCCATGATAATAATGGAAGTATCACATTGATAAAAAAACAAACAAACAATCAATATGTATATGTATTAGTGAAATGACATACAGTGAAAAAACTTTTAAACCCAAGATAGGAACTCGCACTTCTGGATCCTCCAGCTCAACACCAATTCGCTTCTTGTCTATGTACTTGATCAAAGCACCGGTGCTTCTCACCTGCACGTGTAAGTTTTTATAAAGAATTAATTTATTGCACACCTAACATTATAACCATAGAATCAGGATTCCACTGGTGAATGTGACTTACCATATTAAAGCTGTCAAATGGAACAAGTGAACTCATGTGTATCTCTCGTTCACTGTCTGTAAAGTGTTGAGGAATCCCTGGGAGGCCATTTAGTGCCAAGATCCTTCTTTTGCAAACTTCAAAAGCTGCATTAAGAAATATTTGATGAAATTTAAAGCTTTACAAGAGAGTATTGTAATAACTATATCACTATAATCAGCTGAGTATATCTCATCCATTAAGAATTAATAAGCAATGTATGTCTTCTTCAGTCTAGAATGCTATCATAATAACAATCATTCCTAGTAAGCAAAGCAGCAGTTAAAATATAAACTTACAAAAATCTATACTGGGCAGGATTTCCACATCAGTTATCATGAATACTGGTTCCTCATTGTTATCACCTTCTATAAACAGAACAATAATTTCAACAAAAGCCAATGTTTGATTTAAACATCTCAAAATATATCTTCACATAAAGAGCATATCGAACAGAAAATGAAGAAAAATGCTAAGTGAATTGAAGTAAATAATTTATGATGAAAATCAGTATCAGGAATTAAACCTTGTCCTTGTAGAATCTTAAGGAGCCTCTCATCCTGTTTTGAACTGGTGATAATTACTTCAGCTTCGACTTGTTCCTTAACTGTGAGAAAACATGTACTTTGTAACTGCACGGATTTAGATTCATCCCAAACATATTGATCAGCTGGTCAGCAAAGCATGAGAAAAGCCAGTTAGGTTAAGGCACACCAAATGAAATGCCAAACGTATCAATCATACTGTATTTGAAAAAAGACTCATGCAATCAAACTCTTACTAAGAACAGTACCCTGTTTGTCACCAAGTTGTGACAGATAGACTATCAAGAAATATACATCCTTCAATGATCTATATAGTGTCAGTTAAGCTTCTGGGCAGGGTTGTTCAAAGCAGGGTTTAGGTAACCCAGGGTTACCAGTAGTGCATAATTTAAATGCAGATATGAGAGCTTAAAAATAATTCTTTTTGAATACAATTTGATGATGGTATACTCTAGAAAAAATAGAGAAAGTTATTGGAGAAAATGCTTTTTAACAAGAGGAAAATAAACTCAGGTTAAACATTAACCCTGGCTTAGCACTAATCAGCCTTCCAACAACCAGCCCCTGAATTGGAACACCTGGGGTGAAGGGTGGGGAGATGTGCCAAAAGAGGATGGGTATGATTCTAATTTATTAAGGCACTTCACAAACTAAGTGTCTGGATCCATGCACCTTCTACTGTCTGAAAGGCAAAACAGTGCGTCAGATACACTTCTGAAGAGGAGCAAGAGTGGATGGTAGCCAGGGTGGAGGGGGAGGGGGGCTGTTGAAAGATCATGCCAGTTAAAGCTTTGAACAATAAGTCGGGGTAGTGAATTATGTAAGCCTTTACAAAATATCCCAAGATCTTCTGATTACTCCCCACCACCCCCCCCCCCTGCCCCACCCACCCCGCCAGGAGATCTCGGGATATTTTGTAAAGGCTTACGTGATTCACTACCCATGAGTCGCATGGAGCCATGTCAATGAGTTGAACAATGAGTTGTCGGGAGCCCTGAACCAGCTACTACTTTCTGAACAGTAGAATAGTATAAAAATGTTTGGCCAAGCACAATCACCCTTAGCATACCTCTCTTCAGAAACTGGAAGTCATTGGTCTCTACAACGTCCATCAGAAGATAAAGCTGCAAAGTTTCTGTATCATAGTAAGCACAGCCAAGCTTTCCTCCACTCCAGACCACTGAGAGTACTCTCTGTAAAATAATGCAGTTGAAGCAAATAACAGTAAGTTGCACTGTGTTGTTTCACAAAAATCTATACTTTCCAAAATAATTAGACTGTAGTTCTACTTTGAAGCACTCCCTCTCTTCCCTGTAGAAATTATCACAGTTGCTTGAAAGTAAATCCCCCTCTTTGGAAACCTTATGTTGGTCTTTCAGTAATAAACTTCAGAATACATCGCTGTTGATTCAGTATTTAAGTGCCCATGACATTTGAAACACAGTTTCAGCGACTTATTAAACCTATGTCTGGTAAATAACAAACAAAACAAAAGCTACAACATTGAACAGTTTTTCAGCTTGAAGTACAAATAGTTCCATTCAGCGTACCTTTATTTCCACACTATCGGGGCTTGCACCGCCATTCCCTGGCACTGAAACATTTCTTTGAGATACGAAATCATTCTCAGTCATTTCCGCTTCTCCACTTTCCGTATCACGCGATACAGTTACGCTTTCATTGGCAACACTTCGACTCGAAAAAGGAGTCATTTGTCGTTTTGGCGCAGAAGAAAGCTGTGTAGAGCTCTGTCTCTTTATGCTAGGGTCGCGCCCGTTGTCTGCAGCCGTTGAAGAAGTCCATCCCGATTTTCTGCCCGAATGATCTTCCGGTAGATTTGAATAAACAGCGCTGTGAATGTGACTACTGTTTGGTGTACAACTTGCTTCGTCGGATGAAAAAGATGTTAACGCGTTTTGAAGTAAGCGGCTCATACTTCTAATGGATTTAAACATACAAAGTAAAAACGAGTTCAAATGTGGGAGGACTGCACTGTGCGGAACCCACTTGAATGAAAAAAAAACCACGGCTGCCACTTTTCCCGCCACGGAGGCCAGCCGGCGACGTTGTTTCGCGCCAAAACGCCATCTGCAAACAAACATGCCCGGGTACGGCTCGATGGATACTTTTGTTATTTCAAAGGCGATGAAGTGAGGAACTTTGGTACATTAACCGAATAAAACACGCCGAAATCGGTAGGTACTACGTTTTAATTCTTTTACATTCCCCACATGTTCGCTTGGAAGGCGAACAGAGCCGAAATTTTTGTGACATTCGCTTCACCTTTGAACCTGCCATCCATCAACTTCTATAATCCAGCGTTTATTGAGCTTTCGCATGAAAGGAACACAGCTTTTACCGTTTGTGTAATGTAGTTCCCCGTTGATATTTTTGTTCTAAGTAAGGTTACTTTCAGTTGTAATAAATTTCATTTTTGTCGTCATGTTAGCCTCGAATTCCAATAAGTCAAGTGGACTTTTAGCGAGACGAGTCGTGACGACTCGAGTCGAGCGGCCGATTACCATACCCTTCTTTATTAAAACTCGCTTTATTTTACACTCGCAAATAGACTGAAGTATACTGAAAGTTGAGTCGATAACTCCCTTAATTAGACGGCTCGACTCTATGCGGTTATATTGGACAACCCTCACAGAAACTGAAAACTATGGAACCGAAGTTATCACTGTCCTGAGCGGCAGGCCCCGGTTGTTCAAAGGATGGATAACGCTATCCAGCGGATAAATCGCTATCCAGTGGATAAGTGCTGGCAAAAGAAACTACGCTATCCACTGGATAGTGATTTATCCGGTGGATAGCGTTATCCACCCTTTGAACAACCGGGGCCTGATCGCTTAATTACTCGAGGTATATGTTTGTTTTGGGAAATGAATGTCTATCGTTTTAACTCTTCTTAGAAGGAAAATAGCTGCTGTTAGAAATCCGTTAAAATTCTGTCCTAAAAAGACAGTGAACGAGCTCCTGAAGTCTTGTCGCTACTTAAGCCTCAAAGTCTTGGTAGTCAAAGTCTTGGTAGTCTCAAACACCAGCCTCCTGAATGAATTTCTTTCAGTTTTTAGTGGCGGTTTATCCGGCGGTTTATGTAACTACTGTTTATCAGGGGAACAATACAATTTTTCCTGTTTAAATATGCACCACACCTTTGATTGGAATGAAAACATAAGTAGTTCCGCTTTAAGAGATAGGCGTATGTACATAAATTTCCGATTTTATAAAAAAACAATGAGTTGAACATACATTGATTCTATTGATGACAGATCAAATGTTCCGCTGGCCATTATCACTTTGCACATCAAGTGTTTGGTACTGTATTACAGCTTAAGTTTACACCCTAAGAGCTCCACTAAACCACGGACAATTAAGGCCCTGAAAGCTCCATGGACTCCCAGCCTTTTAATAAAAAATGTGTTGCATTTATGCTATCCATCTGTGCAAGATAGGAAGTCATGCGATCAGTATGGAAAATAATGCGGAAACCGGCTAGTATTAAGAAAGACGCAAACGCATTTTGACTTGTGGATTATCACAACAGCCATGTTTTGCAATAATGGATAACCGTCAAGTTATTAAGCAAAAGATTTAACATACCAGTAAGACTCCCAAAAAAGGTCTGAAATTGGTAGCTGTTTTCTTATCGTAAAGCCACCAAAGAAAACAACTTAAAGCATATCATTTCCGACTACCTTTCAGAATAGGCGTCGGTTAGGTTACTTTAATCGAAATTGATTCCAGCGAAATTTGGGAAACGATCAAAACTTTTCGTTTCTGTGAATTTTATTTTTGTTATCATTTGAGACAACAGCGCCTTCGAAAAAATATTCTCCAGAACCAAACATTTCATTATCGTAGCATTGCCTTGCAACAACTGGTATATTGAATTTTTTAAATTAGGAAAAGGCACATTTTGTATTCTACTTCCATTTATGGTTATGCTCTGACAGCTAAACATAACACCTGTTCGAAGTTACCGTATTCGAAGCACGTTCAAAGATTTTACATCAATCTTTAAAAAAAGGACATACAGAAAACTGTAATGAGACGATTTAAACTTCCCATTTTCTAATAAAATAAAGGTAATGGTTGTGGGTGGAAAATAATCACATATCATCTCCATTGTACGTGAGAGTTGGCAATTTTCGTGTTACGTGACTCAGGTATAATTGAAAATCCTCGCTTTCAGAAATTGATTTTCTTTTTTCGAGCTACTGCTATTGTCACTCAAATTCACGCTCAAGAAGCTAATTTGTTTGTCTGTGTACGTGAGGCTTAACACTGCTGCTTCCGGTTTTATTCGAAATTTCAGACTGTGACTCTTCTGAGACGCTTTCACAACAAAAGCGGCAACGAAAAACAGGAAACGATCTATTGAATATTAATCAAGAAAATCCCGGGAATAGGTGACGTATGGAAGGGTGTGTTTATTTAAAATTCACATTTCCACCGAGCCATGAAATATGGAGGCTTTATCCGAAAGTAGATGGAAAATATCTTATGAATATTAATCAATGAGAAAACACAAGTGAAATCTTTTGGGATTTCTTTTTTGTATAATTTGTTGTGTTTACAGGAGTCCACAACTTCCCAAGTGCTCGTCATTGTTAGATTTGGGTGAAAGAACAATTGGTCTGTTTTCTTGAGTCGAATTTAACGCTACGTGATTCGATTCGGTCGCTAATCGTCGTTAAATCGATTTCCGAATGTAGTCGAAAATTCGCGCTCTTTTCCGTCGCCAAGGATGCTTCCCTTTGTTTCTGAATGTTTTTAGGATTACGTCAGAGACAGAAGGTGTGACCGTCACGTGCTGTCAAAGAACAAAAGAACTTAACAAAAGTAGCCAATCATGCCTCAGTTAAAACAAAAAGTAGAATTTTTATCCAATCAAAAACTGCATGACATCATGCAATACAAAAATAGAAACTGACGCGTTCATTATACCAATGCTTTCGACGGAAATAAAAGAAACGCTACAACGCAATTTTTGAACTCTGAGTCAGCTGTATTCTTATTATTGGAGTCGAAATTTGTGTCTTGGATGGAACCATCATTCTATGAGGAACTTATTATGCCTGCAACATCGAATTCTGAAAATACTATGTACGATAAAGGCAACTTGAAGCTTGATTTTTCAGCGACGAACACGAGAAGGCAAACGTCTTTCGACAGCTCTATGTTGACTTCACCAGATTTAAATTTACTCAAGTTGGGTTCCCCTGAGTTGGAGAAATTAATAATGACACAGTATGGAGGAATACTTACAACACCGACACCGACACAGCTTTTTAAAGGAACGTCAACGATCACCGAGCAACAAGAATTATACGCACAAGGGTTTATAGAGGCTCTGCAAAAACTTCATGAAGAAAAAGACACTGGAGCACCGATAATTTCAAGTCAGCAAATTCTGCAGAGTTTCCCTTGTCCTTCTATACCAGGTCCATCAAACTTTTCGTTTGTTACAGCAAGTGGAACGAATAGTGCGAGCAACACGAGCACAACTTCGGTACTACCGGCGGCGTGTACGACGATCGCCGCTCAATCACTTCCGCTGGAGTCAATGCGATCCGGTGCAAGTCAAGTCTTCCCGGACTTTCAGTCCGCAAATAACATGGTTGTAGATCTTAGTACTACAAACTATAATCAAGTTTTAAACAGTCAAGCGCAAGCTCATCAGAGGCTGGAAGGTATCAAGCTTGAAGATCAGTCACAAGTCGTACCGGGAACACCCCCTCTACCTCCGATCGACTTGGCGTTACAGGAAACTGTCAAAAACGAGAGAAAGAAGCAACGAAATCGACTTGCTGCATCAAAATGTCGCAAACGAAAACTAGAAAAGGAGGCAGACCTGGCAGAAAAAGTAAATGAACTAAAGGCTATCAATTCAAAACTCCACGTTGAAGCGAACAACCTTCGAAAACAAGTGTGCGATTTGAAGTTACAAGTCATGAATCATGTACAAGGAGGATGTGAAATCTTGCTATCAAATCAACAACCAAGTTTACCAATTGCTACCTCAGCGTAACAGAGCGAAGAAAAACTGTTAGTTTTTTATTAGCTTTAGTTGGTTCGGATCTCAAGCGAGGGAATAGACAGTTACTCTCATTTACGTTGAAACAGGAAGTCGTATGAACACGTGGATGTCAAGACTTTGGAATTTGGAGCATAAACGTATGCAATCGAAAGCTGGTTTTTCGACAGTAGTTTAGTTAACTCGATCAGATCTGTTTCTACAGGGCTATAGACTGCCAGTGCGTGCATTTGCTGACCTTGGTTAAAATTTGATTGTTTGTATAAAAAAATGTTATACATCGTTCAATACATATGGACTATCAAGGCAGTTGCGTTGTAAGCAGTTCTTCAGGTTGAACCACGTTTAACAGAAGTTTTAGTAGAAGGGAAATAATATTTTGACTCAAGGTCATAGAAATTACACTACAGTTTATTTATTATACTTACAAGATGTCTTTTAACGAAAGGTGGAAGTTTATTCAAGTCTTACATTAGTGAAAACAATTTTGGAATCTACAACGATGGTATGTTATGAGTGTACTTCTGTGGGAGAAAAAGTAAGCTAGCACGGCGTTTTTATTTCTTGAAGATTACACTACGTTTTTCACGTAAGCACGTTCAATGTTTGTATAGGTTAAAAATTATGTTATGTACCCATTAGATACCGTACCCAGTTTCAATACTTTAAGCCATATATATAAGTTTCCTGTTATGTTCCATTCCTTTATTATTAGAATCAAACTACATGAATGTAATTCATAAGAATAATATATTAAATTTTCTAACCTGAAAACTTTGTACTTTTTATTGGTGGGATTGTATCTGAAAAGTGAAATAGTTGACAATTTCCTGATGCTTGGGAGGGGCTTTCCTTGTTAGATTGTTGACTAATTCATTTTCCAAGGTGTTTCTCAGTTTTGCTGAACAATATTTTTAATATATTTTGTTCACGTTTGGTTTGTGTTTTGTTGTAGACATGTTTTCAGTGTCATTTCAATTTTCACCAGTTTACATCACTGGGTGATTGCAATGTCCACACCACCTAAATTCAAAGAAAGGAAGATATTAACTCCTGCCCACTCAGGAAACTAAGAAATGTGAGTTTTTGGTCAAATGCTTTCCTACTGAAATATTCTAAATAAGTTACATTCTTAGAAAATGCATGCAAAAATGTAAGCCTATATATACCAAATATTAACTATTTCCTGTTATAAACTGTGGGGAATGCTTGTTTTTCCCTTTCAATTTTAAGGTACAATTAATGAAAGTTTAAATATTTCCTACCATATTTGAACATAGGTGGCATATTGTAATAACATGAAATCCTTGAAAGACTGAAAGTTTCAAATCGTAAATCTTATTCTTAATAGATTTAAACACTATAAAATAATTTAAATTTGAAATAAGCATGTAACTCAAACTTAACATATAGACAAAACCTCACCATTGCAGGGTTCAACTTTGCATTGCCCAGAGTCATGCATTTTTCATTTCAAATGTTCAAAAACAAATGTTTTGGTCATTTTCAGGTCTCACAAATGAATGTTCCATAAAGTTTATGACGTCAGGGTGAAATAACGCTACTTTTCTTTTCTTACAAGATGTTGGTGGAGATGGGCCAAAAAAAGGAGAAATCACAATAGTAATTCATGGGAATAAATCATGTTAGTATATACCACACAAGTGAATAGTGCATTTCACGCATTCTGAATGGTTTACTCTGAGGAAATTATCAAAGTACCATTCACCAGCTCCAAGAAGCTGAAGAGAACAAAACGGCCTCCCGTTTTGTTTTCCAAAGAGGAAATTAGTTGAATAAATGCTAGTTATTTAGCTTGTGTGGTATGTACTAAAATAATTATTCACCTCAGTGTCAGTGAATAAAGTGAATAGTGGAGGATATTTACTCACCTCCACTTCGGTGAATAATTGTTAAATAATTCAGTTACCTGTTTCGAGTGCATAGTGATCAAAGTGTAACTTCTTGTAACAATATTAATACTAAATCAAGCAAGCAGATGACGAGAGTTGAGCAAGAAATTAATAATATTACTGGAAATTTCAATGTGAAAGTGAGTACTGGCAAAGGGAAGTGGTTTGGAATAGAGGAGGGGTAAGAGAAAATTAGGTTAGTTCAAGATCCTCTGGATCGATATTCCCGCAGTAAAAAGATGGTGGTATTTGGAAGGAGATATGGTGGCAACTGTTTGTTTATGCTCTAAGACTAACGCTTTGGTATGTTTTCAAAGCGTGTTTTTGGAATATTTCTACAATTATCGTGTTATTTTTAAAGGGAAGTTCTGAGTTCAAAAGAACTGCATGTGAAGGGTGTGAAAGACTGTTAGGACACAATTGAAACTGCAACATCAGTATTAGAAAATAATAAACAATTTAATTAATACATTCGTTATGACATTTAAGCGTAACTGTAAGATCTTGGTTTAAAAAATTCTGAGATACTTAATGCACCTATCAATGTTAAGCCGCAGTGGGGGGAGGCCGGGTATAGGCGGGGGATTTGACGTAATAAGTCTGCCCGTGGTAGGGACTTTTGATCATTCGTCGAGTCCCGGGGGTCGGGACTTTTGACTTTAACCGTTAGTAGCCTGTTTTCTGTATATCCCTATTTTAATTCTTGTTTGACCAATGCCTTTACCTTTTTCTGGAGGGGGGGGGATGGGGAATTTGCACTCTTTTGACCAGCGATAACGTCCCTGGGGTCGGGCATTTGAACAGAAAAAATGATCTGAGTTCAAATCCCCCGCCTATGCCCGGCCTCCCCCCCCCAGCAGCTTAACATTGATAGGTGCATAAGGTAAAAGTGACTTCAAGAAGGTAAGAACAATAACAAAGAAGTCCAGCTCATTCTGGGAACAAAACAGTTGCATAAATTCTAAGGTCGACTGTTTTGCCTCCTCCGGCGACAGACTCAGTTTTTGACTCAACGGGCGAGCTAGTACAACCTCGTTCCCAGGGCTTTTCCCTAGAAAAAAAAGGGCGGACGGGAAAAGCCCTGGGAACGACTTGTACCGTCCGCCATTTTTCTTTGTAGGGAAAAGCCCTGGGAACGAGGTTGGAGCAAGTAAGACTAGTAACTTCGTGCTTCCCCTTTAGCTTGACGCGCTCTGAACTCACTTCAACGACAGATCTGTTTTTCAATTGACCTTTCACGAATATCTCCGAAGACAGGCAAGCTGGAGGCGGTAATTTACTCAGAGGGCAAGTCTCTTTATCTGGTGATTGTCCCGTTTGAAGTGCATTGAGGAACAAATCATCTCTGTGAAGCAAGACGCAATCGATTTCTTCACACCTACATTGCTGAATTGGCCACAATTGGTCGCATAGTAAGGCAGACAAACTCATGAAAACCTCCTGTCGCCCTCGCGATTCATCAATAAACTGATCTTGACCTCGACAGGAGCCCATTACCATACCGTAATGGGCTCCTGACCTCGATGAATACTTCCCCGGGCTTTTAGAAACATGTAGGCAATCGAAATAAGGAAAACCCCTTACCTTTCAACTCTTCCGAACTTGTCAACCGCCAGCAAAACGTGAAGTGTTGTGAAATGTGCAGAAGAAATCATTGTGACGTCACACTTCGAAAACGCCAAACTGCGCATGCCCCGAATCTGGCATCCGAAAAATCGAGATTTTTCACTGCTAATATGATATGGAACACCGCTGACCCTCTCAAATAGTTTGCTGTCTCGCTAAGGCTCGCCAGCTATAATACAGTCCCGATATTACGCGCGATATGATTGGTCCAAAACAGCGTCCTTTATCAGAGTTTAGTATAAATACTCAGGTGATTATACAAAATCGCACGCTCTGATTGGTTCGACGAACAAAATGGCTGCCAGTCGTTCCGCGCGCTTTTGATGAAATAATATTTTTTCGTGTTGTACAATGCTTTTTCTTTTCTTTTTCTTGAAATAATCACCTGTGTATTTATACTAAAACAATTATTCGCCTCAGGCTCAGTGATTATCGGTGAATATTCACCGATAATCACTTCGCCTTCTGCGAATAACTTTTAAACTAGAAGTTCTTTTCAGAAGGTGAAAATGCTGCGATTTGACTTTTAAGATATACAAAGTGTAATAGAGGTACCAAAGAAAAGCAGAGACAATTTTTTTACATTCAACAATGTATTTATTAAATATAAACTTTAAACTATAAAATTTTAACAGCTGACATCATTAAAATGGTAATCATGTAAAATATAATGTATAAAACTATTGTTATATCAAATGTATAAAATTCCAATCCTTAGTATATAAAATACAAACTTTAAACTTTTAATGGTTATTATATGAAATATAATCTATATAAATAAAATGCTTTGTCGCAATGGTTGTTCGTATCGTTGAGCAAAGGACTCGATCAGGCAGATAGTTCAAAGAAATCGTCTCTTCGTCAGGTATAGATAAGTCTTCAAAAGCTTTTAGGTACATATCATCTCCTTCGATTAGAACTCTGTCGATAGCGTCGGTCGACCATGTGATAATATCGCTCGAATTGGCACATAGCAAAGCTGAAAGACTCATAAAAGCACACTGTCTTCCTCTAGAAATATCGCTGAAACGATTATTACCTTGATGAATACTTCCACGAGCGAAAAAAGTAGAATTTAGCATGATAAATTTCGTAACCTACCGAGTAAGAAGAACGCAGATCCAAGAGAACCAAGAGAGTTGGCTCATGTCTTTCGTAGGCTACCGCTGATTACATAATGACAAACACTGCATGCGCTCGTAAGTAATTTATGTATCCATGGTGATTAATTTATGCGGACATCGCGAAAAAAATCGGGAAGCCTCTCTGCATTACTATCAGGCACCACAGGAAGCCCAACTTCGAGAATAGTTTCGCTGCTCGCTCGCTACGCTCGCTCGCAGCAATAAAGGACGGTGCTCGCGTCATCCCCCGGGTTTGCGCAGTGAAAAGAGTGGCGGAATTTTTCAAAGAGTTCACCAGCTTTTCGGAAAATATTCTTAACGAGCTCGAGCAAAGAATCCCTCAAGAAGTAGGGAGAAACATTCGCCTGCGGCTCGTGTTTCCCCCCAACACTTCTTTCGTGCTCTCGTCACCTCCTGCGTGCTTTATAACAGAACAAAGCCCAGTGAAGGCTTATTTATTTGTTAATTATTTGAGATGCTCCAACATCAAATTCTCTAAACATAGTTTTAAAACATATGAGGAATTTCAGGTCTTACAAAGACTCTTGTTTAAAAATCCGAGACCAGACAATTTTCGAAAATCCACAGCGATAACTGGAAGCCATCCTTTGATAGAGACCCTCGGCTATGACAACGACTTCGAGACCTTGGAGAAAAAATCCGAGATTTAGCCTGAGTGCAGACGTATCCTATTTCCTATGTTGCTCGCGGAAAAGTAAATAAAGGAAATAGGAGACGTCTGCACGCAGGCTATCCGAGACTTTGAGAACGAAATAAATGCACATTAATCGAGACTTTGAGACTCTTCCCAAATGCTGCTGAGATTTCGAGATCGGATGAAAATTTTGCGAGACCCAAGGTTTTGAAGGTACCGTTCGCAAACTCCTAATTTAATGACACCTCTAGGAGAAATGCTACGTTAAAAAAGCCTCAAGCCCAACTTAAATTTGCACTTAGGGTTGATTTGCCAACTTGAGCTCATAAACATGGTGGTATTAATTAAGGGTTAGATTTCCACATCATCCCGCACTTCATTATGCATGCTGCGGGCGCATATGTTGTCGATAATGTAATAGCCTGTGTAGGAAGCGTTTCCGTGTGGTTTTTGAGCCCTTGAAATTTGGATGCGCATTGAATGGGGCGTGAGAAAAAGAAAGAACGCCCCATTCGGCACCGATCCAAATTTCAAGGGCTCAAAAACCACACGGAAACGCTCTCCACGCAGGCTAATAATGCAAGTGCAAAACTTTCTTTGTTTCATGATGGTAAACAAGAATGCATAATGAAGAATGGGGTTAAATGGAAACCGCTAGCCGTATTAAATCCTGCCATTAAAGTGGATTCTACGGATTCCCTGTTGAGCACCAAAATCACCAGCTCCTGGAAACTACCGGTCAGGCGTAGTAAACAGTCCACGAAATGACGCACGTAACTTTGTAAATTCCCGCCCGTTTACCAAGAGCTGCACATGCAGTATGAACTTTTCAAAGGGCTCGAAAACAAATAGCGGCGCAGTCAATGGATTTGCAGTAGTACTAGTTACGTGGGAGGAGTAGGAAAAAGGTATGGAAGTGGGAGGGTGGTTAACGCCCAGTATTCTTAGAACCAGTCCATTTAGCCTCTATGTTTCCTAAACACCCGAAATTTCGGATAGGTGTGTGCCGCGAAGGGTCTTAAACCCTGACCCTATCTAAGGATGGAGCAAAAGAAAATTGATACCCTATTTAAGGCCCAAACCCGGAAAATGGCACCCTGTTCAAGGGAAAAACAAAAACTAAACATAACTTGAACGGGTCAACTATCTTTCGTTTCTGTAAGATTACTGGAAGTTAGCATAAAGCATAGTATAGTAGACTGCCTGATACAAGATAGGCACCCTATCTAAGCATCACACCGGGAACACTATGTCAACATGGGCAAAAATGATACCCTATTTAAGTATGGAGAACCTCAAAAACCATACCCTATCCCGCAGCACATACCTATATAACCCATATATGGGAGTACCCCCCTCCGTGCCTAAACACAAACGAATGTAGGTTGGATGATTTTAATCGATCACTTGGGTCATGTTACTTTGTCTGTGTTATGGATGAAAGGGCAAGTTTTGCATCTTTTGCGCGTGCAGTTGAAGGTGCCAGGTGATTCGTTTGATTTCAGTGTTCTTCTAATTAATTAAAAAGTCGCTTACGTTTTTGTTACGTTTAAATGAGATGAGTGGAAGATTCTACCTGTTTCGTTGTCATTCTGAAGTAACTTGAAGTTCTTCAGAATGATATTCTTGACAGGGAGGTTGAGTGGGTGAAGAGTGAGTGTGAACTGTATTCGCTGGTTTTCTTCCTTTTGTGACGTTTGTGGCGCTGTCTGTTGGTCAGTTGTTTGAGAACGTTGTTGACCTGCATGTCTTCACAACTGACTCAGGGAAGCCACGGTTCTTGAAGAACTGGAGCATTTCCTCTGATTTGCTGGAAACGTCAAACTCGTCATTACATATGGAAATATACACCCAGCATTGAAGTATACTTGGCAAATTTCAGAAACCTCAATAGCTTTTCTCGACATCAACGTTTTAATTCACAACAACGGCCTATCAACTGGTGTGTATTACAGACCTACAGACTCTCACTCGTCCTCTCACCCAACCCATGTTAAAAATTCCATTCCACCGATGTGCCACCGACGGTTGACCGAGACGTAATGATCGACCTGTCGGCGGGTCATTGACTAAGATATCGACCGAGTGGCGACCAATAGTGGCGACCGCAGATCGACCAAATAAAAAAAGGTGTCGACCGAGATTAGACCGACATGTCGACCGAGTATCGACCGACATGTCGACGGAGTATCGACCAACTTGCGACCGAGGCACATGCAGGTCAACAACGTACGTGCTCAAACAACTGACCAACAGTCAGCGCCACAAACGTCACAAAAGGAAGAGAACCAAAACACCCCTCTGTAACAGACCCAGTGGAATCTTTATCTTCACCGGGTTTTCGGAAAAACGTCACTGGGTTGGCTAATTTCCCACTGGGTCGGCTTATTTTCGGGTTGTTTTTTTTTCATAACTTTATTCGATACAAAAATGGCCAGTTGTCGAAAATGAGGGGTTTTCTATTGTTTTTCCATTATCCCCTTCCCCGCAAGTGGCTGCTTTATAGTGGCTAAACTGAAGGAACTGTCTTAGTCCAGGGAGGAAAGAGGATTATCGCACGCATAGTGTAAACTAAGTTAGCAAAGTTACTGCGAGAATCAATGTGGGATCACTAACCTTCTTGAGACTTACAAAGGTCAGAAAACGGCCATCAAACCCATCGTAAACAAGCAATGATGTCTTGATATCTGTTCCCTCTGCCTCGTCTTTGCCTACGATCTTGATATACCACAGTCTCTAGCTGAGAAGAAAACAAACCAGGTGTTCGCAAGGTGGCACTGGCAGCACTCGAAACGGTTTCAACTTGCAATGTTACTGTACAATCTTGGCGACTCTTCAGAAAAAAGACAAACGATTCCGATGTCGCTGAGCTCAAAGTAACTTTGCTGTCGCTGTGATTATAATAAAGCTGTGCATTCGTTCGAGAAGCCGAGCAAGCATTTAACACTTTCGTCTTAAATAAAGCAAAAGCATTTACTGACTTTACAGAAAACAAAAATGGAATGAAGCTGTCACTATTGTCTTTTCTCACAAGAGCAGTATAAACTGGCTCATTTTTCTCATCACCTTTGGAAGCGTGGCGATCCTTCCTTCCAGACTTGCGCCGGTAGGTTTTACGCATTTTACTTTGGCTGAATTTCATCTTCTTATTTTCCACCTCCCGAACATATTTGCTTCGCTTTCCACGTCGACTTCGAGTGCAATAATCATCAATATCAGAGTCCGAAGAGGACGAATCGCTTTCGGTTCCACTGCTGGAAGAACTGCCAGTAGATTCCGCCATCTTTGACATGTTGTTCGATCGGCACCAGTCCTACGACTGAGTTGAGTGTCACATGATTCAAATCAGGAGGCTTTTCCCGCCCTGGTTCAAATATATCGCGCAGTTTTTACTCCTCCTAGAATTTTTTTTATAAACGGGCTTTGGATTTCGACTATTGTAGTAGCTGTTAATGTATTTTTATTATTTTTATTTTTTTGTTTGTTTGCAAAAATACGCTGGGTATGTAAGGTCACACCACACAATCGCTGGGGAAGCATGAAAACAGCCGGGTAAAATCAGAATATTCGCTTGGTACTGGGGAGACTAAATTTCCACTGGGTAGGGGAAAATAATCCACTGGGTTGGGTTCCACTGGGTCTGTTACAGAGGGGTGTACCAAAGAATACCGTTCACACTCAACGCCTTTTCACTCAGAAAAATGCTGAATATAACTTGAGAAACTTAAAAGGTAAACTTATTCTGCCCAAGCCAAATACTAATTATTTGAAACGAAGTTTCTCTTATGGCGGGGCTTGTTTGTGGAACAGTTTGCCCTCGGAATACTTAAGAAATGCTGACTCTATTGCGCAGTTCAAGCGTACAATCAAGCAGGTATCTGACCTATCGCATTCCCACGCGGCAATCATGTAAAACAGTTGTAAAGCGTTTTTTACTTTTTTTTAGCTTAACTGATGATTTTCTGTATTTAAATAAAGTTTACTTACTTGCTTAGTTACTTACTTACTTACTTACTTACCCATATATCGACCTGAGAGTCGGTGTAGACTGTAGACCGAGAGTCGGTCGACAGGTGCCTTATATACTCGTGATCCACCTAATTTACGTCGCCCCAGCATCCGAGTTGTGTCGTCCCAACATCGAAATTGTGTCGCCCCATAGAAGTAAAGAAACTTAAACTGTGTACTGTGCAGTTTAACAATTTACCACTTTCGAACGATCGTTCAAACATGAACAGTTCGTCTTCAGGATTTTTTGCCCTAGTTTGAAATAAAGCATGCTAAAAATGAAGCCGTGTAACATTTAACTATCCTTACTTTCGTGTTTTTTTATATTAAAA
Organism: Ricordea florida; assembly: GCA_949710005.1. Classification (NCBI taxonomy): domain Eukaryota; kingdom Metazoa; phylum Cnidaria; class Anthozoa; order Corallimorpharia; family Ricordeidae; genus Ricordea; species Ricordea florida. The sequence continues at coordinate 1,052,623 of OX453282.1, read as the reverse complement.
AGAGCTTAGGTAGAGGAAAGGATAATCAAAGAACTTCACTAAACGGTTTGATGAATAACCCCGGCCGCTATCTTGGAAAACTTGGTAACCAAAGTATGAATTAATGTTTGCCAGGTTACTAAGCTTCAGCGCTGAGTCGCATCATATCGGATTGATTAGTTGCGCAGACGCCATGGTGGAAACTCGTAGAATGCGAGAACAATTTGAGAGCTTGGAAGTTGTAGTGTAATGATCGAATAAACGAATGAGTCCATCTTCAAGTTCTTTTTTTCTTTTATACAAGGCAGTAGGATCCAAATATCATTTGAGTTAGTTTTAAGTGCTTTGATTGGTTTGCTTATTTTTACTAAAGCAATTAAGTGAAATAAGAATTCTTTATAAACAATCAGATTTGGCTCCTATTGATAGCGGAGCCCCATAACTACCGTGCGAGGATAGAAATTGAGAAAACCATGCGTTTGAGTTTTCATGGTCATCGTGGCTAGCGGCATGGCTCGCGGGCGCGTGCGCCTAGCGACGACGACGACGTTGCCCCAGCATGGCGGCCATAGTCATCCGGGATATTTAGAAGGTCTTAAACCGAAACGAGGCTTTGTTTTTCGCGCAATGGCTCTTCCGTTGAGTCGCGAGCTAGATTTTTTTTTTTTGACGATTTATTTCAGCTATCGAATCTTCTTTAAGTAGTTGCGTACACCAGGCGTATTTAATAACTTTAGTGACAGCATTTTCAATGTGTGAGGGTCTGTGTGAGGAGCTCCGCTTTTAGGCTTGCCTAAATCTATTTAATATGTTAATTTAACTAGCCCGCCCACCCATGCACGAGAACTGATGTACTGTTTCCTCATAGGTCCCCATTAGTGATCTGTTGTTGTGTTTCTTTTCCATTTTCTAACTACCGAGGAGGTTTGCGTTCGCGCTGGCCTTCAGTCTAAGGTATTGCTTTTGGGAACGGAGAAAACTTATATCAGTTCCTGAAGGGCGTTGTACTTCGTAAGTCGTTCGAGTTAGTCGTTCGATGAATAGATTACAAACTTTTACTTCCCATAAGCGAAGTTACATGTTATAAGTCGTTAGAGTAAATATGGCGATCGATAAATCTTACAATATTTATATTTCGTTCGAGTTAATCGATCGGAGAATCTTACAAACTTTTACTTCGTAAGCGAAGTTTCATATAATCATAGCTCGAGGACAATCGATCGAAGAATGTTACCAACTTTTCCTTTTATTGATTGATAAATCTAGATCTTACAAACTTTTACTTCGTAAGCAGAGTTATGATTATATTATGTTATAACTTTGTTCGAGTTAATCGATCGGAGAATCTTAGAACCTTTTACTTCATAAGCGAATTAAGTTAAGTTAGGACGACACAACTTCGATGTTGAGTCGACGTAACTTGGAGCGACAAGGCAATGGGGCGAAGCAACCTGACAACACACAAACGAATTGTATGATAACAGTAATATTTTATTTACATTATCATACGGACTTACAGATTTACTTTGGTATATATTTTGATACAAAAAAATTGTGTATGAGTTCTATAGCTTAGCCTGCGAACGCAGACATTTTTCCAGTGCTCGATTTTCTAGAATCGAGTACCTGAAAAACTTGACGTCTGCGTTCGCAGGCTATTCTATAACTGGGCATGCAAAGTAAATTGCTAGTAACGAAATGCCCGCAAGGTTTTTTAGTGACACACTAGTCGATTAAAGTTGCAAACAACGGCAAACAAAACAAGAAAAGAGCAGAAGATTAAAATAATAACACATACACAAAAAATGATTGAAAGATATGACAAACCCATGGTACAGTTATTTATGTAGTATGTAGCAGGAAGAGAGAAAAAAACCGTGATTCAAGAAAAAAGGAACTCGAGGTCACGGGAATCGTCAGAATAAAGTCTGAGTCACGGGTGAAGAATTTTTGGCTTCCCACAAAGTAGTAATCCTACACCGCAGGCTATTTTGGATTCAGAGACTCTTGAGTTCACTGTTTCTAAGAGACGAAATCACTGCCCATAAACAATATCAACTGCATCACAACCGGACGCTGTTAAGAAATAGTACAAGCTCTTTGCGACTTGTTTCTCTTGTCGATTGTTGTTTAAATGTCTTCCGACGAAGAAACGATTCCAGACGAAGACGGTCTGCCATATCTCGGCGAATATGACGGTGAGAGGAATGAAAGAGATGAACGTCATGGATACGGCCGAACGAAGCTACCAAATGGCGACACTTACGAAGGATACTACGAAAATGGCAAGAGGCATGGCCAAGGTGTTTATAGGTAAATAAATTTGACAGCTTTTAGGAGTTATTTCAGTTGATATGACATTGAAAATGTGTAAGAGCTCCTGTTGATTTGTATTGTGTTTTTTCATGTATTCTGTCTGTTGCCCTTTTTTTGGTCAATCCGTGTAATTCAGCGCGACAGGCTAACAAAATGATTGTTACGAGACAGTTAACAATGAACACTGAATCCATATGTTGCGTTTATGTAATACTTTTATTCAAGAATCTCTGAAATACGGTTGATAGTAAGCCACTACTGTGTATTATGTCTGTAATATGATTTGTACAACACTGTTTGAACATGCCAACAATCGCCTCCTTATCTTATGATTCACGTGACGCTGATAGTAATTTGATCATTGCATGACTTTCTAGAGGTCTCTCTCTCTTCTCGAGTCGTTCAAGATCAAGATAACCATTAAAGCTTTGGACTGACTTCCTACGAGCTCTTGTGTGTCTCCTGACAGTAGGCAACAGCGCATGATACAAACACTAAACGATTGCAACGTATGCATTTGCAGTTTATCGTCATTTAAGGATGATGCTACAGGATAAAGAATTTAACGACAGCAAATTGTCAAAAATAAATTTGTCCCTTGTTTCTTGCAAAAAAAACAATGGAGAACGACAAGATATATTGTTTCCATAACTGAAAACAATAGCATGTTCAGCTTATCACGAATGTTCTCAGCTAAAATACTGACGACTTTACTTCGGTGCGGTACTAGTAGAAGGTGTTCAAGTTTGCGGTCTGCTCAAATGTGTATCATTTCTAACTCCAATTGATCGTTTTCAAGAAACTGTCAACCATTTGAGACAACCTTATACTAAGTAACGTAAGGCGTTTTCATTGAAAAGTATCGAAGAGTCACGTCACAGTTGGTTACGCTACGTCAGTCATATCAGTTGTTGCGAACACTCGAATTTTACGTGCGTGGAAGAAGCCATGGAAGCTCGCCCCTCCCACCCGCAAGGAAAGATGCAAAAAGAAGACTTATTGACCAGTGCTGGAAGATAATAATAATCCCCACGGTATCAACGAACGTTTCTCATTCATTTAATCATTCATCTAATTTATTCACCTCCATTCACACACTGCTATGGTTCCACCAATAGCATAGCTACAAACTTCTCTACATAAATTGTACGTAACCCAAAATCCTCTCATTCGCTCCGACGAAGCGAATTAGAGGATTGTGACGAAAGACTAACGCTCAAAACGTCAGCACCTCCCTTTTACCTTACGGTGATATAACGTACTTAATCCATTCGTTTCGTTATCCCAATTTCTTGTGTTTCAATTCCCCACCAACGCAGCACCAGTTTCTTTAGAAACTATCCCCACAATTATTGACCAGTGTATTAGACTTGAATGTTTCACTGATAGCCGAGAAAGAGAGAGACTGTTATGCAGTTGTATCTTTATATAATCAGTATTTTTAGTTGGGCCTAAGTGGTCCGAAGCGCTTTCTCTATTAAGCGACCACCCTTTGTGGAGGAGAAAGTGGTGGCATAAGAGAAAAATCACGAATTGGACAACTGGTCACCTAACAGAGAGTTTTTGAAATAGTGTTCGACTAAGAAGCGAAACAGTTCTTGTCAAGGAGGTCGCTTAAGGAACTGATCAGCGAAGTCGTCGTTTAACAGAGTGGTCATTAAGAGAGAGTCGACTGTATTTCAAGCAAACTTGTCACTGATCTACCTCAGTGAACTATGGAGAACTTTAACGCTTATAACTAACAATTATTCGCCGAAGGCGAAGTGATTATCGGTGAATATTTACCGATAATCACTTCGCCTTCGGCGAATAATTTTTTTAGTAGAAATACCCAGGTAATTATTTTTAAAAAAAGAAAAGAAAAAGCATTGTATAACACGAAAAAAATTTATTTCATCAGGAGCCCATTACTCCTGATTCATCAAAAGCACGCGATCGACTGGCGGCCATTTTTGTTCGTCGAGGTGATTGTCGGTGATAGCGAGCCAATCAGAGCGCGCGATTTTGTATAATCACCTGAATATTTACACTAATATCTTATAACCAACGGATAAGCACTGTACTAACATCCTTGCAATCATCTTTCTCTTAGGTTCAAAAATGGCGCCCGTTATATGGGTCATTACATAAAAGCTAAGAAGAACGGCCAGGGTGTTTTCCTGTACCCGGACGGCTCAAAATATGACGGTTTCTGGGTCAACGATCTCCGCAATGGGTGGGGTACCTACACCTATCCCAACGGTGACACTTACGAGGGGGAATGGGTGCAAGGTTTCCGGCAAGGCCAGGGAGTGTACACGTACAAAGACACAGGATCACGCTACGATGGTACGTGGTTCCAGGGTAAAATGCAAGAAAGAGGCCAGATTCTGCACTCCAACCACAGCTACATTGGAAATTTTGAAGATAATAAACCAAAAGGTCGAGGAAAATATCTGTTTAACGCTGGATGTGAACAGAAAGGGAAGTATGTGTGGATAGAGAATGAGAATGCAGGCGAACACGAGGAAGATGAGGTAGAGGTCGATGTAACACCCCTGTGGGTAGGAGAGGCAGTTTCAGACATTGGCACGCTGGAAGGCGTGGCTTATCCTTAGACCAGAAGTCCGCTCCATAAATAGATATCTGAGTGTCTCGTTTGAACTTGGACATCAGTTTACGTTATTATCTAAATTTAGAAAACAGATCCCTCCAAATAATGGCCAATTGCAGTGGACGTTATGTACATGACACTTCTTATCACCTCAAAACCCAAGGATCTCTTAAGGAACCGAGGATCGGCTTTTGAACGCAAAGCCGCCACATCTCTTACAAAACGTTCTAGCAGCGCTGTTCAAAAACAGATGATACCGTAAAGCGATTACACATCAATCAGTTTATTTTTTTGGTTTCAGACTTAGATATAGACTCACTGAAAAGAAAATTTAATTCAGGGCAACAAAACAGCGACATGGGCCTGCCTGCCTTACCGACCCAGTGAATGATGGCCACTCTTCAGTTTACTCCTTTTATTGGAAAGCTTATCTCATGTTGCACCCCTGACTGATCCCTTCCAAAGTAATGTTTGCTTGCCAAATATCGTATCTTCTTCCCCCTCCCTACCTAAAACAAAAAAGAAAGGAAGAAAGAAAACGGGCGATTGGAAACGAAAGATTCCATGGGGATAGCCAAAGCGCTGTTACGACTCACATGACCATTTTAGCTCAATGGTCAGTGTAAACCAGCCTGAAATAAGCAAACAGTGCCGCATCCTGCGAGATAACAGGCCGCGGAAAGCTATATTCAGTAGTAAGTGCACCACTTTATTGTAGTTTTAAAAAAACTATATAAGGCCTTGGATTTTTCGTCTCTTTATTCTACCAGTCTACAGCTTTTATATAAAAACTAAAAATTAAACAATGTACCTTTTCTTGTAAACGGTTTATTGCACTTCATTCCTCTGCTTTTCCGTGCAAACTGACTTGAGTTTAGGCAAAGTAAATATCTCACCGACGTCACTGGCATGACAAAAATATTTTCTTCAGTGAGCCTTACGTATGAGGTACGGTAACATCGTTTAATCTAAGGTGTTCGAAAAATACTTGCGCTCGAGCGACCCAGTAATGCGCAGGATCTATCTCGCATCTCCTCCACTCTTTTAGACATTCTTTCAGCATTTTCTCGCCTTCTTCAACCATTCCGCGTTGTACACAGGCTTCGGCCAAGAGTGCCTTAGGATGGTACGCGCCTGGGCTTATCATCAGATTCAAGTCAGTATGAGCTCTCATGAGTTGTTGCAACAGTCGCTGAGCCTGTCCGAAATTTCTTTGTGCGAGCAGTACATCCGCCAGCCATGTGCCCGCGCGTGGCCACGCACAGTGACCAGAGTCCTTGTATATCTTAAACGCCTTTCCACAATATTCAAACGCCGTATCAGTGTGTCCTAGATGTAGCTCTACAATTCCGTAAGTCATCATTACTCCAGCGGTAAATTTGTGCTGGTCTCCGTGAAGAGCTTTGTAAATTTGGAATGCGAGCTCATGTTGTCTTTTTGACTCCTGGAGATGCTGTTTTGTGTCCCTCGCTTGGGGTTGTGTGTAATATAAACCGAGGTACCAACGCAGGTGGACTTTACCCGTGTAATTGTAAACTTGTCCACGGATAAACGTTTCTGATGCTGCGCAGGATTCGGCGATGTCCCGAGCATCATCCAAGACCTTAATTGCCTCCTCGTTCTCCCATTGGTCGTGTAGAATAATTCCTAGGTTGCACAGCCTCTCAGCGACCTGAACATGTCTGTCACCGTACGCCCGCTTTGTCTCATCCACGCTTAAACGCATGTAATCCTTCGCCAGCCTCAGGTGGAAGCTTTCTCGATACGTAAAGGCCAGGACGTTCAGTAGGTGAGATCTGTCTATCGCCCATTCTGATCCTGCTTGCGATTCAGAGATTTTGTTGGCCTCCTCGAGAATCGAAATAGCCTTGTCCAGCTTGCCAGCTTCTCGCAGAGTATACCCCAAATCACAGAGCAAGCGATATGAGCCAAGATCGTAGAATCCCAGCTGTTTATTAATCGTATAAGCGCGTTCCAGTAAAGATACCCGATAGGAATCGGTTGCTCCAGCAACGTGGACAAGACCATCAGCAAGGCAAACAAGAGTTCGAACAAAAATCTTGTTTTGATGCCATTGGTTTTTTTCCATTATTTCGTAGAACTCTTTTAGGTGAGGACAAAGAAGAACTCGAATAGCTATGGCTTCTTGATCAAGGTCGGTCCTTCTTCGTTCGTAAGCTTCTTTTACTGTGTGTAAGGCTTCCTCAAATTTTTGTTTCTCGAAGGTGGCGGATGAGATGTCGCTGTGTGCGGACATTTCACTATCGCGAATTTCTTGTCTGAGTTGTAAAAATGCAAACCGCGTGACCTGATGAAGAGTAACAACTTCAATCCCTCTTTTCCCCGCTGTTGGATAAATCAGCAAGGAACATTTGGCTATTTTGGCCTTAACATCGTCTGGAACTATGGCATTAGTCACACGGAGGACGTAGTCGGCAACCGTATCTAGTGGAACAGGTTGAAGGGCACAGAACGACAGAAATGCGAAGGTTGCCCGAAGGATTTCATTACTTGCCGCCATGCGTCGGGCGGAGAATATAACCGCTGGTAGCATTGACTGTGGATAACAAGGATTGTGATGCGTAAATCCGGAATACTCAAGATACTCAAAGTATTTACGTAGATTCAAGTGATAGTTTTTCCACGTAAATTTCGCAGCTGGTCGATCCTCACACATTTGTCTCACATAGACCGCTGCGCAAGCAAGTGAGAGTGGGTAAAAATTCAATTCTTTAGCAACTTCCATGGCATCCTCGTTTGCACTCAATCCAGAAATTGTAGCCAGCAGCTTCAGTGCACTTCTCATTTCCATACCCGATGCCAGCGATAGGACTTGAGCGTGAGTGTGGCCCTTAGGTGCAATATCGCAATCTTGAGTAGTTACAAGCACAAAGCCATTCCCCCAGGGGCTGTTTTCCCCTGGGATTGGCCAAAACTCCCTTAAAGGGTTATTCATAGTTACATTGTCAACAATTAGCAGCCAGTTGGTCGTATTTTTTGCCAAAAGATTCCTTATGCCAGTCGAGCAACCTGCCAACCGCTCTAGCAGGCCTCCTTTTTCATTGCCTTCATCCTGAATTCCTAGCTTATTGTATAATTCCTTATAGGACTCTAAAAGTGACTCAGTGGTTTGCGCGCGGAGGGTAGCAACAATTCGGGCTTTCCCATCATCAAACTCTTCAGTATGCATCATGTAATCCTCACCAAACTGTCCCGCTAATTGTGTCTTTCCACACCCAGGGGGACCCGTCAAGTACACTGCAGAGACAGTCGCAAAAGTTGTGTTTTGCCTCAGGTCCCTGTAAATCTTCTTGATCGCGTCTATTTCTTTTTCTCGTCGCTGCGTCTCATGAAAAGGTTTACCGGGAAGAATCTTGATGGAGGGAAGAGCTCTTTTTGCTGGGGAAACAAAGGAGTCAGTGGATTCGAAGTGTATGCAAGCTAACGAACCTATGATGGACTCCCACCCTACAGCCCCCACCCCCACCCTCGCAGATTACTGATCAACCCTTTCAGCTTGTTTGTTCAGACAATTTGGTGTTCCTTAGAACGTTGTTCTTTTGTTCCGTATAGTAATAAAATAAGTTTTAATTCGCACAAAATATGCCATACCAGGAGCCCATCAATGGGCTCCTGGCCATACATAAGATAATAATAATAATAACAATAATAATAATGATACTGAAACTGATAATTAACAATTAGACCCGCAGCCCGCAAGGGCTACGGGTCAATAGCCCATGAGGCGAAGCCGAATGGGCTATTAATCCGTAGCCCTTGAGGGCGAAGGGTCTAATTGTTTTAGTATCACCCAACTAGTCGGACAGCAAAAGCAATAATAAAGTTAGCAAATGCAAGTTGAAGAATAAAACAAAAGAAAGCGCCACGAATTTCGCTACTCGAGGACTATTACTAATAGACCACTAGCAGCGTAGCCAATCAGATTGCGGCATTTGCATTAGTCCACTAGTTGGGTGATACTAATGACAATTATGATGATCGATGATGATGATAATAATAATAATAATAGTAATAATAATAAAGAACTTTATTTGATTGTCAACTGTATCTGATCATGAAGTTTCATGACCATTAATTGACGGCTGCTGCCTGTAGTACGTACAAACTTCATTTACATGCTCCACCAGTCCCAAGAGCTCACCTTCTCCAGGGCGTTGGCCATGTTCAAGGGACAGATTTTGTGTTTCTCTTTCTACCTCCACAACTGCAAATATAAACAACGAGCAATTAATGTATATAAGAGCGGTTTTCGAAAAATTGTTGTAAAGCCAAATCCAAAAATTTAATTTCAAAAAAATAAATGGTATTTAAGATTGCGATACACGCGTAGGAACTTGACGTTTTCATTAAAAAGTTCTCTTGTTAAATACTCATCTTTCATGCAATGGGCTAACTTACGTTCATCATAGCAGTACTGTTCTACCAAGTCGTGTCTCGATACTGCCTTGTGATCAAGCGCCTTTGCCAACACTTTGTATGTAGCCCCAGATCCTTGGGCTTCCTTCCATCTTCTGAACATGGCATAGCTTTTATCCAGAGCATTTTGATAGTCTGTTGTTATTTCATCAAGGTCAGCATCTTTTAAGCCCAGTAACAGACCGAGCGGCCTCCACTTTGCAACTAATTGTTGTGCCAAACACAGGAGTTCGTCAACGGTTGGTGTTCCTTCTTTGCAGTGCATTGATAATTCCTACTGTTAAACATGCAAATTGAAAAATTAAATATCTGGGCAACTATGCACCTACCCGTTCCCTAACCCAACAAGTTATAATAAGACAAAAGTTAGCGTTAATGTTGCGTTAGGGGAGGGGTAGGTGTACAGTTGCCCAGATACTTACATTGATCCCAATAAGTTAAATAGTGTCATTGCCTCTTGTTAAGGATGGCACGCTTACGTTAAGTCAGCTAAATACCTTTATATTTAAGAGATAAATTATCTGAACAAACAGAATTTTTGAGAATGTGATTCAAAAGTCAATATCGTTCCGAAGGAGTTTCAGTGACAGTGGGGAAAAAGTCCCTACAATCTCGGTCGGCCCCGGCTATCTATCTTTGTACATGATATTCCATAGAAAGAGACCAAGACAATATGTATCAAAGCCGAAAACAAAACCAATGGTATTGAATAGGATTTGACCTTTCTCAGTATGCAAATGAGTAGTGTAGCTAGTGTGTCAGGTCTGACTTCGGTAAGGACTACGTTTTGCTTTACATTTGTAGCAACTTTTTGTTCAGTCTTGGAAAAGAAAAGTCTGAGCTAGATCTTATTGTCCTTTTTAAGAGGGTGGGGGAGGAGGAACTCATGATAAAACCTTCTTACTTACTGCAGCGTTACTGTTGTATACCTTCATCCCCAGGAGTTCTAAATTTCACACGTGCAAATTAGTTAGTTGGTGAAGCCCAACAAAGTGGCTTGTGGCTTCTCTCGGTTCTTTCCTATCAGCAATGTCCGCAGCACAAGTCATAGTACTTACTAAACAGTTTGTCTAGCACTCTGCTTGATTCTATTACAATTTATTTTATGGACGAAAGCAGGTTGGCCTTCTTCATCGAGCGACTTCATCAGTGAACGCGCACGATTCAAAATTAACGGGTGAAAATGATAACCATTACTTCTGACCGAAAAGATCAGGTACTGACATTGCATTTCACGAAGAAGATCGTTTCAAGCAATTTTAGTACGGAGATGACATCGAGCAATCAATGCTCTTACATCAGAGCGATATATCAGGGACGGCGGAGCCGGGGGGGCTGGGGGGGCTTTAGCCCCCCCACTTTTGAGGAGGATGACATTTTATTTTGTTTAAGCTACAGCTTTATATAAGCCTCGTCGGAAACTTTTCGCGTTTACGTATTTTTAACATATTCTCAGCGTGTGCTTCCTTCCCACAGACGGGAAGCTTGTGTCCAAAAACCGCAGGTTAGCATTGGAGACCGGAAGGCTGAGAAATAACCTCCAAAATATTGCTGTAAGCATTAAAAGTACCTTTCATTTTACGCTTTATCCAGGCTAATTATTGCAAGAAGTATGTCGCGGAGAATGTTGTAAATACGATTTCCGAGACTCTAGATTTCAAAATTTTCTGGGGGAGGATGCCCCCAGACCCCCCTACCAACTCGCGCCTCCGGCGCTCGTTTTCAGCCCCCCCACTTCAAAATACGCCCCGCCGTCCCTGTATATGTAGTAGTTATTTGTGCATCTCTCTCAGACCGTACTAATTGCTGGGGAAATAATAGCATATGGTTTCTGATGTTTGTCCTTCCGTTTCCGCGGAGTTCGTAAAATCCATCGAATTCTATTCACAGCATCACAGCTATTTTGCCCTCAAACTGAATCATATTAAAACATGAATGAAGTGGAGATTTATAATGGAAAGAACGCAATAAATTTCGGCACTGAAAGTTTTTCAAGTATTTGCCTGACGTGGCTAGTTTCTGAGTCAAGAGTAGTCACGCGTCGATAAGAAATTGAAGAGCCAAAATTGGCGCTCTATATCAAAACAGATGGTCATGTTTTTAGTGATATCAGCATGATATAGCACTATGGCCCTTTGTCGTACGTTGTACCTGAGCGCGATGTTGAGTGTTGGGATTATAATTGTTTATCGTGGGTTTACTTTCGTTGTCTTACCTCAGATCGATCTTGAGCAAGTGGTTGTTTTGTTCAGTTACTGTGTCCCAACTCTCGCTTATCCTACTTTCACTGTTATTGAAGAAGCGACTTTCTTTCCCTTCAGTTGACGATACATGCATCTCGATACCGTCTCGAACTTTGTCTTCTTCGCCTTGAGGGAAATTTCCCGGAATTAATTGCAACAATTAATGCACGTGCACGGTTCAGCCGTTCTCTGGAGGTGAAATCAGAAGTGAAAGCTTAGCAACGAATCCTTTTCTTAGTTTCAGCCAATAGACATATTATTGTAGAACCTCTTACTTTCAATTTTGGAATACTGAACACAGTCGTCTCTAAAAAATTCCAAGAACTTAATTATAAACTAATTTGAAAATCTCATGGACTTTGCACTGACTTCCCTTCTTCTTCCGGTTCAGTTGCCTTGTTTCCAGTCCTGCTTCAATCGAAGATTCATGTACCATTGACGGGTAAAATTCCTGGCAAATTTCAAAGACTTATTTAAGGATCTCATTAGGGAAAATAAGCATAAAAGGGAATATCTCTCAGTAAAATGAAAAGAAAACAAACCGATTAATTACGAGGCCACTGGTAAGATGATGTAATAAAGAATATCTTAGTGTTTTTTGATCAAAATAGTTCAAATTATAATACAATACAATACAATACAATACTTTATTTAAAGTGGGAAACATGCTTAGCTGGAATAGCTAGTTTACAGATGTTCCACTAAAATAACAGATAAAAGAAAACTAAAATAGAAACTATGAGAATGTGAAAATATATAATCTAAATCTAAAATGTCTACTATGTTAAGAATGTTATATAAAAAAAAAAAAAATTTACATCTACTCGGCTAAAAAGTTTAAAAATTTACAGTACGTATCCTTCGGACAAATTCATTTTTACCAGCCGTGGCCCTGATTTCATTTGGTAGGTCGTTCCATATTTTTGTAGCAAAGTAGCGCCATGACTTTAGTCCGTACTTGGTGGTATTTACTTTTGGCAAGGCCAGCATATTTTCACCTCTAAGATTGTAACTACAACTTCTTAATGAGACTAGGTTCTTAATGCTGGGTGGGGCTTTGTTACTTAGGCAGTTATTTATAGTACATAACATGTCTTGAATTCGCCTATTCTGCAGTGTCTGGGAACTCATTCGTTTCAACAGTTGTTCGTATGACGATATCTTATCTTTAAAAACATAACGTAATGCCCGTTCATTGACTTTTTCCAGTTTTCTGGTGTTTCTTTTCTCGCAGTGGTACCAGACTTGAGAACAGTAATAAAAATGTGGTAAAATGAAAGAACGATACAGCAACTGTTTTGTTTTTAACGGTAAAATGTTCTTCAGTCTATTAAGAGCGTTAACTTGACTGCTGACTTTTCGACATATGATAGCAACATGGGCGTCGAACTTTAATTTACTATCCAATGTCACCCCTAATAGGCTAATCTGGTCCTTAATGGGAATGTTAATATCGCCGGATTTAAGGCTGATTTCTTGAGAGTTGTTTCCGAGAACTATGGCTTGATACTTGTCCGGGTTTGCTTTGATACCATTTTCTTTGAACCACGTAGCTGCATTGTCTAGGTCTTGGTTAACAGCTAATTCGACAGCCCCAGGGCTAGCGTGGGAATGGTAGATCTTGGTGTCATCGGCATAACTTAACAGCTTACACTCCCTTATCGCATATATCATATCGTTCATAAATATGTTGAACAGCAATGGCCCAAGAATGGATCCTTGTGGCACGCCTCTAGAAACCTCTTTCCATGCTGAATAAGTACCGCTCAATTTTACCCTTTGAAAGTGTGATGTTAAATAACTGCGCAAAAGCTCCAATGATGTATCATCCATTCCATAAAACTTTAGTTTATCCAGAATCAGGTCGTGGGGCAGGCAATCAAACGCCTTACTGAGATCGATTGCCGCTGCTCCAATTACCTCGCGTTTATCTAATTGTTCCTTCCACTGCTCTGTGAGGGTCAGCAACGCCGCAGGACAACCATAAAAACATAATAGATCGGCTTAGGAATTGAGTATCTTTTTCAATTCCTAGAAATTTGGGCGATGAAATGCGTTCCTCGAGAGAGAGACCTTTTGTCAACCGTTTTCGGCCGCGGAAAACTGGTGAATAAGAAGTTCCGAATATTTCTCGAAGTGTTACGAAAATGGTACGAGTATTTACGAATGCAACAAGTATACACAACCAGATGACCAGCTGAAAAATGGCGGCCGAGTATCCAAGGCCAGCTGAATCTTTACGCCATTTAGCAATCTCGCTTGCAGCTCTGGATCCAGCACCATGGGACAAGGTAGGACGCTAGTAGACTTTGTCCATCTAGTTCTTCTTGAATTGTAAAGGACGGTAAGTCCCCAAGTTAGCAAAGTGAGGTTTTCTGTTTACTTTGTAGTCTACTTAATAATTCCTCGGTCTTGTCAAAATGTAGCTAGTGAGATGAGAAGTGCAGCCATTCAAAAGTACTGAAATTGTTTCTGGAGTGATCAATCAAAAACGTATATTTTGTACATCATTATGGCTTTGGTTTGTAAATAGTCGTAATTTATGAGGCTGTAGGCCCAGATCACAACACCGACAGTTTATATAGTTCCCCTTACTTTCGTCAGCCAAATCTGTCAGTGCAGAACACGTAGAGAGTGAAGACTTGATCCATTATCTACATTATCAGCAGATGTTGTTAGATCGGCATCTTATCCAGTATTTATCCAAAGCGTGGTTACTACTTTAACATTAATTTAATTCCTCGTTTATTTTCATGTAATTTGTAATTTCAGACCATGTAACTTTAATAATTGTTACTTTACCATGTTTATACTACTACATGAGAAATTTCTGTAATTTGATTGGCTAAGAGCAGTGGTATTTCTGCTTAATTTGAAATACCTACATGTGAAAATTACAAACCTCTTGCAAGTAGTAGTATAAGCAGATAATAGCATGATTTGTACGTGATATTTGGCATAAATACCACTCGAGATATTTCGAAATTGTCTCAAATTTCACTCACCTAATGGCTCTTGAAATTACGTACAACAATTTTGAAATATCCCTCGTGGTATTTATATCAAATATCACTACAAACCATGCTAATATCTATACAAATTGAACGACTGCTGGTCGCTCCATTGCCGGATTAGCATTTGTAAATGCCTGTGGCAATTACCTTCATTAAAGATTAAAGAAGTTCTATGCATGTTTAATTTGTAAGAGATTTGCTGATCAGTATGAAGGCCGATATTTCAGCTGAGTTAGGAAGAAGAATATCTGGATGAAGATGGGTTCATATCCAGTAGTGAATTCAATAAAAAAATACATGTGTAGCTATTGTTTCAGAGTTTTAAAACAATAGCTACACTTGTAAATTACAATTGTAAGAGTTTCATTGAACTGACTCCAGTAAGCACTACGTAACAGTATCAATCAATCAGTCAAGTTATTTATTGTCGATAACGTGGGGAGTGGTTGCCCAATCTCACGAGCCAGGGGCTCATGTAAGAAACGCTTGACATATATACCTAATTACAACTACATGTACAAGGGCCTGACCACAACACCGGGTTCTACATCCCCTACTCTTCGCGAACAGTGTGTGGGACCGTTCTTTAACGTCCCAGAAAGTTATTACAAACAAGGGCTGTGAGACGGGACCTACAGTTTATCGTCCTTATCCGAGAAGACTAGAAAGTCTAACCATTTACAGATGTCATTGCAAAGGCAGCACTTTCTCCTCAGTTTTTTTTAAAGACCTTGAGTGATGGTCCGGCCGAGGTTCGAACCCACGACCTCCCGCACGATAGTCCAGTGCTCTACCAACTGAGCTAACCGGTCGGCGGTACATTTTGAAAAGAAATTTAGCTGGTATAAACTGATAGCAGTGCAGTTTGAGGTAAATTCACAGAAAACATTGTTTCCAGTTGGATTAATCATATAGTTTAGTCAAAGTTGTAATGATATTGTACCATATTGCTTCTGTAAAACCTTGCTGGCCTGCAAAGCATACTGTTGATTTCTTTTTATGCAATGATTGTTTTATTCAGGATTGCAGCAAAGACCTTTATCTACCAGGTCTCAAATAAAACTTTTTTCCATCTTTTTTATTTATCTACTCAGGTTAAAAAGTTGACTCGTCTGTGTCCTGCTAATCCTTGTTCCCCATCTGATGTGTTTGTGTTTGACCAGCGATCCACTGATGGCATTTTGGCCCTGGGGCTTTTTGAATTGCGTTCTAACCTGCAGTATAAAGACAAAATAATGCCTTATTTAATAGCAGTGTTAAGAGGACTTCCATCTGCTAAATGGCTAGAATCTAGGGAGTTGCAGCCGTTGTATAAGAGTCCTTTTGCTGGAGAGTTTGCATTCTGTTTTGTGACGCTCATGAGTGGTTTGGCGGCAAAGGATAACAGTCTGGATGGTGACATAATCAAGCTGCAGCTTGTTGTATTTGATTCCTTGGTAGAAAGCTGTTGCGCCCATAAAGAGCTGTCAGATCTGAAAAAATGTAAGTTCCTAAAATAATGGTGACTGCAAGCAAAAGCTAGCCTTTTAAGCCAAAAGGAGTTTACATAAAGGTAATTAAACGTAGTAGTACTAAGTAGAGATTCCCAAAGGTAAAGGTTCTTTCAAAAGTTATTACTGTAGCTGCTGTGAAAAGTAGAGATGGACCTATACAGAGCTTTTTTATGTGAGCTATTATCAGCAGTCAGTGCCAAACATCAAACCAGTATCAAAAGGGTATTTTCTGATGTAGATTCTAAACTCAGATGAAACAGTTAATATTTTTTTGTACTGTAACATTATTTAAATGAGATTTTACTGTCACGCCAGCAAAATATAGTTAATGGAGCGTGACGTACGTTCTGAATAAGCCATTCATGGCGGCATCACTTTCTATAGAGCTATTGAGCAGTTATATTCCAAAGGTCAATAAACTGTAAGCGTTATTGTAGCTAAACCTAAAACATTGTAGCTTTGTTATCTTCTGAGTTATAACGTACCATAGCATTGGTGCAAAGCATTAAAGCACTATTCATGTTTAAGATGTTACACGTGTTAGGGTAAGCTGTTCGGTAGTACAGCTTTTGCTACTGGCTTGCAAGCAGACGAACATCTCCGTATAAAAGCTCGGAAAACTGTTCAGAGTCCATTCTGAGTTCGTCTAAGCAACGTAGCTATTACTTATTGTAAATCTATTGTTTAATTTTCCCTCCCTCCCTCCCTTTGGAGCCGAGGTTGGTCATGTCTTCCTGCATAATAAACAAGGGGTCACTCCTGTGTGGTGCGGTTAAGTCTGCGCAGCGACTTCCCCCAAGCTTGTTGTTGTTTCATCGCCTTTGAACAGAGCTTGCTAACCGATACTCTTGTCCGATCCAGCACGCGCTGTCTGTCATTCAGCTCGTAGTGCTGGGGAGATAAGTGAGGTTGTTTTGTCACGCTACCGCCGGAAGTCGCATGGGCTAACCAAACGCAAGGCAGTGTTCCCCCATTAACGGCGTCACAAGTTGTTTGTATTTGAGTAATAGCTCTGGTTCAATGGCAAGTCGCCATGGTTAACTTACCTTCGCTAGGAACAACGACATTAACAGTATTTAGGCAGAACTCATTTGCAGTCATTTGGAACCCTGGTTCAAAATCTTAGGGCTTATAAAAGCTTAGTCTTGGATGCTTGTTTTGCAGTCTTGGTTGTATGTAAAGATTCAGATCCCCTTGATGCTAGTTTTGTACATTTGAAAACTGTTCACTTAAAACAATGTCCATGAATTGTTTAATATGACTTTAAGTGTATGTTTCCAGTGGCAGACACCTCACACCTGTTGGGTGTGTGCAACTGAATGCTGGCCTTATTGTTCACTCATAGTAAACCTGTGTCGGACTACTGTTCCCCTCCTCCTTGGTGTTGCCCAAGCCCTGGGTGTTTCCAGTGTGTATGTGTCAGACCCCACACTCATCACGCAGTTGTTGTTTCCAACACACTCTGGTCAGGCTGCTCCTCAGGAGCCCCAGCTGTCGAGAGCCTTGAGTCGTGCAGCCCCTCGACGATTTCTGAGCTTCCCACATAGCAGGAGAGATGCCAGCTATCATTTTACAGATGCACAGTTGAGCAGTATCATAACCCAGGTTTGGTAATTTTAGTTACTTGATATATAAAATTTTAATTCATTTGGCAAGTTAGGCATTTCATCATGGAGGTCAGAAAGTGTTGTTTCAAATATAAAGGCCCAGGGTTTGAAACCGCAGATTGCATTGCGTTGTTTTCTTAGACACTTCACTCCCTCGCTCTCCCTAGATGTATAAATCATTATGTGGCAACATAGTGCTGAACTAGCATCCCATTCAGGAGATAGGGGATGGTTGTGGCATCAGTAACTGTACTCTTAGGTACCTATTTCTTTCCAGTGAATCAAGTATAAGCTTAAGCCCTGAACCTTGCAGGCCTCGTGCACATGTACCTTTACCTGCACACTGGCACACTGTATTTCATAGTACATAAGTTAACATTTATTTCTAAAATCTACAGCACATTAGTTGATGTCCTAGCTTGTGTGTGGTCTTTATTTTTCTAATAGACCTGTAATGGAATATCTGTGAGTTTTAAACTAAGGTAGCTGTAATTGTACTGTATTAATTGTGTTAACTTTCGTAGTGGTGCATAGCAGGTTCATTAATTTGCATTTCTGAAGTTTTGTGTTCTCTGTGAAACAGGTTGAAAAGTTGCTCAGTAGTGCAGTGCTTCAGAGTTTGGACTGTGTACTGTCAGACTGTATTCAGGTGTGTTCATGTACATGTAATATACATGTATCAAACACAACATGAAGTGTTTCATCACATATCAAACACCAAGATGAGAGCTGAAAATAGGACACAAGGCAGAAAATTTTCAAAAACATTCTATGTGTTTGTTATATGATGAAACACCTGTATTGAGTGTTTAATATTTATCTAGCTTCTCAGACAAAGTTATTTAGAAGGAGAAATTAATGATGCAAAAACGAGCCATGTTTCATCAGATATCCAAACACATCACAGTGTCTGATTTCCTTTGTCTTTTGCTCATGCATTATTGATGAGTTTGAGAAGTTACCGTGACATTCAACGTTATATTTAGTTAACAGTGTGGGTTGTACTTAATACATCTTACCATATGTGACCCTCCACGGGAAAACAGGGAAAGTGGTGATGACACAGACACACGTGCAATGACACGGCGCACTAGGCATGCAGTGTGACACGGCTATGCACATAATTAATAACCAAAATAAAGAGTGTCACCGCAGCTTTTGTTTTGCACAACTTAACACGGTAAAGCTTTTGTCAAGGAGCGTGTCCAGTATCACATTTAGCCAGCGATTTAACTCTGTAACAATGTTTGATATGACATGGTAGTTCGCAGAAACGTACTTGAAAACTCAGCACAGAACAACTTCATTATCAGAACAGAAGCAGGTCCTCACAAATTTTTAACTGGAAAATTAAATTATTTTTTATACAATGGGAAGAAACATTGAGGTACCAACTTAAACAATTGTGATTGCAAATTTCAACACCATATCATGTGTCATTATGGAGGCACAGTAGTGTAGTGGTTAGCGTGTCGGACTTCCGAGCAGGAGGTTTGGAGTTCGAGCCCTGGTGCTGGCACTGTATTGTTTCCTTAGACAAGCAACTTTACTCCACACTGTCTCTCTCCACCCAGGTGTATAAATGGGTACCAGTGATACAATGCTGGGGGTAACTTGTGTTGTTTCCTTAGGGAACGCGTCCAAATATCGGCACTGGGTCATGCTGATGCCGATCAAATGGGTGCCGATTCCTTTCGATTCATTCGGTACCGATTTTATCGGTACCGATTGAAACGGAATCGGCAACGGGTCAAAAGTCTTCATCGGGCCAATTAACATAAGTTATCAAACAGTGACATATATTTGTCAGCGTTTATCAAGGGTTGAAATAGTCGGTCACGCTACGTTCAAATACTGAGTTTATGTAGTAAAAGCAAAACGTGATGCACAAACAGGCTGGGTAAGACCAACTGTTTATCGCTGCATGGTTTACGGTCGTTTCGCTACAAAGTCGTTTCGCTACTAGTCGTTTCGCTGCATATCGAGGTCGTTTCGCTACATTCCAAAGTCGATTTGCTGCACATAAAACCATAGTTAGTATGATAAAACAGTTTCCATTTGTCAAAAACACACGTTACACACATGAAGTTTTTTTTATCAGTGTAATTTTCACTCAGAAACAGGACACATTTATATAGAACGCAGAATCACTCGGTTTGCCTATTCCCAGCGCAGCTACGAAGCGCATTCCGCAAACGCTATTCAGTGAGAAGAAAAGCAAACTATTAAACACAGTAGTTCACCTCTGCATCTACAAGAACTGTCCGAATGAGACTTTTATTGATAACTGTCCACAAATAACAAGTTTCGTTCGGGCAACATAACTCGAGAATTCGGATGAAATCACGCGCGCTATATGAAGACGTTTCAGTCCGAAGCTTATATTTCATAAAACAACGTATATTTACAAGACGTTTACAAGAATTACAAGAAGTTGCAGCGAAACGACGCGTCCTTAGCAGCAAATAGACTTTTTTCATGTAGCGAAACGACCTCGATATGCAGCGAAACGACTAGTAGCGAAACGACTTTGTAGCGAAACGACTGTACACCTAAGCGATTACTGAATAGCCTTGAAGCAATCTTCGAACAAATTTTAACAGGCAAAAAAAAAACATCCACGAAAGTATTGCTATGATATTTTACAATGGAGAACAAAGCAAGTTGTAAAGATTGTTTTGAGCGAAGTGGCTCTTTCATTATTTGGTTTTGTGACACATTTACAGGATCACATTCTTATCAGATAAATATGATACCCCATTATTCACCGCGGAATGTATCTGACTCCGATTGAATCGGCAAAGTTTTTTGTCATATCAGAATCGGCATCTAGTGGCCACAAATCGGCACCGATTCCGAACCATCGGAAAATTGATCGGGTCCGATTCCGATGATCGGGTTGCCTATTTATATTTGGACGCGTTCGCTTAGACAAAAAACTTTACTTCACACTGTCTCTCTCCACCCAGGTGTATAAATGGGTACCAGTGGTACAATGCTGGGGGTGACCCCTGCAATGGACTAGCATCCCATCCAGGGGGGAATAACAATACTCCCAGGTGCTTCATGCCATTGAAACCAGGATAAGCTCTGGCCGTGTGGGCCTCAAGGCTCGTGTGCGTCTTTACTTTTACTATCATGTGACTAGTTTGTTTATAAAAGTGTGGGAATGGGCAGTCCTGATTGGTCAGTTTTGAAATCATCAAAACACTTTACAAATCTCTAACGCTCTAGACGGGACAGAAGATGAAGCATACTACTTAGAAGATTTCGTTTGAAGCAGGATGCACCGTGCAAATGGCTGCTGAAGTTTAGCAAATGAATGATTTAAACTTGATTGAATGTGTCGCCACTTTGGTATCTGTCTTTCTAATGCTATACTTGAAGGTTGCGTGACAGAGAGTTAGTTTCACCAGGTTAATCTTGAAATCTTGTGGGTGATGTTCACTAAAACTTTATAATGTTTAAGAAAATGTTGCTAAGATTTTTCCATGAAAGCCAAGGGAAGGTTAAAATGATTTTATCATACAAAAACAGAAGAGTCCAACAAATGAATATTAAAATTTTGATAAAATTAATTACCTAACCATGAGGTTTAAAAGGCAACCTTCAGTAATGCGAAGACAGCTGTTGCTGATGAATTAATTTAAACGGTCAAACACCAGGTCAGTTGTGCAATATAAATCCAGTACAGGAGTTTGTGCATTTTGACACAGCGTGCCATTTCCTTTGCGTGTCATTTTGCTTGGTGCTTTTGTTCTCTAACCCTGTCACACACCTTTGTTAGAATGAACATGTTCCTTTGTTTTTACCATGTGTTTTGAAACAAAAGAAGATTTTAATGAGCTGTACATCCTGACACTGCTAGCGCGTTACAAGAATTCTTTTTTGTTTAGCATGTTAAATTAGCGTACCTGTGTCATCACCTTTTTCCCTGTTTTCCCGTGGAGGGTCACATATTTTGATTTGCAAAATACAGATTGGAGCACTGTTAAGCAAGTTTCCTTTCCAGTCATTCAGTGAAGTTGTCACACTCTCTATGGTTACCTTGCTAAGGGACCTCTGTGAAAATACACCAGGTAATATTTCTTTAACAGTTATTTTTACAAACAGAAGTTACATACTGATTACTATAAATTATCACCACAGATGATAAGTATAAAAGGTAGAAAGAAAAAACAGAACTGTTTCATTGTTACCAGTTGAGAGTGCGATGCTTTAGTAGTGATCAGTCTTGAGCTTCTCCTCAGAGTAATATCAGCACAAAGTATTATGAACACTGTCAAGGAAACAGAAAGTGAAAACTGAGGAGCTTTCTAATCCGAGAAAATTAAATATTTCTGACAACCACAATTAGAGGACTATTTTATTAACGAACTAATGTGATCAAGACCTCTGGTTTGTCAGCAAAGCTTTTTTTTTTGTCAATTAAGGTGTCTCAACAAGTATCACTAGCCGTGCTCATAGTGTGGGGCAACAAGTCTTTGATGCTGTGAAAGCAGAATTTCAGAAGAAATCAGAAAGCAGTGTCAATTCACTCCCATGGAAGCTGCAAACAGTTTCTGCTAGTGTTGACTTGATGGTATGGACCACTGTCCATGATGAACAAGGTACCTTCTGTTACAGTGTATTATTACCCTAGATATTACCATTAACATTGACAAAGATGTGATAATGCTCAACACATGTTCTGATTGGCTGAGAAGCCTCAGTAGCTGTTTGCTGAGTTGACTGATTGAGTTGTTACTTGACTGATGTTTCACAACATCATTTCTTACTCTGTAACTTGCCATCATTTGTTTGTGATCATGACAAGTTATGCAACTGCTCTCTTTCAGATGGCGAACGACTTTCTCAGCTTATCTCTGAGTTCCTGTGCTCCAACATGGCTGCCTCTTTTGTGCAGTCTGATATATGCTTGTTTATTTGCTGTTTAGAAGGCCTTGGCACATTGGCTGAGAAATCTCCTTCATTAGCAAGGTACAAATTTTAGAAGTTCTGTTACTCAAGATGACTATCTCACAACAACACAGTGCTTGACCTTAAGGAGGAGTCCACTAGTCCTGGACTAGTGCAAAATGATTCTGGACTAGAAACTTAGAACCACAAGTCACAGGACTAGTAACTACTATTTAATTTGTAATGTTTAAAAAATAATAAAAGGTGAAAACAAAGAACACATGTGCTAAATGTTTTTTTTTTATGGGCTCCTTGCAATGTTTCGATCACGAATGATGTTAATCCGAGGTAAGAAGACTAAACAAGGCTGAGGTTGAGACCACGCTTTGAGGAACTCCCAGCCCACTAGGTTAGAGACCTATTTTTCTAGTTTGGGACTTGTGGTAGGTATATACATGAGATCTTTCCCAAATTTTCAGTTCAACTAGTCCTAGGGCCAGAGATTTGAAAAGTTAAGGTCAAGCACTGCAAGAACCAAACTGTCAAATCAAAACGTCATTTACATGTATCATGGTTTTGTTTTCAGAATTTTAACTAGTATTTGTCGGATAAAATTTATCTGTTTGACTATAAAAAGAGAAAATGCATAATAATTATTATACTCTTTCCTTCTGGAAATGATAATAAAATTGTAATAATTACTTTTAAGTTATTGTTATCAACTGCCAATAATAATTGTAGTGTTTGTTTGTTTTTCCAGCACTGTTCTCAGCTCATTGCAGGATTTCCTTCTCCGTCCTGCCCCTTTGCTGGTAAAACTATGTGGATCTACAAAGAATCCTACCAAAACCAACATAGTAATGACAGTTTCATCAGAGAAAGGTAGCAGTAGTGTTACATTGGGTCAGTCATCTTCTCTTAAAGATGCTGACAATTCTCCTTGTCAAAGAATCAGGATGGCCACTTTACAGAGTATTTGCAGGTCCACTCAAGTTTTTTTTATTTTTTTAGTTTATCGTTTCCAATCAACCAAAAAAGAACAGGATCAGTGTAAGTATTTGGGCAACTGTGCGCCTACCCCTCCCCTAACGCAACAAGTTATAATAAGTTAAAAAGTTAGAGTCAATGTTGGGTTAAGGGAGGGGTAGGTGCACAGTTGCCCAGATACTTACATTGATCCAAAGGGATCAAAGGAAATTTAAATTAAACATCTTTTTTAAACTTTTGTAGAGTTTACTGTAAGTTTAATTAATACTGTAAGTTTTGTTATGTTTTGTTAAGTTTTATTAAACATTTGCTCCGACAAAGGACTCGTGCTCGAAATGTCAGCACCTCCCTTTTATCTTATGGTGGTATAACTTACTTTATCAATTTGTTTGATTAACCCAATTTCTTGTGTTTTAATTAAACATATATTGATTATAATAATCATAGTACATGTTGATCTTTGTCCATGATGGGAATTTTCAACCCCAAAAAACTGATAAAATTTACACTAAATTTCTGCATGAAACTTTGTAGAGTTTTCAAGTAAATCTTAACTGATCACAATAATTTGCAATGGATTTAAGATGGCTATAAGAGTCTGTCTGAATATATGTGTTCCGTATTAGTGAATCACGCCTTGTACACTTTTCTCACTTCTTGTTTTGTTTTTCTTACTCATAGGGCCCTTAAATCTGGCCAAACATTGGATGAGAATTGTGTTCAGGCATTTCTAGCATCGTTAGCAAACAGACTGTATATTTCTGAGAGTAGTGATGGTTCATCAAGCCTTATTCCTACCAATGCCATCCTGACGCTTGGACATGTGGCTTTCACACTACATCATGTGTCAAAAACAACAGAGTCTGTGCTAATGATACTTCAACAGCGATTTTGCCATCCACCATCATATCTAGACCCTCTGATTGTTGAGCAACTTGGATATCTCATTCTCGCTGGATCGGTTGGTGTTGTTATCATTGTCATTATCATTATCACTATAATTATTGTTATTACTGTTGTTCTCATTGTTGTTATTCTCATTAAATCTTTAAGTCGTTGTTGGTTTGGTAAAGAGCTTTGTTATTGTGTTGCACCCTGTGGAACAAATGACAAAACAAACATTGTCTCTAACTGTAGATGCAAGTCAAGTCAGTTAATTTTTGTGAAGCCTATAGGAGCTGATATTTTACCAACTGTTCTTGACTTCTTAATGGATGATAATCTTTACTCTCTCATAGATTCACCTTTATACGTTTAGCCATAGTATCTTGATTTTGCATATAATAGACATTCAGTCTCGGTATCTTTTCAATATTCAGTTCTGCCCAAGGGATAGTATATTTTTAATGACCTTGGAACTTTATTAACCAGGGTTTGTTTAATAATGGACTTAACAGGAAGATTGCTACCAGCAAGTGATGGGAATGTTTATGAAGATCACAGTAGATGCAGGTTCTATGGCTTACTCTCCAGAACCCTCAATAAATGACAAAACAGAAGGATACAGGTGAGTTCTAATTAACTTCATGTGATATTAATTTTTTACCACAACAATTGCTTTTATATCTCACAGCAAACTGTATGTGATATTAATTTTAGCTGAAATCACCAGGTTTGTCTATTGCTAAACACAGATACAGTATTTACCTACTGCCAAGATATATTGGTATTATTGTTATTAATTGCTAATTGCTGCCTGGTTTAGCTCAGTTGGTAGAGCACTGGACTATCATGTGGGAGGTCGTAGGTTCAAACCTCAGCCGGACCATTTCTCAGGGTCTTTAAATTACTAAGGAGAAAGTGCTGCCTTTGCAGTGACATCTTTAAATGGTTAGACTTTCCAGTCTTCTTGGATAAGAACGATAAACCATAGGTCCCGTCTCTTTTTTTGTGACATTATAGAACCCCCATAGTGTTTGTGGAGAGTAGGGGATGTAGAACCCGGTGTTGTGGTCTGTACCTTGGGCTTGTAACTTGTAAGGCACAGTTGTATATTTACACAGGGATGTAGATACATATTTTAACAGGCGGAAATGTTGATATCATAGGCGGGTATGATGAGGGTCAGTAGTTCATGTATGACCCAAAGACCCCATGAAATGTCCTCAGCTACTACAATTACTACACTTTATACAGCTTCTTCACTTACTACAGCTACTCTAGGCATAGAAGTAACTGTAGTGAATTTAACAAAGTGAAGTAGCTGTATAAAGTGTAGTAATTGTAGTAGCTCAGGACATTTCATGGGGTCTTTGGGTCATACATGAACTACTCATGATGAGCCATAGGCTCATTTTATCGTGCCATTGGGATGATACATCTAGGGGGGTCCAGAAATTTTGGTTTGGAAATCTAGACTCTCGGAAAAAATGCTCTCCTTCATTTTAGGTGCAAAATTGATCCCCTTTGGAACTTTTCCCAGTAAATTCGCGATTTCGCATTCATTAGTTTGTTTACATAAAGTAAAAATACTGCTGACACAACCGGTAGAGCCTGCAAACAGCAACTTAATGCGATCGTTCGAACTCAGCAAAATGGAGTGTTACGTTCAGTTGACTGAAGTAAAAGAGAAACAATGGTGCAAGTACATGAATAAATTCATGAAATTCCCCTGGAAACATTAAGGAGAGAGAATAAGTCCTTTTTGAGGTGGCTACTCGCCTTTACAGCCGGAAAAATCATGCTCACAGCCTGGTAATTTTC
The DNA here is from genome assembly GCA_949710005.1 of Ricordea florida. Lineage (NCBI taxonomy): Eukaryota > Metazoa > Cnidaria > Anthozoa > Corallimorpharia > Ricordeidae > Ricordea > Ricordea florida. The sequence goes on along the minus strand of OX453282.1, from coordinate 1,026,352 downwards.
CCGGCTCCCGGCTTTTATCTACATCCCTGTTACATGGGAACTGCACTTTATAAATTAGTAATAATATTGTCATTGTCATTTTTCATTGTATGGTCATTTTTTTGTAGATCAAATCTACAGTGATTGGTGTAAAACTGCCAGCCTGTGGCACTTGCTTAAACATGTGTCAGTCCTAAAATAAGGACTTTAACTATAAATTGCTTTTGGTTTAAGGATCAACTTTATTTCTTTGTACTTTAACCAGACACTGTGCACTTGCTGTGATCAATGCGTACTCCAATGTAGCAGCTCATCTTCAAGGGGAGGCTCAGTTGCAGGATTACTTAGTGAGGCTGCTGGAACTGTTTGTTCAGCTTGGGTTAGAAAGCAAGAGAGTTAGTGAGAAAGCACCAGCAGCACTCAAGGTAAACTACATGTACTTCTTGATATGTCTTGATTACACAGTGGCTATGAGCTACTAAAAGATACCAGAGTGTTTTCTTTATCATGTCTTGATTACACTGTGGCTATGAGCTGATAAAAGATACTACATGTAAAGTGTCTCCTTTATCATGTCTTGATTACACTGGGGCTCTCAGTTGGTAAAAGATACTAAAATGTTTCTTTTATGATACGTTTAATACAGTGTAACTTTTGGCTGGTAAAATATTCCTAAAATGTCTCTTTTATCATGTATGAGCACTGTAGTTATTGGGTTTAAAGAGATGCAGGGTCATGTCAAAACACAAGTGAATGGCCTTCTAAAGCTTTGTAATTTTTATGCCCTCTGGAGCTTTGTATCATACTGTAGGATAACTGTTGTGTGTGTGCCTCTGCTCGCAAAAAATGTCTCGCGTCAAAGACGCGAGAGCTATGTACATATACAATAGTACGTAGATCAAGAGATAGTATGCATTTTCTTGGAGTACAAAATGTGAAATTGTATCTAGGAGCTCCTTAGGGCTAGCTGGGTTCTTCTAGAGTATTTAAGCCTCCTACTTAGAAGTTTTTTTGACTTCACCGCAACAGCAGTGAAACGCTTGGTGCAAAAGCAAAGAAAGAGAAGACTCATTTTTTATTATTTTTGATATTCATAAATAAATTGATATTTTTTTGTAGAGTTCCTGATAATTGTAAAGCACCATGATATAACTATTGTCGTGTTGTTTATTTATTTCCAGGCGTCGTCCAGTGCTGGGAATCTTGGTCTTCTTATTCCTGTCATCTCCACTATCATGCAGCGACTCCCAGCTATTAATGACCCCAAACCACGCCTACACAAGCTGTTCAGAGACTTCTGGTTGTATTGTGTTGTGATGGGGTTTGGTGTTGACGGGTCGGTTCTCTGGCCCCATGAGTGGTATGAAGGTGTCTGCCAGATTGCTTCAAAGTCTCCTTTGTTGCTTGCAGCTGGCCATTTGAGATCGGAGCTGGCGTACAACTCCGCGCTGAGGAACGATTCAGTAGCCCCAGTACGTGATTATTATTTAGGGCATGAACTGTAAGTTTTTTCTTGACGAGTGGCTTGGCGTCTAAAAATTAAAAGTGTTTGTCATGTCCAAAAGTTAATGTGCATTCCCTTGGTATGATCCAGGTCTGGATTTGTTATCCGAGATGACTCAGATCATGGCACATCAAAGAGAGTGATAAATCCTTGTTCAAAGTGGATTCATCAGTTTCTTTGATGCGCAGTGATACATGTGATCTCGAGTCACAAATCCAGATCCAGATCACACCATAGCGATGCACCTTCAGTTACCACTTGTTCGTGAGAAAACAAATGTTTATACATTTTGTGGTACAGAATACTATGTACATAGCTTTGTGAGGATAGTTTCTAAAGAAACTGGTGCTGCGTCAGTGGAGAATTGAAACACAAGAAATTGGGTTAATCAAACAAATTGATTAAGTAAGTTATACCACCGTAAGGTAAAAGGGAGGTGCAGACATTTCTTCGTTTTTTCGCCGGAGCATAGTTAGCATTTCTCTTTCTCCCAAACTTCCACTTGTGTTTCTACAACTCGATAGAAACACGAAGAACATGTTTTCTATTTCTTTTAGAAAATACCGAGACGAAAAAAGGGAAACAACTTGTTGACTTTGATGACCCAAATGTAAATTCTCTTTGGTTGCGTCATCATTACGTCAACAGCTAGTGCCAGTTCTGTGTTTCTAGCGAGTTTTAGTATAAATCTACTACTGTTCTAGCACAAATGCCGCACTCTGATTGGCTACGCTACCCACTATCTATTCTGTGATAGATAGTGAGTAGCGTAGCAGTGTGCCCTTGCTAACAAAATGGCGGCCACTTCTTGACGTTTTCGAAGTGTCCGTGAAGATTTAGACAGTTTACTGGTCGAGGCTGTTCCAGAAAAGGCAAAGTTTTGAACGACTAGTAGATTTATACTGAAACATTTAGCTTATTCGCTCTCGATTTCTGTGCGTGATAGTTGACGAGGGCGCAGCCGTCGTCAACTATCACGCGATAGAAATCTCGAGCTCATAATCAAATTGTTTAATAGAAACATGAATTCTAACCAATCAGCGCGCGTATTTTCTTAGGACTGTTTTCTAAGTAGTAATAGTAATAATGATACTAATATTCATAATTAATATTATTATTCTATTATCAGTATGATTATTATTATTATTATTATTATTTATACATTCTAAAGCAAACAATAAGAGGCACTGAGAATATTATCAACCCGAAGATATTCAGTCCATCCCAATCCAATTTCCTCCAACCAATAGAAAGGAGAGTGTGTGGCACACACTAAGGTGAATTGCTTATCAGATCTTCGGTTCATGTTTCTCTTTTTTCAGGCTGAACTGAATGAAGTGCGCATGTCATTGTTGGAAACTCTTGGCAACCCTACAGAAATAGTGACCTTGGTGAACAAGCTGAATTTTGGTCAATGCACTTATCTTCTGTCAGTTTACCGACTAGAATCCCTCAGAGTTTCCTCTGATCCTGGGAAGTTTTATTCCATTTTTGACTACTTGGAAGATCGAGCCATTGAAAAAGACAAAGCAGGTGAAACAATCTTTCTTTACGTTATAGAACTAATCGCATTGAAATTTACGGAACAGTGCACTCAATTACTTTGTTGTTAGTACACAGTATATTTATAATGACATTAATTAATCATCACAGTTATGCACACAACTTAAGCAGCTGTGAAATTAAAGCCTGAAAAAAAAAAAAAAACTCAGGCCTGAACGGGATTCGAACCCATGACCTCTGCGATACCGGAACAGTGCTCTACCAACTGAGCTATCAAGCCAACTGGGAGCTGGCCATATTGTGATTTCGTAATATACCCGTAGATGAAGAAGAATGATGCAAATGAATATATGAAAGACCATATATTTGAACAGTATATTTAGGTAGTATGCGCGCTTTGAACTGTCAGTTATGCGGTACAATTGTATGTTGTTTCACAAAGTGAAAGTAGGGAAATGCTTAATTTGTGTACCGTGAAATACGACCCGCGAGCTAAAAGGTTGCCTTGCTTACAAAAATGCTTTCTGAAGCCAACTGCAAAGCATGTTAAAACACCCGTTATGAAAACGGTGCTTTGAGTGAATGTTTTTGACCACTCATGCTTACTTTAAGCTGATACAGAGTGAAACTAAAACTGTAATTTAAAATCTCTCTGTTTTTGTTGTTACCATTTCAGGAATCTGGCAGTGTATCTCTGCTGTAGGAGATAAAGTCTTTTCTGTGTTCCTGAAAGTGATGTCAGACAAGCCCAAGACAACAGAACGAGAAGCAGAATTAGAGAGACATGCTCAGTTTCTTCTCGTCAAGTTTAATCACCTTCACAAACGGATTCGTCGTGTAGCTGACAAGTACCTGTCAGCATTCGTAGACAAGTAAGAAATGCTTTCTTCAGTTTTATAAAAATGGGTTGAATTTACTGAATTATCTTTGAAATGTAAATCAATGTGGAACGAGGAAATCTTGCATTCTGTTTGACGTTCATACACGCGAATGGCTTAACTTTAGCATTCCCGGCCATTTCGAAGCTATACCCCTAAAAGAGTGGATACGCGGTTACCCAGCTATGCTCTAGTAATTAATCTCTTCTAAATCTGCTTGATAAAACGACACGTTTCCAGCGATTTCTTGTTATATTTTTATAATTACATTTACATATTTTGATTCATTTCAATTTTCTACATTTCGAAAATCACTTGGATCACTTGGGTTATTAACAATTGAGGAGAGGAAGCAATTTCAGCGATTACGTTTTATATTTTTAAAATTACATAATATTTCTCTCTTTTCTATCAATCTTCGATCTATAACTGCTAACAATAATATACTAAACATCATAAATGATTAACAAGCCAATTTATGTATCATACCTCGTTCATTAAATCAGGAAATGAACAAGCACCCACACACGAAGCCGGGTAGCCTCATAGCCGAGTAATCAGGAAACAGCTTCAAAGTTGCTGGATATTCTGCAATTACTCCGCGCAAATATATATGTCTTATTAACCTAGTGCGAGGGCCAGGAGAATATCTGCCCGAGGTCTTGACAGTAAGACCGCCGATATTCTCCCAGTACGGACCTGAGTAAGCTTTGTTAAAAAGAGATTTATTACACGAATGGAAACCGTATTAAATTTTGTGTACTGAAAAAAATTGTGAGCCCGAAGATTTGCTGAAAATGTTTGTATTTAAGATTGATAAAGGGTATTAAATTGCATTTTAATTTTTCTAGCTATCCATTTAGGAGTTTTGGACCACAAATCAAGGAATCTGATTGGTTGATCTTAGTTATTGGCCCTCTGAGCTGTCTTAGTCGTCTAATATATCTTTTTATTTATCAGGTTTCCTCATCTTCTGTGGAATGGGAGCGTTCTTCATTTTATGCTGGATCTGCTTCAGGAGCTTTCAGAATGTCTGAACCATCCTGTGAGTAGCACTGCGCGATATGAATTTTCCCTTAACTCTTGCACTCCCTGAAGTGATCAGCATGGAAATTCTCAATGTAAGAACAGTGCAATGTGTGGCTAACTGTTAATGAGAATCGCAGAAATGATCAACTTAGACAATGACACCAAATTCTCCCAACAAACTTAAAACCAAATGTATGGCAGTTAATGAAGAGAATTACCACTCAGATCGTGGGAGTGAAAGGGTTAACTCTTTCCTTTTTTGAAAGGTGCTCTACACGATTAACCAACAAGGTAGACGTGTATAAATTGAGACCATTATGGGAGGGGGGATGCTGGTGATATTTGAAACTGCAGTGGAGCTAAGAGCACTACGGCCAAGAATGTCATAACAAATAGTAATGATGATAATGATGATGATGATAATGATGATAATGATAATGATGATGAGGATAATGATGATAATGATAATGATAATGATAATGATAATGATAATAATGATGATGATTATGTTGATGGTAATAATGATGTTTTATTGGTAACATCTCTACAGAGTACTGTAGCTCTACATTTTCATTGTACCAATTAATTACAGTCGTGAGAAAATGAGTAAAGAGAACATAACCCCATCTGATATAATAAGGGGACAGAATTTATTTTTAACCCGGAATCTATTTATGTCTCGTTCCATGGCTGTGCGGTTTCCACATGGCGCATTGAAATTACAGCGACGTGATGAGAAGGACATCATCCATGGTCAGTGAAAATAGTTTCCGGATCTAATATTAGATTCTTTCCTCTTATCATAATAAGAGAACCCAGTATGAAAGATACGTTCTCTTACCTCATTTTCTCTTGTTACAGTAATGTAGTATATTAAAAAGAAAAAAAGTAAATGCCAAATGCTATTTTACCACAATTGCTACTAATCTCGGAATCTGATTGGCTAATTTGCCGTTGTTGATAAGAGTCTTGACAACGCTGCTCGCGTCAATGTGTCACGCAATGCAACGCTCATTTTGGGGAATGAACCAATCAGATTGCGAAAAAGTTATAGAAAACGTTTGCTCTTTCTTTGTGTCACGGTCTTGGTCACGCTCTGAAAAAAACATTTTCTTTGGCGTTTTCTAACGTTGCTATTGTGGTAAAAAGCAAGTTGTGGACTCACGAGGCGCAGCCGAATGCGTCCACGACAAATTCTATACACTCGACATAAATACTCGGGGTTAAGCAATCTAGCGGCGTCAGCTTTAGTAAGCAGGGAACCCTTATTTCTCTGCTGACAATGTTATGGCCCGAAGTGTTTATGTGTTTATGTTAATGTTTCTCGGAAGCTTGTCGAAAAGAGCAGCAGCATAATAGACCATCGCAGCTGTTTGTGACTCAAGCTGATAGTATTTTCAACTTAATAGTTAAAATAAAAGTGCACATTGCAACCAGGTGGACGATAAGACATAGTTTGATGCTACACTGGTTCAGAACGTTGGGTCGGTAAATTGTAAGTTGCATTCATTATTTTAAACCAGCGCAGCATCAAAGTATGTCTGATTTTTTTCTCAGTTATCTGAATCATTTATGACATCACTTCCTTTTTCCATCAGAATGAAAATCACCAGACTATGCAACTGAAGCTGCCCAACTCTGTGCCCTTTAAGTTGACTGTTCATGAGGAGATGAGTGGTCGGGAAGGAACGGTTAGAGACTTTGCTGCACGGTGCAGTGGTATAATAATGGAGGCCATCAAATGGGCACCTGAGACTACAAGATCCATTCTGCAGGTATCTCAACAATAGGAGCTTTTTACGTGATTAACCCTTTAAGCCCCGATGGGTCTCCCTATGACGAGTAAAATCGTCTGGCGTTTGCCAGAGTAAGATCTGTAAAGACACTATTGGGGCTTAAAGGGTTAAGGTACTTGACACTTACGATACAGTATTCATTCCAACTAAGTAGGTCAACGGTTAGAAGCAGTAAGAGCCTTCTCGCGTCCCTAAAAGGACTTAACCGCTTGACTCCCAGAGATGATTAGCAGAGAACGTCTCTGTATTTGAACAGAACATTTGAAAGCAAGTAGATGATGAGAATCCCGAAAATTATCAGATTTAATTTTTTTAAAATTAGTCAAACAGCAGACTCTCCAAACCAACGAATAACAAAATTTAGTATAAGTACTCAGGTGATTATACAAAATCGCGCACTCTGATTGGTTTTCTATCTCGGAGTATCAGCCAATAATTACCTCGATGAACAAAATGGCTGCCAGTCGTTTTTCAATTGTGATGCGCGCTTTTGATGAAATAAAATGTTTTCGTGTTGTACAATACTTTTTCTTTACTTTTTTTGAAATAATCACCCGTGTATTTATACTAAAACAATTATTCGTGTCAGGCTCAGTGATTATCGGTGAATATTCACCTCGACTTCGTCTCAGTGAGTATTCACCGATAATCACTTCGCCTTCTGCGAACAATTGTTAAGTATGGCACTCACTGATTAAGATTACTACTCATATCTTGGTCCGAGTGTAATAGTTAATAGTCACATTACTCAATTCATTCTCCCAAAACCAACACTGAATTACAGCCCAGGAAATGCTGTGCATGATTTGTTTGCCCTTATTTGAAATTTTATCGGGAATCTCTTTTGTTCTATGCACTCAGCTCTAATACTATTTTACCCAACCTGTCAGTGCAAATCTCACACGTTCATTTTACCCAAAGAAATCTTAGGTAATGGTCCGGCTAAAAGGTAGGCAAGTGTACGGCAAAACCCATTAAAAAGGTGCCAACAGTTGATTGTTAATTCCATTTAAAACGCCTTATCTCATTGGCTAGTCCCAAAAAAAACAATGAGACAATTTAAAAAATCGTCATTTTTAGACCTATTCGTTTCCATGCGCTAGTTGGCACCACAAAATTAACTGACACTGTTGCCGAGCGCTTTTGTTTTTCTGCCTGCTTCTTAGCCGAACCATTACTTAATCGCTGTCTCTTGCTGATTAGATCCATTTTGCTTTGTTAGGATTACATAATGAAGCTTGATAATGCATCCAACGGCATGTCGCATCACACTGGTCTGTCCCTCGCTACAGAGAATGTCTTGCAGTTTGCTGGACTCAACCCTTCATCCGTGGCTGTCAGCAATGTGCTGCTCGACAAGAGACCAAATTGTGTCAAACAGGACTCCTCACAACTGGTGTCTGGACTCAGTCTAAGGAGCCGATATCTGGGAGAGGTGTCCTTCATATCTTGACATTCATAATGTGGGAACCCAGAGCTCATCAGCTAGCTGTGCCATGCTGATGCGGCCTAACAAGGCCGAAACAGCTGTCCATGGCTGCTGGCTTTTGAGCTCAATTTTTTCATCATTTTTTTTGGTAGCAACAGGGTTTTATCCCTTCTACCACTGTCGCCTCAGTGCGCATATGTGTGGCTTCAACTTACCCTTATTAAATTTTGACGTTGTCATTCAAGCCACATTCCACAACCCTACCATTTTTCATCATCAACTTGTTTGTCCTCTAATGAAGAAAGTGCAATTCACACTGTATTGTAAAGCACACAGTACCACAGAACAGTATTGTTCAGCACATGTTTAGAGAATAATCCATCGTTGATACAGTGAGAACAACGCTGTGTAGTACGGCAGATAGTGCCACAGTACATTACTATACATTGGCTTTCCAGAGAGTGGTACCACTGCATGGGATTTCGCATGTTAATCAGATTTGTTCTCCGTCAGGTGATGGGAATGAAGAGACTGTTAGCTGGTGAGAATAGTAATGGGCCAGATGTCACTTCAGCTCTCTCTTCCTTGCTCAATAAACAGTTGATGGATTCTGTGTGTGGGTCTCCAGATGCTTTTGTCGCAGCCATGTTCAGAGTGGCTGCATTCCTGGTCTCATCAAAAGGTACGCAGTTGGTTCAGTTAATATCCCATTATTATATGGCTTGTCGCGCTTTCCCGCGTTATCCCGCAAAACAAAACAATGCAAAATGGCCTTAGAATTAGTCCTTTACTGACTGCGTCTCGGTAAATAAAAACCCAAAAAAGAAGCTGGAAAATATGCAGCCATCTTAGTGACCTCACGCTTGGTCAATAACGCATATGTAATGTTCGCACGAACAGCGGGGCTTAGCAGTTGTCCACCTGACTGTGATTTAGGTTTTAAGCGTCAGTTACTCCACACTGTATGTCGGTGTGCACTCCTGCACCTAAGGGATTCTACTCATAAGTACGGCTTGCTTTTAACCTGTCTGTTTTTCAGCTGTTGATCATCAGTTGCTTCACAGTGTCTGTTGGTGTCCTGTGGATATCTTCACTGACCTATCCATGTCAACCGCTGTTTCATGTTGGGAGTGGATCATGGGCGCTAGGCACGACTTGGAACTGCAGGTTAGTGAATTAAAATACTACGTTGAATTTTGAACGCAGCGAATCTGGTGATAATACCGTTCATTCATCCCATGATACTGCAGCTTGTGCCTGAAATGTTGGATCGATATGAACTTGTTCCTCCTCGAATTGATTTCCCGTGATCTCCCCATCTAAGTTACTAAGTTACCACCTACTTGATTAGCTCCATTGTGGGGCACCTACTCAATTAGCTCCATTGTGGGGCACCTACTCAATTAGCTCCATTGTGGGGCACCTACTCAATTAGCTCCATTGTGGGGCACCTACTCAATTAGCTCCATTGTGGGGCACCTACTCAATTAGCTCCATTGTGGGGCACCTACTCAATTAGCTCCATTGTGGGGCACCTACTCAATTAGCTCCATTGTGGGGCACCTACTTGATTAGCTCCATTGTGGGGCACCTACTCAATTAGCTCCATTGTGGGGCACCTACTCAATTAGCTCCATTGTGGGGCACCTACTTGATTAGCTCCATGGTGGGGCACCTACTCAATTAGCTCCATTGTGGGGCACCTCCTCAATTAGCTCCATTGTGGGGCACCTACTCAATTAGCTCTATTGTGGGGCACCTACTCAATTAGCTCCATTGTGGGGCACCTACTCAATTAGCTCCATTGTGGGGCACCTACTTGATTAGCTCCATTGTGGGGCACCTACTTGATTAGCTCCATTGTGGGGCACCTACTCGATTAGCTCCATTGTGGGGCACCTACTTAATTAGCTCCATTGTGGGGCACCTACTTGATTACCTCCATTGTGGGGCACCTACTCAATTAGCTCCATTGTGGGGCACCTACTCAATTAGCTCCATTGTGGGGCACCTACTCAATTAGCTCCATTGTGGGGCACCTACTCAATTAGCTCCATTGTGGGGCACCTACTCAATTAGCTCCATTGTGGGGCACCTACTCAATTAGCTCCATTGTGGGGCACCTACTTGATTAGCTCCATTGTGGGGCACCTACTCAATTAGCTCCATTGTGGGGCACCTACTCAATTAGCTCGTTTGTGGGGCACCTACTCAATTAGCTCCATTGTGGGGCACCTACTCAATTAGCTCCATTGTGGGGCACCTACTCAATTAGCTCCATTGTGAGGCACCTACTCAATTAGCTCCATTGTGGGGCACCTACTTGATTAGTTCCATTGTGGGGCACCTACTCAATTAGCTCCATTGTGGGGCACCTACTTGATTAGTTCCATTGTGGGGCACCTACTCAATTAGCTCCATTGTGGGGCACCTACTCAATTAGCTCCATTGTGGGGCACCTACTCAATTAGCTCCATTGTGGGGCACCTACTTGATTAGTTCCATTGTGGGGCACGTACTCAATTAGCTTCATTGTGGGGCACCTACTTGATTAGTTCCATTGTAGGGCACCTACTCAATTAGCTCCATTGTGGGGCACCTACTCAATTAGCTCCATTGTGGGGCGCCTACTCAATTAGCTCCATTGTGGGGCACCTACTCAATTAGCTCCATTGTGGGGCACCTACTCAATTAGCTCCATTGTGGGGCACCTACTCAATTAGCTCCATTGTGGGGCACCTACTTGATTAGCTCCATTGTGGGGCACCTACTTAATTAGCTCCATTGTGGGGAACCTACTCAATTAGCTCCATTGTGGGGCACCTACTCAATTAGCTCCATTGTGGGGCACCTACTCAATTAGCTCCATGGTGGGGCACCTACTTAATTAGCTCCATTGTGGGGCACCTACTCAATTAGCTGTATTGTGGGGCACCTACTCAATTAGCTCCATTGTGGGGCACCTACTCAATTAGCTCCATGGTGTGGCACCTACTCAATTAGCTCCATGGTGGGGCACCTACTCAATTAGCTCCATGGTGGGGCACCTACTCAATTAGCTCCATGGTGGGGCACCTACTCAATTAGCTCCATTGTGGGGCACCTACTCAATTAGCTCCATTGTGGGGCACCTACTCAATTAGCTCCATTGTGGGGCACCTACTTGATTAGCTCCATTGTGGGGCACCTACTCAATTAGCTCCATTGTGGGGCACCTACTCAATTAGCTCCATTGTGGGGCACCTACTTGATTAGCTCCATTGTGGGGCACCTACTTAATTAGCTCCATTGTGGGGCACCTACTCAATTAGCTCCATTGTGGGGCACCTACTCAATTAGCTCCATTGTGGGGCACCTACTTAATTAGCTCCATTGTGGGGCACCTACTTAATTAGCTCCATTGTGGGGCACCTACTTAATTAGCTCCATTGTGGGGCACCTACTTGATTAGCTCCATTGTGGGGCACCTACTTGATTAGCTCCATTGTGGGGCACCTACTCAATTATCTCCATTGTGGGGCACCTACTCAATTAGCTCCATTGTGGGGCACCTACTCAATTAGCTCCATTGTGGGGCACCTACTTAATTAGCTCCATTGTGGGGCACCTACTCAATTAGCTCCATTGTGGGGCACCTACTCAATTAGCTCCATTGTGGGGCACCTACTTAATTAGCTCCATTGTGGGGCACCTACTTAATTAGCTCCATTGTGGGGCACCTACTTAATTAGCTCCATTGTGGGGCACCTACTTGATTAGCTCCATTGTGGGGCACCTACTTGATTAGCTCCATTGTGGGGCACCTACTCAATTATCTCCATTGTGGGGCACCTACTCAATTAGCTCCATTGTGGGGCACCTACTCAATTAGCTCCATTGTGGGGCACCTACTTGATTAGTTCCATAAACTCTTCAGGTGTCCTAAACTCCACACAATCAACCTTGTATTAAAACTCAAGAAATTGGGTAAAGCAAAGGAATTAATGATGCAAATGAATATATGAAAGACCATATATTTGAACTGCGGATTAATATGCAATAACATTAAATGATCATTTAATGTTATTACAAAGGAATTAAGTAAGTTATACGAGCGTTACGAGCGTTAGCCCTTCGTCGGAACGAATGAGAGGATTGTGGGTTACGTACAATTTATATAGAGAAATTTGGAGCCATGCTATTGGTGGAACCATAGCAGTGTGTGAATGGAAGTGAATAAATTATATGAATGATTAAATGAATGAGAAACGTTCTTTGATACCGTTGGGATTAAGATAACCGAGTTGGAAGATAAACTTCTCTTCTAGGTTTTTACGGCTTTCTGTGTTGCCCTGATGCACGGAAATTATTATTATATTGTATTAAAACTATTTCTTTATGAGAGTTTAAATTGAAAAAAAAATTGAATTGAATTCCTAAGCATTTTTGGCTTGTAAGCCCTGGTGGAGTATACTGTGCTTTGCGAACCGTTTTCATACAAGTTTCTTTTAAAAAAATAGCCATAAATGATCAAGCAAAATAAGGTATTTATCACTTGTCTTTGTCGTGTTGATGTAGATGTTGAGTAAGATCACATCAGCATGGCAGTGGACCGTCTGTCGTCGTGTTGGTCTCTTTTCTGCCAATCAGAAAACGCAAAGTCCACTGGCGGCGTCCTCTGACAATAGATCTCCACCCTGTCCCCCTAGTGTTGCTCCTCACGACATCTGGATCAAGTTTCTTGTTCGAAGATTCGAAGTGATAAAGTACTACAGTGCTGACCAAGTAAGTTGTCAGGATCCGGGGGATGACATCCCTGGGAAGCCTGTCTTGGAGTTACTTGAATAGACACTTAGGGTATTACTGACAAATGGCGCGTGTTAGGGTTGGCCACCCCTATCCCCTCCTTTGTTATTTTTTGTTAGTGTTGTGACATCCCCTTGTCAATTTTTCACGTATTTATTCGTGAAATGCCTGAATATGAAGCTTTTGATTTAGAAAGTAAGCGAATCAGCATTTCTTGTATCAAGTTGTGGTTCTTGATGCGAATTGAGCAGCTGTTTTCAGAGTTCGTGGCACACATTTAGTAGCAAGTGTTGTTTGAGGTGACTTATGCCTCATTCACACCACCTAAACATGTTTAGTTAAACCAGGATTTAAAACGTGAAAATTGGTAACCGAGCACTGGAACAGGGGCTTTGACACAGGATTCAAATAAACTTTAACATGTTCTTTGTGTTTGTGCTAAATTTGTAGTCGACAACGTCAGTAAGCAGCTTTTATAAAGGAAACATTTTTAAACCGTGTTTAACTAAACAGCATTTTAATATGGGGTATGCAGCGCTCCAACCTGCGACCGGTTTGGTCGCCATGGCGAGTGGAACAAAAAGTGGCGACCAAAAATATCAGGAAGGTCGCCAGTTTCGATTTGATCTGTTTTGATATCCAAGAATAATAAAAATTTACAACCAAAAAACTGTTCAGTTCTTCTTTCGTCATTTCCGGCTCTTTAATGCTTAAGAAAACATATCGTTTCAGGTTCGCCAGGCTATTCGCTCGATTAGCGGCCAATTCGATACAATATAGTCAATATGGTTCCCCCCTGGTGACCAAAATAATATCCCTGGCGACCATTTTAGAAGTGAAGGTCGCCAAAAGATGACTTACAAAGACACTTAGCTCGGAGCACTGGTATTACACTTAAACATGTTTTTTGGTGCAGGTTGAGATGTTCGCCACAATGTTACAGCGTTCTCTACCGCTGTGTGTTGGTAAGAAAAGCTTTCTCTGTCGCCACATCGCTGCCCTCAGACCCAGGTTCCGGCTCCTTACTCTCGGCCTCTCGATGCTGCAGGGGGACATTCTGACCAACGCAGTCTTGAAGAATGTCCTGCGTGAAAGAATCTACTGTAATGCGCTGGACTATTTCAGGTACGTCTGCACAAGTGAAAAAGGGAAATTACACATGTAGTTTTACGATGTATTGTGGGGTAATTTCTAAACAAACTGGTGCTGCGTCGGTGGGGAATTGAAACACAAGAAATTGGGATAATCAAACAAGCTGATAAAGTAATTTGTACCACCGTAAGGTAAAAGAGGGAGGTGCTGACGTTTCGAGCGTTAGTCCTTCGTCTGAGCGATGACGAAGGGCTAACCCTCGAAACTTCAACGCCTCCTCTTTTACCTTACGGTGGTACAAATTATTTTATCAGCTTGTTTGATTATCCCAATTTCTTGCAGTTTTACGATGGTTTGGTAAAAATATTGTCGGTAGAGTATGGCTGTTATGTTCAACACCCTTGATGATTGATTGTTTGAGAGCCGTTTCTCCGTTTGCATTTCCCGTATCGTTTCCGTTCTAAAGATGTGTTTGAAGTTGTGCAGTCTGGCTGTGATGTTTGGCCCTTTCTGAGTCAAACCTTGACTCATAAACTGTGGTTTTATTTTCTCCTCCATAGATCAGTTAACTATGAGTCCTTTCTTTCGTCTCATTCTTCACACAAATCAACCTGAGCAAGACTGGACTTCTAACTTTTCTAACTTTCAAGTTAACTTTGAAGTTCTCATTCAAGTGCTCATTTCGCTCTATGAGTTCTCAGCAAAGCTTACTACATTAGCAAGAGATTTTCTCATCTTCAGATCACTTTCGAGCCAACTGAAATTCAAATACTGCTTGTAATCTTGGGGGCGGTCAACGTCGGAAGAGCGAATAGTTATCATCTGGTCACGTTTAGCGCCTGGCCGAGTCAAAGGCTCATAAAATTCAGTCTCCAAGTTGGCCATTGTCCTAACTGGAAACATTTAAACTCCTTTTGATTTTAGTAAGACCGCTAATGAGGCCCTGTTAGTGAGGTTCTTTATGTCGCGCGTCTGAGTGTCAAACCTTTTCGTGTCGCAATTTCCGAAGGTCGAAGGTCGCTGTCGTAATTTCCCGTGAGCGGCTCGTCGCTCGTCGCCATTTCAGCTCCTTCATGTTGCCGTTTCAAGGCCATGTCACTTGTCGAAATTTACCCCTAACAGGGCCTCGCTAATCGTCCTCTTAAGCTACAAAATCATTACAAACTCTGGCACCGGTACGATACGCTTTCAGCGTGAACTTTGATCAGTAGACTTCGGTGACGACAATTGTCGTCTTCATATCGGTGCTCCCGAGTTCTTTCCGACTAATTACGAAGAGTGTCTACACTGGAGTGAGTGAGTGAGTGAGTGAGTGACAATTTGCATATCGGAGTCCCCACAAAAACTCGCAAATACGCTTTGCGTATCCACGAGTTAAAAACGAGCCGTGTGTTTCATCAGATATCCAAACACGTCACGGTGCCTGATTTCCTTTGTTTTTCCTCGTGCATTTTTAATAAGTTTGAGAAGGGTAAGAGAAAACTGTTACTGACGGTATACTAATATTTTTAAATTGCCTGTTTTCAGTATTGAGCCAATGTGGCCAGTGAGTAGAGATTCAGAACTACGTGAGGAAATTCAAGTGTTAATAAAGTTCTGGCAAGCAATTCACTCTGACAAGAAGTACATGAAATACTTCATGGTAGCGGCCCCTGTGGACACTTCTCAGCTTCTACCTCACAGCTCCTCCGGAGGGACACCATACACTAGTGGCACATCTGGATTAGGATCTTATCTACAGGTGCGTACGTAGATTCAGTCCTGTGTCCCAGGAGTCAAAGTATCTGTTTTTTATTTACTTATTTATTTATTTTTTAGAGTTATTGTTCTTTAGGGAAGGAGGCCAGGGTTGGGGGGAGGTCAAAATGTGGTAAACCCTCTCACTCACCTTCCAAAAGGTATCAGTAACCAAATTATCAACAGTTGAAGAGAATCGAGAAAATTATGTACCTAGGGTTACTTGGTTTATTTTACGAAAATTTACCCAAAGAACATATATGAAAGCATCAAACATTTAGATGTAGAAAGTGGAAGGTCAAGTTTATCTCGGGTTGAAGTTATTAATCGGAATGAAGTTATTAATAATTGTATGACGTACTTACCAACGAAACAGGGAAACCGCTGGATGAACACAATACCGCTGGCCAGCAATCTGTCGTCTCGGCGTTCAGCAACTGGTGCCTCCACCGGGAAAGAGAACACAGGAAGTCAACATTTGCTAAAAGACTATCTAAAGAGACGAAACCTTATCCTTGCTCTCATTCGGCGTGAGATTGAACGCTTGTCCACGTGGCACAACCCGATGGCACTGCCCGAGTTGAACTTCAGTGGACTGGAGTCGCTTGTGAACTGGGCCAACCAAACCGTGTTTACCGAGAGGATTTGGAGAGAGCTGGCAAGGCTTGCCTGGCACATTTCTCCAGATATTGCTGTATTTCTACCAGCAAGGTAAGGACAAGAGAAGGCTCATGTTTATCAAGTAATACGTAGACACTTGAACGGGATAGTGTACAAAATGACTGGTATTATTCCATATGTAGGTTCAAAGAAGTATCCGCTGTACACAAGGAAATCAGTCGGTTGGTGAAAATTTATCCTACAGCTGTGTCTGATTTGCCAGAAGCCATTCAGGTATGGCTATTGTTATCAGAGCCCTGGTTAGGACGTAGAGATTACTTCATGGAAAGTCCGTGTTTGCGATCTTGGCCTTAACAGACAAGTTTGATTTGTTGCATTTCTTTCATAGTACATCGTCACCGAAGAAACAATCAAGGCAGATATCCCCGAGCTTACCCACGTTCTGTGCTGGTCAGCAGTTCCACCTGTGCAAGCCATGGCGTACTTTTCCCAACAGTACCCACCCCACCCCCTGACAGCACAGTATGCCATACGTGTACTTCAGTCTTTCCCGCCAGATACCATTTTGTTGTACATTCCTCAGCTGGTGCAAGCCATTCGTTATGACGCACTGGGGTTCGTTGGCGAATATATCCTATGGGCCGCCCAGCACTCCCAGCTCCTCGCACATCAGGTTAGTCAATCAATGCTCTCCCTTCGGTGGAGGGGAGGGAAGCGGAGGATTGAAGGGGAGAGAAGGTTTCGTATCAATTGGCAAACGCTTATGTTAATGGATATGGCTATACTAGTTATACAACGCTTTCGAGTGGTATACCGTGGAATATCCCACGGGTCACTTGTATTTTCTTACACACTCGCCTTAAGTCTTGAAATACAAGTGACGACTGGGATATTCTACTGTATACCATGAGAAAGGGTTGCATAACTATTTTGTTCCATGCCATAGAAAGTACAGTAGTTGAAAGAAACTCCCGAGAATCTCAACCCTCTTTGGCAAGGTTTGGTGTGATACCATTGTATTGCACTGATTGATGGGAATGTTCGAATGACGAATATACAACGGTTTTCCTGCATTCTGATTGGCTGTATTTTTTATGGCATTGTATAGAATACTGTACTCTTACGCCCAGAATGTGTCAGCGAATGGCAACTTCAGATCTCTGAGATCCGTCTGTAGATCGCTTAACAAGTTTTATTTGTTCTCATCAGTAATTACTAGACTGGCTTGCAAATAGCGAAGAGCTACTCGCGACACGCCAGGCAGTGAAAAAATAATGTTACACAACCCCCAATGATTGGGCAATAGTTATCCTTATTATTCCCAAGTAACTCTACTGAGCTAGGATTTTGCCCAGAATGCAATGCTCCTATCATTAAATGGTTTTTTTATCTGTGGTGTAAGTAACCCATGTCGCCATACACAATCTAGTCACTTTTTTTGTAGCTAATATGGAACATGAAAACTAACGTGTTCACGGACGAGGAGGCTCTGCATAAAGATCTTCAAATAGGCCCACATCTGGAGAACCTTATCACCAGAATCACTCAATCAGTATCTGGGGCTGCGCGGGAATTCTACAAGAGAGAATTTGATTTCTTTGAGAAAGTGACCTCGATATCCGGTACAATAAGGTACTGGAAATGTTCATCGTCTTCTTTTAACGGAACATCTTGTGGCCATTCTTTAGAAAGCTACTGAACAGTACTGTACTGTGTTACTGTTTGGTTTACTATACAGCGTGGTTCTAACTTTTTCATCTGTGGATCAAACCATGCAGTGTGACCATTCTTTGTAAAGCTACTGAACAGTACTGTACTGTGGTACTGTTTGTTTTACTATACAGTGTGCTTCTCACTTTTTCATCTGTGGATCAAACCATGCAGTGTGACCATTCTTTGGAAAGCTACTGTACTGTGGTACTGTTTATTTTACTATTCAGTGTGGTTCTAACTTTTCGATTGTGAATTAAAGCGTGTTAACATTGTTTCGTATTTTTTTGCGATTCGAAATATTTTCGCCTTTTTGTGTTAGTTTGGGTTTCATAAGCAATCCACTGTGTCTTTCTTCAGGCCGTATCCAAAAGGTCCTGAACGCAAACAGGCATGTTTAGAAGCATTGCGTAAGATCCAGGTCCAGGAAGGAGTTTACCTACCCAGTAACCCGGAGGCCCTGGTTGTAGATATCGATTACAGCTCAGGCACACCTATGCAGAGTGCCGCCAAGGCACCATTCCTCGCACGGTTTAAAGTGAAACACTGTGGAATTCAGGAACTGGAGAACATTAATACCTTCAAAGGTATAACGTTACTCTGGATTTAACCCTTGAAGTCCCAGTTGTGACCAGAATCCAATTTCTCATTACAATATTCACTGTTCATCAACCATTCAGGATATGAGAATAACGGAAATGATCTCCAAATAAAAATTTTATTGATATTTAAAAAAATTCTTATCACTAGTACCATACCAAATATATTAGAACAGTGAGGAGAAAATGAATATTGATATTGGGCCTTAAAGGGTTAAGATTAATTACAGATGTCCTTACCTTATCTCCTCGTTTGGTAATTTCATTTTTTGTGCCTCAATTCCCTATCGGCGATGCGCCATTTGTATTAGAAACTGAACTAAACAATTTTTTTTATATGTAAAAGTGTTAAAGCCACAAGTATGCGCACTTAGGCGACAGTGGTAGAAGGGATAACACCCTGTGCTACCAAATAAAAGATAGAAAAATAGAGCTCAAAAGCTAGCAGCCATCGACAGCTGTTTCAGCCTAGTTAGGCCTTATCATTTATATGCTTTGTTGACACAATATTTGCTCCGTGATAATTTCGTTTTTCCCCTTCAAATGCAATTTTCCAGAGTTTTCTTCATCAGACTGTGATGAAGAAGAAAATAAAGGGAAACCGCCTAATGTGTACTGGCAAGCCGCCATATTTAAAGTAGGCGATGACGTCCGACAGGTATGCACAGTTGACCCACAATGTTGCGTTTATGTTACGTGATGTTTTCTTTGTCCACTTCGCAATATCATGTGTGAGTTAACAATTCTAACGTGCCCTGTTTACAGGATATGCTTGCCTTACAAGTGATCTCACTCTTCAAGAACATCTTTGAACAAGTTGGCCTAGATGTTTACCTTAAACCTTACAGAGTGGTAGCAACGGCTCCAGGGGTAAGGTGATATGACTGGTAGTGCGGATCCAGGATTTCAAAAGGGGGGGTGGATGGATGGCGGGTCGACCCGCCATCTTAGAAATTACCCACAAGACCCTGGGAACGAGGTTGCCATCAAACCTGAGCATCGACTGAGCACATGGGTTGGTAAGCGCGAACGTTTCCCTGCAAATTTCGCAATAAACAACAACCAGACATGAGCGAGAGCTAATTTTTCTTTCTTTATTTATTTTCTATTTCAAATAAAGTGACATTTCGAATTATTTTTTTTACTGAAAAATGGGGGGTGGATATCCACCCTATCCACCCCCCCTGTATCCGCCCCTGGACTGGTAGTGCCACACTCTTGTCACGCTCTTAGAGAATTTGATATTAGATCGATTTTCTCATTTCTCATCGC
This sequence comes from Ricordea florida, assembly GCA_949710005.1. Taxonomy (NCBI): domain Eukaryota; kingdom Metazoa; phylum Cnidaria; class Anthozoa; order Corallimorpharia; family Ricordeidae; genus Ricordea; species Ricordea florida. The sequence continues at coordinate 1,006,418 of OX453282.1, read as the reverse complement.
CAATGTGAGGAAGAGTTGTCTAATGATTATGTCTATAACCCTTATACCATCAATTAGTCAAAAAGTCAAAAAAAAAAAAAACGCCAACGATAGTTTCGATCTACAATTCCTAGCAAAGTACTGAAACACCACCACCACATAGTAGTACATAGTAGTACATAGTAGTACATAGTAGTACATAGTAGTACATAGTAGTACATAGTAGTACATAGTAGTGTACAGTTTTATCAACTGGCTAAGACACAAACTTTTCGTTTCGGCAGTCTAAGGATTTCAGTCATCACCGACGCTCAGTTTTGATTTGAGCGCAACTTTACGCTGCCATTTTACCATTGTTAAATCCCGATCTTCAGTAACATTTATTCTAAAGTGTTATTATCGAATGTTAAATCCCGATCTTCAATAACATTTGTTCTAGAATATTGTTATCGAATGTTAAACCCGATCTTGAATAACATTTTATCCAGAATGGTGTTATCGAATGCGTGCCAGACTCGAAGTCACGTGATCAACTTGGACGTCAAACCGAGGTGGACTTGTACGAGTATTACCAGAAAACCTACGGTGATGAAAGCTCGGCTTCTTTTCAGCAGGTGAATAGCATTTGTATTATTGTTGATGAGGTGGGCTTTGTGTTAACAGCCTGAATCAATAGGTATTTATTGAGACCACCTTTTCTGCGTGACAAACTGATTGGCTGTAACTGTTCACTGGTTGTTGTTGTTGTTTGATTGATGCCCACCCTCCCACGAGCTTCGCGAGGTTCTGCGGTACACGTATTTCTAGTTGTAAATAGTTTGATATCTTTATAGGAAAAGTGCACTTTGCAACCAGGTTGCAGACAAAGCAGACATAGTTAGATGCTACGCTGGTTGAAATAATGAATGTAACTTTAAAAAGTTACAATTCACCGACCCGACCAAACCAGCGTAGCATCAAATTATGTCTAGTTTGATATCGGTTATTTTCTTCTGTAACAGTTGATTTGTCCGTTGTCACTGATCCTTCTCTCTCATTGGCTGGTTTCAGGCTCGAGCTAACTTTATTAAAAGCATGGCGGCGTACTCCATCGTGAGTTTCCTTCTTCAGATTAAAGATAGACACAATGGAAACCTGATGCTCAACAGTGCAGGACACATTATACACATAGGTAACATCTAGATTCATTACTTTCCTGTAGAGATGGCGGGGAGAATACCCTGTTGAATCTGTGCCGCGTCGTTTTGGATCAGTTTCTACACAGTGACAGTCTAATTCATGGAGCGTTCCTTGACTATTAGTTTATCGAGAGTTTCGTAACTATTTTGTTGGGCAAAAAAATGCTGACCAACAACATTAAAACGTCAAGTCAGGGCATTACCTGCTCACTGAAGATATTCGAAAGACCTGAACTTCACCGATGATGATCCGAAGTTTTTAAAACGTCTGCTGATACATTGTCGAATACCTTCAAAGTTGTTACGAGAGTCTCCATCCCAAAGTTTTTTTTATATTCTCTCTCTATCTGCCATGCTACAGATTTTGGATTCATGTTCGAATCATCTCCTGGAGGGAACCTTGGTTTTGAACCTGACATGAAATTGTCTCATGAAATGGTAATGATCATGGGAGGAACCATGGAGTCTCCGTCGTTCAGGTAGATAGTGTTATTTAGTATAAATACTCAGGTGATTATACAAAATCGCGCGCTCTGATTGGTTCGCTATCTCGGATTATCAGCCGATAATCACCTCGACGAACAAAATGGCTGCTCAGGCTCAAAATGGCTGCTCAGGCTCAGTGATTATCGGTGAATATTCACCGATAATCACTGAGCCTTCGGCTAATAATTGTTAAATATCGAACACGAGAGACAGTGTTTCATCCCATATCAAACACCGACAAAAAATCTGAAAATACGACGCGCAGCGAAATATCGAGGTGTTTGATATGTGATGAAAGACATGTATCGTGTGTATGATATAGCTTCTCGAATAAAAGGATTTTGAAGGACTGAAATTAACGATGAAAAAACGAGCCGTGTTTCATCAGATATTCAAACACGTAACGGTGCCTGATTTCCTTCATCTTCCTTTTATGAATTATTGTTGAGTCAGAGAAGCGCCATTCTCAAGTCAATAAACCTTTCAAAGGAAGTTGTATCGTAGATTTGTTTTGGTTTGTACTTTGCAAAGCAACCTTTCAAACCAAGTAATGCTAAAGCTGGGCCAGCTTGGATCCAACTTTGTCCAGTAGCAGCAAGAAGTTGGAAACCAGCTTAAGATGCCTACGCCCAGTTGTTTGTATGGTTGTGTGGTTGCATGGTTGTTGCACACCTTCCATAGTTTGCCCAGTTGTTTGTATGGTTGCATGGATGTTGCACACCTTCCATAGTTTGCCCAATTGTTTGTATGGTTGTTGCACACCTTCCATAGTTTGCCCAGTTGTTTGTGTGGTTGCGTGGTTGTTGCCCACCTTCCATAGTTTCCGTTCACTACTCTGTGTTTTTTGTTTTAGATGGTTCATGGATTTGTGTGTCAAGGCATACTTGTGTGTCAGGTCAGTTCTGTTTTCGTCTTCATGTTTTTGATCAAAAATCGATTAATATTCTCTAAATACGATGTTACTGTGCTTTGGCTAATTACAGTAGATCTCTGCCAACTTTTTACCACCATAATTAAGTACTTTAAGTTCTGGCTGCATTTGAAGAAACTTGGTTTGTTATGTGATAGCACACCCAGTATTCGCACTTTCCTTTCAACGCAACAGACCAGTTTTTATTAAAGAAAAACTGTTCAACGTGTCTTCAATTTGTCTTAGAAAATAAAAATATGAAACAACCGTGCAATTACAATTAAATCGTGTTAGCTCCTTAGCTAAGTCATGGAAGAGACAAGTAACGTTAAACCAGGATTAAGATTTTGATTTTAAGGGTTTTAAGCCACAAGTCACCAAAGGATCAATTGTCTCTGCCCGCGGTGGATTCTCTCTCTTGACATTGACACAAAATGAATTGCTTCATATAAGAATAGCCCTTCCCTCCCCTCCCTTTTCTTCTTAGAACTGTTTACCAAAGCCACCTATTAACTAGTACCGTTGAATTCTCCCCCCATACAGACCATACCAAGAAGCTATCGTATCTCTGGTAGCACTGATGTTAGATACTGGACTGCCGTGTTTCAGGGGGGAGACGCTCAAGAGACTCAGGTAATCACTTATCACATTTTTTGTTAATATACCAAGCTTAAGCTATCAACATTAATATGATAATAATATATATGAACTTATATAGCACTGTATCCTTAAGCTCAAAGCGCTTTACATTTAAGAAATAGAAAACATGTACCGTGTTTCTATCGAGTTATAGAAACACGAGTGGAAGTTTGGGAGAACGAGAAATGCTGTGGGAACACGAGCCGCAGGCGAGTGTTTCCACAGCTTTTTCGAGTTCTCCCAAACTTTCACGAGTGTTTCTATAACTCGATAGAAACACGAAGAACATGTTTTCTATTTCTTTTAGAAAACACCGCGACAAAAAAAAAGAAAAACAACTTGTTAACTTTGATTATCAAAATGTAAATTCTCTTTGCTCGCGTCATCATTACGTCAACAGCTCGTGCTAGTTCTGTGTTTCTATCGAGTTATAGAAACACGAATTCTAACCAATCAGCGCGCGTATTTTCTTAGGACTGTTTTCTAAACATTATTACATACATTTTTATATAATAAAACTAACAGAGAACAGTCCTAAAAAAGGAAGTCTTTAACTTCGATTTAAATGTAGTCAAGTCTTTGGAGTCGCGTATATTATCTGAAAGTTCATTCCAGTTTCTCTATTCATTTACAAAATTCTGATATCTGTGGTTGATTTGTTTCAGGGTGCGATTCAGCCCAGCGCAGAGTGAACACGAGGCTGCCGCCTACATGGTTAAGGTCATCCGGGACTCTTTCTTGAATTACAGGTACGTCACATAGTACCAGAAACCGAAAAGACTTGAACTTGTAACCTGCGTCCACAGCTTGTCCAGATTTAATATTTTACAAGTCCCATATTTGGAAACTGCTGGCCCTAGTCATGCTACTGCAGGCAATTTGATTGGTTCATTTGGTCTCTCTTTACTTTCCAAGCATGGTACTAAATAACATAAATTGGTGAGTGATTAGGAGTTCCATCACCTAACATTTTTCGGATCAATGTAAGTATCTGAGCAACTGTACACCTACTCCTCCCCTAAACCTACAGGCTATTATTATTTTTTAGTTATAATAAGTAAAAAAGTTAGAGTAAATATTGGGTTAGCGGAGAGTTAGGTGGCCAGTTGTCCAGATACTTATATTGCTCCCATTATTCCTTCCTTCATAGTTTAAGGAATTTGCATTGTAGGCCATTGATGGGTTCTTGTGTAGGCCCTAAACGCACCCTAGATTTTACATGGAATGAGAGGAGGTGTTTGTGTTTGCTCTAAAGCTCTCAATAGAAACTGTGCCTCCTATTTTTCTATTTCTCTCAGGACTCGAGTCTACGACTTAATTCAGTTGGCGCAAAATCAAATCCCGTGTTAACGATGAATACATTGCTCGTCATGGCAGACAAGCTTCGCTCCACGTCTCCGTTTGCCTGACCAATCAAAAAGGTACTTTCGCCTAGTTTGAGGACCCTATTACCAATCGTGGAGGAGAGAACCTTGTATCAGCCAAGATGTCAACGATATACGTTGCTACGTCACGTCTTTCGTGGCGCGGGAAATTTTCGCGCCATAAACACACAAGCATTGGACCTTAACTCAAGTCCGTCTACACAAGGATTCCTTGATTCAAGTTTCCAGTGGTGCACAGTATGTTAGAATGTGACTCAAACAGTGCGATGAATTATCGACTTCCTTCAAAACGGCCACAACAATGAAAGTTGTCTTCCCTAAAGCGAATCTTACACAATGATATTACTTTGAAATTTCTATGTTACTGTTTTTCCTTTGAATTGTAAATATTTCAAATATAAACACAGAATATGAGTATGACTGTGGCTTGTAAATAATTACAACGCTATCATAACAGGTAGCAAAATAAAATGTTATGGTTTAAATTTATCAAGGCCAAAGCAAACTACCAAGATGTTGAAAGTAATTTATTAAGGGTGCTCGCCAGAACGAATCTTTTGCAGGAGCTGTGTTGGAGAAGACTGTATGTTATAAATTGTCTTGACAAATTGTAGTTTCAAGGCCAACGAACTCTAAAATACACCCCAGGCACAAACCCGAGGAAATGGTTTCCACCAACCAGGGACGTACAAACGAACGCCTGACTGGTAAAAAGAGTCTAAGGCAATAGATTAAGAAGTAAGATACATCGGAAAAGGATTAAGACTGTTTCCGCCGGACGTTCGAGCAATTGCCGCTGACATTTGACAATCGAAAAGTTAAGAAAAGTAAGATGAGTTTAGACTTACAGAACATTTCCTATCTGCAAAGTCAGCTGTATCACGTGATATCGAAAATTTTAAGATCTCACACCGAACGATCTCGAACACATCGAACAACAATGTCACGCAAAGAATCATGGTTAGTTTTTGCCGATCATTGCTCTAACTTCCGGCGGAAACGTAAGTTTCTTTGTAGCGGTTCGTGGTAATGCTCTCGCTTGTAGACCTTAGGCTTAGACCGAGTCCATGAAAAATGATAAGCATTCTTAGTAAAATATAGTTAAGATTTCCTTCCTTGGGAGTATGTTTTGTTGGTAGTGATGACGCTCTCGCTATTTCTCATGGATCACAGAATGGGTAGTAGATACGTCACCCAATCAGATTGTAGTAATTTTTAATGCTTAGATTGTAAGGCGCTATTGAACCGTTGGGAAATAGCGCGGTATAAATTTTGTTATTGCTGTTATTATTACTTTTACTATTACCATTAATATTGTTACGATAGATTCTGTATCGGCCTTTGAATCCGGGTTATCTTCTTGCCAGGCAGCAACAAGTTGCCTGAGGAAACCCAGGGTTTCCTGTGGCTTTCATCGCTCCAGTACCTTTCTCAGGATTCTTGCTGTGCCAAGGCGAGCGGCCTTTTGAATGAGTTCTATGGAAGTGTTGGTGTCGATGCGCTTAAGGTAGTTTTTAAGTCTTCTTGGAACTGTTCCCAATGCCTCAATTACTACTGGAAGCACCTGTGTTCGGGCATTCCACATCTTTCCAATCTCTCTTGCTAGGTCCTGATATTTTTCTAGCTTTTCCTCTTCATTGGCCTTTACAGCTGTGTCCCCTGGGACTGGCATGTTTGCTCTTGCTTATCGACAACGACCAAGCATTATTATTACTATTACTATTATTATTATTTTAGTATTCGTAGCTATACGGGAGTTGTTTTCTTCCTCATAGCATTTGAACCCTTGTCTTGTGCAAGCTTAAAGAATGACACCAGACTACGAGTGTGCTTTCTTTTTTACAAAATTTATTGAGCAGAAGCGCGCAACCGTTTAACGTCATCCGTAAATCGCAACATTTCAATAACTTCACTTTTCGCCAGCGTTGCAAAAAAAATTTTTCCCTAAAAATAGGATTAACAGTCGCTTCTCGTAGCCCTTCTTTGTTAAGGAAAACTGAGACTTCTAAAAAATCTTGACAACACGAGTACATTGCTCGTTATTGCAATAAAAATATCAAAACTACACGTCGATTCCATTGTCCGAGAAATTCGACTCGCTTAAGCAAATCTTCCGCAACTTGCACTGATACGTGCAAAATGTAAGCAGTCTTTGAAAAATACTTAATATCATGCAAATTGGAACGAGCTTTCAATATAAAAGTTGAAATGTACAATAGATACTTTACTGTGGTAACCCACATAATAAAACATTACTCTTGAAAATAAAAACAATGTCAAAACTTGGAACAAGAACTGCTCGGTTATTTGCGACTTAGAGCCGAGGAGCAATTTCCACAGGGGCTGTCTTCGTATTCCGATTTGGAACCACAGCTCTTACATATCCCGGATGAAAAGCCATTCAAAGGTTTTGTTTCACCGTTGCACTCACGGCTATCTTCGTTGACCTCCTCTGCAGGTGTACTCTCCACTGGCCTAAATTGATGATTCTGCATCTCCATCGGAAACTGAGGAAACGGAACTCCCATTCCGTTGGGTGTTGACAGCATGTAAGAGTTCAGTGGCATCAAAGATGGTGGGACAAGGTATCTATACTGTCCATTGACGTAATTAAACTTGAAGAGAGGGGCGCCCGACGGTGGTACAGGGACGTGCGGAGAGGCCTGGGCATTAACCTCATTTGGGTTCTGAGCGCTCAATGGATGTGGCTGACCGAGAATTCCGTTCATCATTGGTCGATTTCCACTGTGCTGAACAATGACTTCTATGGCTTGCAGGACGTTACCGTTACAGCCTTTCAGTACAAGCTCCAAAACAGTGGGAGAGTAACCAGGGAATGCTCGCGTAAGTAGATCATGAGGGGTAGGAGCCCCGGTTGGTATGGTCAGAGGTGGCTCGACATGCGCTCTTTTTATTGGTATCGAGGTGCCACTGCTGTAATCGCTGTCTGAGCTCTCAGGACTGTTCATGTGATTAGATTCCCTTCCACCACTGTTCTTCCGCTTTCCTGTAACTAAGTAAAGAGTACAAACACAATGACGGAAGGGGGACTTCAAATCAGCTAGAAAAAGGTTTACTTATAAACATTACAGTAACCAATCCTCCACTAACACCAACTAAACTAGGTTTTGATACGTGAAAATTGGTAACCAAACACTGGAACAGGGGCTTTTGCACAGGATTCAAGTTAACTTTAACATGTTTCTGTTTATGCTAAATTTGTAGTCGACAACGTCAGTAAGCAGGTTTTATAAAGAAACCAATTTTAAACCGTGTTTAACAAAACAGCATTTAAACATGTTTAAGCTTTGATGTGAACGGGGTGGAAGACACATGGTGCAAAACAGCTGAATTGCGAAAAAAATATATTGGGAAGTGGTAAACAGCTTAAATCTTTAAAATGAAAATTTGCCTATCACACTTGCTCCAATAGGTATATTTTAACTGTCTGGCCCGCAAACAAGATCCCCATCAAATTCTTGTTGGTATTTCACCCATCATGGCGCCTCAGTGCCATCCAACTACAGAGCAGTAAACATCAGCTCATTGTTTTCAATAAAACAAACAGTCCTATTAGGCACGAAGAAGGCGCTAGGTAAACCGCACTTATTTGCGCCTTTGAAAAGAAATGCTGCTCTTCAATACGACTAATATGCGTCAGGAATTAAGTAGTCATAATGTAGCATAAAGGATCCAACGGATCCAACATGTTGGTACAATGACGTCAAACATTGTTGAGCCAATCATGTTGCACTCGATCATTTGGCCACCATGTTGCACGATGATGGCGAACAGTGAGGAAAGTTTAAAATCACTCTGCGAAGAAAGCACTAGCGATCTCTCCGCAAATAGAAAAAGAAAGGGCAAAGCGGCCATTAAAATGGCGATAACTGGGAAAACAAGACAATAGTGTGACCCAGAGGTAGTCAGACTTAACAAACCACTGGAAGAAAGACCTTGTCTGTGGGACGAATTTTGCACGGACTATCATGTCGGGGAAAAGAAAGAACGGGATTATGAAGAGATTGAAAACGAACTGGAGATAGATGTTAATGACATCAAGACCAAAGTAGTTAGCCTGAGCGGCTGAACAGCTCTTCACAGTCGAACGATCGCGCACCGTTTTTTCGGTAAGCCAATATGGCACCCGTTTGTTTTCTAAGGATTCTGGGTAGATTTTCTAGCCAGACCTCTGGAGCCCAAGTGTTGAATCCAACATGTTACATTCGTTTGGTCAACTCGTTCAACACTGTGCAACACTATTTTGTGGGGATAGTTTCTAAAGAAACTGGTGCTGGGTCGGTGGGGAATTGAAACAGAAGAAATTAGGCAAATCAAACGAGTAAGTTATACACCATAAGGTAAAAGAGAGGTGCTGACGTTTCGAGCGTTAGTTAGCCCTTCGCTCCGACGAAGAGCTAACGCTCGAAACGTCAGCACCTCCCTTTTACCTCACGGTGGTATAACTTTATCAATTTGTTTGATTTACCCAATTTCCTGTGCAACATAGCCCAACAAGGTTCGATTCAACAGTGTTGGATGATGTTCAACCGTTCGGTCGGACCTTGAGAAGATTTTGAAATTAAAGTAGGGAGCCGCAAAATAATTGGAGATGAGATGGCAAAAATGACTGACAATTAATGCAAACAATGTCCGCCGTTTACCAATAGTATGTCCTAAAAGAAACGAGTGAAATACATGCAATAAGGGAACAAAATCAAATACGACGGAATTGTTCAGTTTAGGCACCGCGTCAAACGTGCGCACGAGAAAGACAAGATTTTGAAACCGCGGTGCAAGTCACTTTGCGTCTTATATTGAGAACTCTTTTTTTCGCATTAAAATTCACCCAACAGCTACAAGAAGAGTAATTTTGAGCTACTACAGTGTACTATATTCTGTCATCATCTTCTATGCCACTGAACTTTATAAGTACATGTTAAGAATTAATCATTTATGTCCATTTTACCTACAAGGTCTTTTGAAATCACATTGTCCAAAGCAAGATATATGAGCGTTATCCTGTGGTAAATTATCCAAACAGACTGACTCTCAATACCTTTTCATTAGTTGATGAACTATTTTGCGAGGAGACTTTGTACTTCAAAGTTTGCGGCTTCTTATAACAAGCTAGTCAGCCATGTTGTATTATGATAATGCGCTGAACATATACTACAACTTACCAATATTAAAACGGCGGTCCCACATTGTGTTATAGAGCCTCTGATGTTTTCAAGCTGTTAAACTTTCCCGTTGAAATTAAACCTACCGTGGCTTACTTAAGCAAGCTCTCGCGCTTAAGATATTTTTTTAAAATATAGTAAACCTCGGGACTGTCCAGATCGCCTTTTTAATAAATGACGTCTGATTACCATAAAAACTCTTGGAATGCTTGGCCTATTGTTCCACGATTCTATTTCTATACGACTACACGATAAAACACTTTTGAAACAATCATACTTAATTGCGAACTTCTAAAGACTCCAAGATTGTCTACAGAGAGTTGCTTGAGTTTATGTCCATTGCGCATGGTATTTTGAAGCTTTGCTTTCTCGATTTTTACGATTTGATTTTCACTTCCTGGACTGCCCGCACAACAACTAAACGTGCCTGGAATTAGCGGTTTGCCGCCCAAATTGTTGGTAGTTTCATCTGTTGGGCAACTTTCTCACAAATCAGAACAAAAGATTTTTCTTTGAATAGAATACGGTTCGTTTCAAAGGTTAATTACAAGAAGGACGGTACAGTGTGTCTTAACACCGCAAAAGGAATAAATTTAAATTGAAAAGAAGAACATTGGTTGTGAATAAGAAACACAAATTGAGAACAGGCAGCTGTGAACTCTATTGAAATATCTAACACGTCGTCTTTAAAAGAGAAATTCGACAAAACTCATTTTCTGCCGTTTGTATATCAAGGCCTCTTTTCTTTTATTGAGCACCTAAGTGTTGCATTTCATACAAAAGGCCGTTCTTTTCAAGTTGCTTGGTTTTATGTTTTTCCACAGGAGGTCCGGAGTTTTATGATAAAGTTACAAGTAAACACCGATTGTTGGGTATTTCACTCGCACGAAGCTGTTGAAATCTGCGCACGTTATATATGCGTTGTTTTCGTTTACACAACGAAAAAGGAAACCTCTGCAAACTCTCCAAAAATATATGAACTCGACCAGGGGGTTAAAAGTGTTGAAAGGAGGAAAATAAGATTTTTCCTTCGATCTTCGCTTTGTTGAAGTTAATTATTCGTTACAGTACGATCTGATACCAATTTTCTCAGTACGCCTTTGTTTTCTCCAAAACTTTTTTAGCCGAAAAGCCCGTTTACGAAAACAGTGCCGGCATTAGTTACTTCGGTAAGCCTTTGATATTTTACCTTGGATTTAGTGAATTTATTAACAAGCGGCGGCAAGTTTTGTAAACCGATTGTAACGAAGCTTTTTTCCCCTATGTCAACTTGATCATCGTAGGTACTGACCCTTCTTGATTACTCTCATTGTTAAAATTTCCAAACTTTCCGCATTTATATAAAAATAGAGCTTTTAATAGTCATCTTGCATTTATAAACTGTTTTCTTTTGGTCGAATATAGAGCTGTTATTCTATTCCCAATTATTTTATCTCTTCGTGGAAAAAGCCTCTTCGTCATTATAAAAATGAAGACCATAGCGGAAATAAAATTTATCAAAGAACCAATATGGCGGCTTCAACTCTCAAAAGTCGATGACATAGAAAACTCCGTTGTTCCTTGCTAAAACGGAATATCGGATAACATTGCTAACATAGAATGAAAACGTAGGGGTAACGGGAGGTCTCAAGCACACACTGCCAAGATGAAGTTTTCAGGATGTAAGGGTATAAGTTTGTGCTGAACTTGTGCAGTGTGCATTATACAATATGGCACAGAGCGAATTAAACCAGCTGGAATGCTCTGCTTTATTGCGGACCACTTGTCTAAACATCTGAGGCCGAACTTGTAAACCTACATTTTACTAAACACAACCCCCCAAACCAGCGCTTCCAAGACTCGGCCAGCAGATTTAATACACCATTCACACCATTCTAACCCTCAATGTGAGAACAAACATGATAGAACTCTTGACTTGTTTTTGAAATTTTTTAGATTAGTGGCGTCGAAATCTTGCTCTGAACTCGTCTCATTAAAGTTCAATAAATCAGTCTATTAGCGCTTGAAAGGAAACGTTCGAAGTGCTGAACTGAAGCTTAGGGAATGTACATTACATGTATATAGTGAACAGAAATGGCTTACCTGTTCTGCTTTTGTCACCATTCACCCAGCCATTTACCAGATTGTGTTCCATTTGCTCCAACTCGGGACCATTAACAATCATATCACCTTCGCTGCCTTTTTGTTGTCGAAATAACGCGATGCGGGCCGCTGTAAGACGTTGTCTTTCTGCCACGGTTCTGCAGTCGATGCAAGCACAATCTTTAAACCGACATTGGTGCTTATGGCCTCGGAGGTCCGATAAAATGCCGTGATTTCTGCACCGCGTACACTTTGGATTCCGGTTTGAAGCGGAGATCTTCAAATCTGACTGATTTTCTAAGTTTTCGTCCTTAATCTCGTGTTGATGCATTACTGGTCGTTATCGCTTGAAGAAAGCAGCAGCGCGTAGTTTAAACATGTGAGAGTAAATTTGGTCTCACGTGGCTTGGGATCGTGAATGGTTGAATACCCCAAGGAGTTACTGATGTGAAACACTAGCAAGATTTATTGTTCAAAGAATCTTTACACGTCAATGCTACAAGTTCATTAAAATGCAAGAAACGAAATATGCAGTTTTTAACAAGAAGAGACGCAGGCTATGGGAATACGCAAAACGATCCTCTGCTCTTCTCTTATCATAATCAGTTGTTTGAAGTTTTTTACCCAGTTCTGAAGCTTTCTACCGGCAATCTGGACAATATCCGGGAACAGGAAGTGATATGCTGCTTACAAGTTGGGAAAATGAAACAAGAGCGATTTATATAATTAGTGTCTTCTACACACAAACTCCCCAGGGAGGGACCACTCAAGATCAAACAAGCCGCAGCCTCTCTTGTTTAAGCACAGGCTTACCAAGATCTGAGGGTAATTCACAATTCACGGGGCAAAATTAGGTTTGATGGATTCAAAACACTGTATAGCATGAATTGATTATCTGGGGACGATTTTTAACTTATATGTCGATCTACATTGTTAAAGGTAATTCACGCGACGCAAACCGTTAAGAAACGCTTTTGGTGATCATGAGGCTACTAAACCACCTTTTACGACCCGTACTATCATCGAACTACATAGAAACAGGAGCGGATCCAGGATTCTGTGAGGGAAGGGGACGGGGGGGTGACGGTTTTATGACGTAGTATATAGATTTTTGAAAACTCACAGCTACTTTGTTTTATCTTTTTTAGGCTTTTGTTCTTCTATGCGGATTTTTAAGTCCGGTTTTTGTTTTCAGACAGGTAAAAGAATCGTCGCTTTTTAGCAATCGAAGGGACGCTCCTACAAGAGCAGCGCTAGGGTATATAACAAGCACGAATCTAGCTTTCAACTGGAATACACTATCCTGCGGGAATAATCATCCCTAATAATCTATCAACCGATGACCACTTGACTTTCCAAAAATATCAAGATAATGAATACTAAGAAAAGGGGGGTAACTCAACTGAAATTTTTATATGCTGCCAGAGTACTAGCAAAAACAAGCTGAACACTTTATAATTCTAAGGAAACGTTCCTACAAGACTGGATCAGGGAAAGTACTCCCTTATAAAAGTGACGGGGTTGCTCGTCGGAAAAGGCGTGTTCCAAATTCGTTTACACCCCTAAAAGAGGTACCAATTCAACAAAATTAAAACAAATTATATAATAGGCACTACAAATTTTAATAGTAATAGATATCTTTCGAACACTAGCCATGTATCCTTTCCAAAACAAAACAATATTGCTGCCGTGTTTCTTTATTGTTAGCAATAAAAAAAAACAACTTTCCGCACAAGTTTTAGTTACGAATGAGTGAAATTACACAGGAAAGCAAATTTAAAACGAATGCAACATTATAACGAAAAACTGTTGGCAATCTATTCGGCCATTATAAATTTAGCTATCTATTCTACTCGGTACATGGTATACGTGGTGCAAATTGAAGTACCAGTTGACGTCATAATGTCCGTCTTAACGGTGCACGGGAAATATGATAAGGAAAATTAACAATACTCTAGTCCATTTTGAAGTTAACAAATATATAGTTCAAGTTATTAAACCTTATGTTTTTTATTGATTGCAACAACTTAACTTCGATTTGTTAAAAAAGCGGAGGTTACCATAAGGGAAACCTGAAAATGGTTTTATAAAACCTTGGTCGACTGTTTTAATTTTACAGTGCACGTAAGTCTCTTTTGTTAAAAGAAGCTATGCGCTAGAGCAACTGCGAAACAGTCAACTAAGCAAAGAAAAACTTAACACGAAAAAAGCACCTTGATACCTCACAGAAGAAGTGCTTTGCAATATTCCTAGGGAACTATAACTGTAGTCAGTACCAAAATTATGCAATAAACCAATTGAGATCATCCTGTGAGGGGCCAGAATTCTTACGTTTCTGTGTGTATTTTATCGCAGTTTCCATATCAGCGGAACCATATCGTGCTCAAGTTAAATATTATATGTCGCGTAAGCACCATTCAAAGCCGAAGAGCTCCGTACAATTGATGATCGCTCGGCTCCCTTTCGCATCATTCTCGTACAGTTTTACCAGTGAATTGGTAAATGATGGATTCTGTGACTTCTCCTTCTGCAAGGCGAACTTCAGTGCGACTCCTCAGTTCAATACGTTCGTCGTTCTCGTCATCGCCAGCTGAAACATCAGATAAGAAAAAAAGATAATAAAAGTAAGTGAAGTGAAGAACCCAACACTAAGTTCAGTAGGGGCACAGACGAGCGATGTGACAGGACCCGCCCTTGCTCAGGATTTGAGCCCGCGTAAAGTACAAGACGAGTGAGTGGCGGAAATAGAACCTGTAAGGCCCTCAGCGACCGAGCCTTCAACAGTTTCAGCAGCATAAAGAGCCTAAGAGTATTGTTACTTCCTCTAGTGTAGTCTCTTATGCAGACAGTCTTCAGGCCTTGTCGCGCGTTCGCGGGGAAGGAATGTGTGGCGAAGCCAATAAGTCTGCGTAGGGGGCTGTCCCTGGTAGGATGCTAGTTCATCGCTGGGGTGCCCGCGCAGGATAAGTCACGGACAACCCTTTTTATTGTACACCTTGGTGTACAATAACACAGTGGAGTTCGATTCTTGTCGACGGGTACAACACAAAGCCTTCACGCCCACCGCGGGCGTAGGGAAGGTCTACGGATCATTAGACGAGACAACGATCAAAACACTCTGATTGCCGCGGCCAGAAAATGGAATCAACATGTATATCACCTACTTTAGCAGCTGAACGACAAGTGTCTTATGTGGCTTTCGTAAGCTGGATACTATGGCTAGCACGCAGAGGGGATTTTAAGAGGAATTTGTAATACTTAAAATTACAACTTAAAGTTTTTCTCTTCTGCTGATCACGCTACATGTGTGATGACGTACCTTCCGCCGGTGCAACATGGGATGGCGCATACAGGATAACAACTGCAAACACGTATGTGTTCCACATTCCATAGACTCCTGTGAATAGTGCGCCTGCGTAGAGCAACAAATCAGGGGTCATTTGTAAAACAAAATTCCTTCTTAGGTTCAACTCAAGATATCATACATTTATTTAAGTAGCTAATTACTGTTGTTCATTAATCTGTCTTTCACACATTCTGGAGCTCAGTTTCTTACGCGCGGATTGGCTGAGAGTACTTCAATTAATCCCAAACAGTGCGGAAAGTTGAAATTGATTGCAGGAAGTTGAAATTGAGTGTAAAAATTTGAAATTAAATTTTTAAATGTATTTCATTAACAAGTAATCAAATAATTTTGAGTGCAATTTTGAATAAATAGGCACTCGTAAATTTTTCAAAGACAACAAATTGCACTCGCCCCACAGGCTTGTGCAATTCATTCAGTCTTTAAGAAGTTTGCGTATGCTCATTCCAAAATTGCACTCGAAACCGCTTGAGTACCTATACAAAATAGTGCGGTGGGAATCAAAGGCTACCGGCCTAGGTTTCGGACTCTTATATTATCTAAGGCGGTTAAAACTCATTTTATACACTCGTTTGATAACCCTCATATCTTATATGTTAAAGCGTAGTTTAGATAATTTGGTATTAGCAGATTATGAGATTAGATTCAATACCCTTGCGTTGATAATTTTTTCAATTCTCATAATCTATATGCTTGTAACTGAATTTATCGATAATTTGATCTCATAATCTATATGCTTGTAAATTTATTAATAATTTGATCTCATAATCTATATGCTTGAAAATTTATTGATAATTTGATACAATACATTTAAAATGACATACAGTGTTTCATTATATATCGAGAAGACAGTTGAAAATACGATGCGCAGCGGAGTATTTTTGACAAAATTCGAGGTGTTTAATATGTGATGAAAGACATATATCGAGTGTTTGATATAGCTTCTCAAATAAAATTATTTAGAAGGAGAAATTAACCATACAAAAACGAGTCGTGTTTCCTCAGATATCCAAACACGTCATGGTGCCTGATTTCCTCTGTCTTTCCGTTACGCATTATTGATGAGTTTGAGAAGATTATTAAATTACATTTCAATGGCATGAATTCCTTACTTGAGATCTCTACAGTTGACTCTTCATCTCCAAACTTCCACTGTGCTTCGTTGACATTGACAATAATGAAGAAGATGACAGTAAGTGCGGCACACAAAACTGTTACCACCATCAAGAATTCGAAACGGTAAATCAGTCCCTGAAAGCAAACAAGTCTTTTGGAGTTAGATAACGAGCACTGAATAACTACAATCTGTTTTTTATAACAACGACGAGGATGAGATTAACCAAAATTTTAAGAACGTATTAAGAACATTCCTCAGGCTGAGAGTCGATTAAGAACATTTTTATTTTGCTAATCTGTATATTAAATGACAAGCATAAAATCAAGGTAACAAATGTAAATTAACCAAAATACTTAAGCATGTTTTGTATAACATTAACAATGGTGACACACATCTCATGACACACATAAGTTCTTACTTATAACTGTTCCAAAATAACTTCCATATCATCAAAGGCATTAGGTGATCTCAACACCTAACGTTTTCAGTCTCAAATCGCAAAACAATAAGAACGTTCTGTCTCATAAAATTAAAGGCACTCAGTGAGTGCGTGTGGTTACTCCAAAATGTTAAGGATAAATGGAAACTCGTTTTTTAAAAGCCCTTTTCATAGTGAAAAAATACAGGTACTACTTTAACATCAAGAGTCAGGTGAACATTGGCTATATGCAATGCATGCAGATCTTATTTTCTTTTATGTTTCGAATGTTCAGTGGAAAAATTAAGCATCTTTATATTCATATTGCTTGATAACACGGATTTCCGTGCTTGTGAGTGAAGAAGCGCGACAGTTTGTCTAGACAAAGTTGCATAGTTCACATAATTTGTTTGGAAGTGAACTGTCGCAGCGAAACACGTTAATTAAAGTGAAAATATTTTGGCACTTAAATTTTATCAGCAGTCCAAAGCATGGGATATTTGCGAAATCTTGTTTTAATCAGTTTACGATCCCAAGGTTTCCCACGGAAGAAAGCGAAATTTCATTCAGGAAGATTTTGGTCACGTGCTAGGCAACAGGTAGTCGCGGAAAGTGTGAGAACATTACTAGTATTGACAGCCGGTAAAATATGAGCCTTGAAAATAAAAAGCCGACAAATTTAGGCCAGATCCGAAATTTTATTTTGAACCCTGATTCATATTATGCGTTTCAAATTTTTGTAGAAGTGAATGTCGATGTTTTTTTTATTCGCGTTCGTCGTTCTGTTGTTTTCTAAACTCTAAAATTCAAGAAATAAATTCTCGGGTATAATTTAATATATTGAATCTTTATTAGATTACCTACTAAAAGTAGGGATTATGCCAGACTTTTGTAATATCTTTTATATAATATCTCTTGGTTTCAGAACTGTTTTCACGTGTCTGTAAAAATCTGAAAAATAATTTTTCTCTTCAATTACCCGGCAGAAGAAACCTGAAATAGGATTTTCTTAATCGATTAAGTTTTTAAGAAATAACGATCTAAAAGGACATACAAATGCATTTATTTGCACGCACCGACCTTGGCCTTAAGCCAGAGACGTCATCTTATTGTGACGTCACATTCTATTGTTACGGACGGACTCGCACAACCTCGTTCCCAGGGTCCTCTCTCTTCCTCCCTCGAGAAAGTACCCTGGTTGCGGCTGGTCACGTTACTGCTAGATTTTTGCAGATTCCAGAGATATGATGGAAGGGAGGGGCTGGAAAGTTAAAGTTTGTCTCAGCGCTGAACTTGCTTACTGAGCACATTAGGGAGTGGAATTTGCAGCCCTCCTGTTGTGGATCGGCAAAAATCACAGCGAAGGCATTGACAAATTCAATATAGGAGTTCATTGTGTTCATTGTTCGGCTAAAAGGTTAGCTCTGCATTTAGCTGAATTTTCGCCGTCGATAGTTGAACGGTCTTTAGAATTTGTGGCAGTGAAAAAATCTGAACTTGGAAATGACGACCACCACAACAAGTGGACCGCGCGGTGAATTTAATTTCTTTCATTCGGCGAAATCATAACGAAGGTATTTACTCGATCCGTTAGAGTTAAATACGTTGTAAGGTCGCCTACAAAGTTAGTTTTGATTTTGATTGAATTTCTCTCACCGAAAGTTTGACGGTCATTCCATTCTCTTGCGGCGAAAACATTTTACGAAGAACTTGATATCAACAACATCAGCGCGCTGAATATTATAGCTTGATTTAGCTTAAGCAATCGGCAAAATCACAACGGCGGCATTAATGCATTCGTTTAGAGTTTGGTACGTCCAGTGTTTGGCCTAGAGACGAACTGAATTTGATAGAGTTCATCCAATCGAAAGTTGGTCATTCGATCCTGTTGCAGTGAAATATTCTATGAAGAACTATGACAACAACGACATCGGCCGCGCGTTTCTAAAATCCAACGGCTTTCGTTTCAAAGCTGCCTAGCAATAAGTCCAATTTTCGGTCGAGAAACTAGCTTCTCATTAAACTGAATTTAACCCATCGAAAATTTGTGGACGATTATTAATTCTAGTTCTGTGAAAAACTGATGAAAATAATCCGAAGCAGGCTGTCGACGGTTAATTTGAAAAGTAGTGAAAAATACGCAAACGTTCCTCTCAATCAACATCTCATACTTATAGAAGTTCAGATAGAAACGAGGCACCGGTCAGGCAGGATCTCTGACAAATAACTTGCTTAATTTTTAAAATAACGTCTGTAAGGCAGCGCAACTTTCACCTCCAGGAACAGTGTTGACAAAAATTAAGTAAAACACCCACCCTCGGTGCGGATTTAATTTGTATACATAGGCACGTGACCAGCCGCAACCAGGGTACTTTCTCGAGGGAGGAAGAGAGAGGACCCTGGGAACGAGGTTGGGACTCGCATAGCGCCATGACAAAGTGCAGGGGCACCCAACGACCAAATTTTTCCAAATACCTCAGAAGTGCCTTAAATGGAATTTTCTATGCTTTAGAAGCCCGTTTCATTAATTTGGAGCTGCCCTAAAAACTATTTATCTGTTCGGATTTCTTAGGGGAACTGTGTTCGTCTCGAAAATCCTAGGCGGCCTTTTTGGCTCATCCGAAAGTTTTAGCTACTTTTATAGGTCTGTTCGAAAAATGAAGAACTCGCGCTAGCATTGCTGTCGTTAGAAATTTTTAGGAGACCTTTTTTTGTAAAAGCTTGCGTCTATGAAGAGATTCCGAAAATTTTAGGCAAACCGTAACGCGCATCCGAAGATTGCAGGGGAGTAACTTTTTTATTCGAAACTATTAGGGGAAGAAATCACACGCTACTGAACAGAGACAAAGAAGCCGACATTGCCGTCGACCATATCTTCCATAACTTAGAAAAATAAAGCATTCAGATCACTTAGATCAGTTAGATGTAATTAAGGTGAATGTTTATTATTATTACCTATACATGTTTGAAACCGATAAAATTTCCAGTTTTTAATTTGATCGCGGAAAAGCGTTTTAAACAAGGAGAAAACAAATCTAGTATAAACATATCCAGCTTATCCATAAGCGTTAAGGCCATCCTGTTTTTTTTCTCCGTTTAGCGTCGTCCGACCGACTCAAATTTTTGGCATTTAAAAAGAAGTAACTCAGTACGTAGTTGGACCATTTTTCACTTGAAATAATTCTTATGACTTTTTTTTTTTAACTTTCTTTTTTTTCAATCCGACCGACCGACCCAATATCAGAAAACGCATTCGACGCTAAACGAAAAAAAAAAAAATATGAGGATGACCTAAGTTTTATCGCGTCGGAATGGTCGGTCAACAGCATAAAGACTGTGAGAATTAAGCTTACCAGGTCGTTCAAGTCAGTACGAGAGTACAACGTTAAACAAAGACGTTCTGATTTGGTGAATTTGGACTGCCTTCTCATATCAATCTTGCTTCGATTTTCTGCACCCATGCGTTAGACATCCCTAACTTGCGGACGACGTCCAAAAATTGCGAGTTGTAACTCGAACGAAAATTCTAGGGTAACTTTCTGTTGACTATCTATTTACGAAAAGTCTTGGACAACTTTTTCTCGACCACGTAAATTACGCAAATTCTAGGGCAATTTTTTTTTCCGAAAATCAAGACAACGTGTTCTTTCCCTTGAGGAGAAATTTTCCGAAAAATTTAGGCGACCTTACATTCGAACAGATATTTTACCGAAATCATTCGTTGGGTGCCCCTGAAAGTGGTACTCCGTAGGACGGAGTAACCACAAAAACGGAGTGTAAAATTACTTTGCCCGCCAACCCCACCCTCCACGGCCCCTTTTATTCAGTTTTTGGCGTCTGAAACGATACGAAGGCCGTCAAACCACGCAATGCAAAATAGAAAATACAACCAACAAAATATCCTACCTCATACTGCAGCTGCCTAGCACGTGACATGGTAGGTATCGCGGTCCTCTTACCCCGGATGTTCCAAAAAACGCGGAACACCATGACACAAAGAAACAGGAAATATATACTGGCACAGATAGCGGCGCAAATAATAAATGCATACTGAATCATGTTAAAGAAAACAAACGAAAAGCACTTAACAAAAAAAGAAAAGAAAATGACACACCATCAAACAAATACAAGAACTACAACATTAGGTATGACAAGAATGTACAAGACAGTTCATCCTTTCAACAGGTGCTAGTATATCTCCTTACAACACTATAAGCAGTAAAAGGATACAGCTAAATCGTGCCCCAGTTTTGTAGCCCAAATGGTGAAGAACGGATTATACAGTTGGTAGCCCCTGAAATGCAAATAAAATTTTGACACTCAGAACATTTGGTATGAAACATCATTCCAGATTCAAGTGTAAAAGCTTAGGGTTTCTGTCAGTTTTAGGCAAAAATGTCTCCGATGACCATAATGTCAGGCTTCTTTCAAAACGGTCGTGCATCGCTTCCTTTTTTATACTATTCAAATCACTCTGAATTCTGGAGCAATATATGGCTGTAAAAATGCAGATAAACGATTCGGAGATTTCTCTTAGGAATATTCTAAATAAATGTTATTTGTTTTATCTACAGAGAAAAACAAACTTGATGATATTATTTCCAAAAGAAACTTGTAGTAACGTTTAAATTTCTTTTATTTCTGCTAAAGAAGAGATGAATGACATGACAGAAAAGAGTGGAACTTGTCTACAGCGCTTCCAAATAAGGAAATGAGACCTACTGGCGCCACAAAATTTCTACACCAAGTCGAGTTTTCTGAACACGTTCGGGTCGAAAAACTTTGGGCGCTTATCATTTGTGTGGAAAAACCAAATTCCGGTAAAAGTTCAAATAGAGCGGTTTATTCCGGTGGAATGTTTTCGGAAAAAAAGTAATACTTTCCAAGGTATTACCTTTTTCTCGGTTGCGGAATATCCGAAAATTTCTGTACCATTTGACAATACTGGTGCCAAGTTCCTCACGATGAAATTTGCGAGAAGACAGCATGGCGAATATCGCGAATGGTCATGATCAAGTGCTACAAGTTTATCAATGCGAAAACTGCTTGTTCTCCTCGCCAAATCTCTTCCAGTTCCTCCAACACAACTATCGCACCCCAGGTGTGATAGTTTCCTTGACGAGAAAAAGTGCAGTACCATTTGTTGCAAAAAATTCACCGAAAATTGCATTCAAATGGTAAGCGCTCTTTGAAAACAGGCTAAAATCGGAGGCTTAAGTGAAACAAAATTCCTCTGTAATATACCTCATTTTCTCTTGATTCTGGAGAATTCAAGACTATTTGCCGTCACAGAAATTCGCTATTAACAAGAAATTCGAGTAAAGAAGCGACAAAATCGTCTGCACAGAAAAGGCGGGAAAACAAACGGCTGTGCAAGAACAGCCGACAAGCATGTCCCAAACGTATATACAACGTTTCAACGAAAATAAAAATTCAGGCCATTTTTCGAAGAGAAAGGTTAACTACACTCGTCAAGGATAAATCAAATGATGAAGGCAGTCTTTGGTAAGAATTTTCTGTCGGCAACTTCTTAAAATAGTGTTTTACCTCCATTGTCATTAGGTAAGTTAGTATCTGCATGTGCGTGTAGCTTTAGCAATTATAACATGTTAAGATTTGTTCGTATTGTTTCATTAGTCGGAAAAAAATACTTGCAAATCTTTTGGCTTTCAACAGTGTAAAACCGTTATTCTATTTATGGTATCAAAGGTTGAGGGTTGGGCATAGGGAGAATGCAGGCACTTTCCCATGAGTGTTATCCCCAGAATTCTGCAAACAAAACTCCAACCGTTGAACAAAAAATTAACTTCTAGACAATACATTTGCTCAATTAAGAATGTCCCAAATAAGCAGGTTAATAGCAAGTCAATTTTGGTCAACACAGTAACATTAAAAATGAAAGCTTTTGTAAGAGAAATGCTGTTTCATATGGCTTACCTCTCACACAGGTCAAATACAAGTAAACAAAGACACCCAAATCCAATTGAGCCTATTTGACGCCAGTATGTCTTGAGACGATTCCTTTCTGGTTGGTCCTAGAAAAACAAACCATTTTGTTTTTTTTATTCTGCTTACAGAAGTGACAAATATGGAATTTTGCCTAGAATATCAATACTGTGACAAGCAAATAGGTTATAAGAGACACCAGTTTTAAGGGATTGAAGTTTTTGGTATCACAAAGGAGATTTACTGCTCAGACTTTGAGAGTAAGAGTGTTTAAAATGAACCTATACATAATTCTCCTCAACATTGCAGATGAGGTGAAACAACGAGGATCTAGGACTTGAAATGCTGTGTATATTCAGAGAAAGGTTGTAATAAGAATGCAGACAGAAGGTATGTGTACTACATACAAACTTACATTTAATGTGAACACTGCACATATAGTAATTAAGAAATTATAGCCATTGTTATAGTTACAATGTCAATAAAAACTTATTCTTTTCAAAGTAAATAGTAACAGTTTTTTTTCTTTGGCAATCAATACTATCTGCACATACTAAAAGAAAGTGATATATTCTACATACCACTACATGTTCCCCAGTAAAAATAATCCAGAAACACAGGAGCATCCCATAGAATAAACCCTGACGAATATCGCTGAACAGTAGCATAAATGGCATATTAGCCCACAAGGTGAGCCATTCTAGAGGAACTGTAAAACAGTACAGAAAAATACAATTACTTCACTAGAAATGACAGTAATAGATGCACATTATCAGTCAATAATGTCAATTTTTTTTAAAACTAGTCTATCTACAGATATTCATTTTAATGCAATGTAGATGGAAATGAGAAGAGCACACAATAACTCTCCTAAGCTCCCACGTTGGTAAACCAACTTGGAAAGAACACCTCTTAACAGATGTCAACAACTACCGGCGCCTTACAAATGACTTATCCATGACGAAAACAAAACCGACAAACGGACTTCTAACAAACCAACATAATTTGACTAACTATAGACGGACCAAAAACCGACCTATTTGACAAACAATAGACGGATCGAAACTGACCAATGACTGGTAACAAACTTTACACGAGTCTTTCAGCCAATACCATCATGACTAAACTGACCAATCACGTTTAACAGTCCAGACTTATAACGTCGTCTGACAAACACTATTCACTTGACTCTGAAGATGACTTCCGTTCAGGTTGTCGAAATGTCAGTCACTAACTGCAGTACTTTACAGAACTACCCTCACCCGGACGATCAAACTAGACGAACTTCTCCTAAGCTATGGTGTAAAAAAACTTACAATTCATAAGTGCAGTTGCAGCTCCTAAGAAAAACAGTGCTCTGTTGAGAAAAATAAATTCAAGTAAATTTAGATCAAAAACACAATGGGCTAAGAAAAAAAATACTACATAATCTATTTACAGTATGATCTGAATTGACACTAAATATGAACTAAAGTGAACAAAAATAACTATAAGCAAACTTTGTCTGCAATATCCATTCACATTACATTTGCTCGACCTTAACTTTTTAACTTGCTGGTCCTTGGACTAGTTGAACTGAAAATTTACTAGTCCTAAGTAAATCTGTGGTAGTCCTGTGGTAGTCGGAACATTGCGAGGAACGCATCGAAACAGCGTTTACAAGACGTATATTTTGTTTTCACCTTGTATTATTTCTTAAACATTACAAACTAAAAGTAGTTACTGGTCCTGTGACTAGTGGTTCTAAGTTTCTACTAGTCCAGAAGCATTTTGCACTAGTCCAGGACTAGTGGACTACCGCTAAGGTCGAGCACTGCAGTAAAACAAAAACTACATTAGAGGCAAAAACAGTAACATCTTGCCAATCATTTAAAGTATCTGGCAATTCCGTAGTTTAAAAAAGTTGACTTACTTTTCAAGAAGTATTGGGTCCCTACTAAGGCTCTTCACTCGTTTGGTGAACCAGACCAAGATGATAATACTGACTGGTCCAACAATTGTCTTTATGGCAAACCACACTTTTGTAAAACCACCATTTTGATGAATTTCCTATGGCAAGATAGTGTATTCATGAAAATAAACATAAAATGTTGCTTTTTCAATAGAGACTTCAGCATAGAAAGTTCATCTTTTATACATATTTATTCCCTTCTTTATATACGTTGTTCTCTCAATATTGCATGAAGAATCTCATGTTTAAAAGCTGATAGCCTTGATTGGACTACCTTGCCACAATCCTAAGTTAAGACCAATATATGTTATAGATTGATGTGGAAGTGGTAATGCTTGTGTAGCAAATAACAAATAAATAAAATAAGCTGTTATTGTTAATAATGTGGCTCAATTTTTTCCTTGCTTTAAATTTTATTTTCCTTTGTGTTTTTTGGTATGGTAATGTATGATAATGAGTTTGAAACAAAGAAAAATAAAATTTAAACCAAGGATAAAATATTGAACCATAACATTAATTCGATTCTCTGCACCTTTTACAATGAATTTACCATTCCTGTAAATGTAACTAAACCCTAATGTCTTCAGTTTCATTTTAAGAAACTGTTTGTAATCAGTATTATTTTCAAAATATTATTATAATTATTATCAAGTAATTATTACTCCACTGTATAAACTTACCACAAAGTGGAGTTCTGACACCTGTCCAATAGCTCTGTTCTTGTTACTGTCCGAAGTTATTGGGAGTTTAATGTTTACAAGGTATTCCTCATAGTACACACTCCCAATTTCAAAGAATGGAATCTCCTCGCAATTGTAGAAACCTTCACCTGGGTTTACCTGGGAATTAAACAGAATAGCATAAAAAAATCACTTGGATGTAAAGAGCCTTTTATTTTTCTAAAAAAAAAAAATAATAATAATAATAATTGCTTTAGAAAACCATTCAAGTTATTTGTACCCATGTGAATCAGAGGGTAACTTCTTTCTGTTACTACACAGAGAAAAGTATCTCCATTCCGATGGCATTAAAAAAATATGGAGCAAGTTTTTTAAATACTTTTCTAAAGCAATTGTTTTTTTTCAAATCCATAAACAAACAGTTAGTCAATTCTGCACAAATGTTCTAAATTTCCACTGGAAGCATGGGTAAAATAGATTTTTTTTTTCAATTAGAGAGATTCTCTATTTGCAAAGACTTTTTGTAATCCATTACAAAACATACTTCTGATTTGGTAAAATGGCAAATGAGGTCTCTGTCTTCAGTCCTGTGGTAAAGCTCTTTCCATCCCAGGGTTGACCCATTCTCTACTCCATGAGCAAGTCTTGCCTCAAAAGTTAAAGTTGGAGGGGTCTTATCTAAAAAAAAATGTAAAAGTAATATGACAAAACATATAACGGTGAAATGTTGTGGTTAGCATAAAATTCAGATTTGGTTATTGCAGCCTCAAGTTGTAAGCTAAAGTGGTGTGAATGTTTTATTTCCAAAACACTGGTTTAATATAAGGCTTCTCTCCTTTCAGTTGTTCATGTGGCTATCTGGAATATTGTTCATGTAAATCTTTTGAATGAAATAAAATGAGGTTTCATGCTGTTATGTTTAAAGCCTGGAATAGGCTTTAAAATTATACTTTATTTAACAAATAAACAGAGCATGTGCAGGGTCCTATCTTTATTATAAAAAAATAATAGCCATAAAAAATACATGACTTCAGATCAGGTTGTCTAGAATACTGCACCTGGTTTTCCATAGGGATTATCAGGATTGTAGTCTACATCCAATCTAATCGACGCAGCAATAAATTGGAACCAAGGGGTCATTTTGAAACCAGTATGTGGAAACCGAATAGCAAATACAATTTGATTTGCTTTGACGTCAGGTCTCTCATACGCTTCTTCCAAATTGTTCAATCGGTCACATGTTTTTGGATCATACAACTGGCCTAAATCCTTTCCCACGCAAATATTGGCAGTGTGTGACATTGCAGTAGTTGGTGAAGGAGCTAGAAAAAAGTGCAGGAAAACACATCTGTTACAACAAACATTTCTTTCATCTTGCCAGTACTGTTTTAACTATTTGGTAAAAGAATATGCAGATTTTCACAACTCCAACCCATGTCTAATATTTCCCAGACACTAATTAAACTTGCCAACATAAATTATTTTAATACCAATAATTGTTATCCTCTGATACTGGCCTTGACACAAATGATAAAATTATTAATTTTGCATAAAAATATAGGCTTTCTTTTCAAAATAATAGAGGTTTTAATTAGTCTTGATACATACCAGATATGTGGCAGACTTGGGCATAATTTCCATTAAAATATGGGATACTAAGTGTACATAACTATGCACGACTTGTAACAGACATTCCTCAGATTTTGCACATATATAAATATATCATATACTTCTTCGATGAAACAGTTTTGTTCCCTATTATTTTCTGGTGGAACTTTAATGTGTTGTTGTATAGTCAAAATGGTCAATTATTCAGAACATTAGATAAATTGACGAAAAGGTGTCTGAAAAGAGGTAAGGATGCGTAAAGATTGTGAGAACGAAACAAAACCAACCTCACCTCTTTCACTAGAATAAAACACTTGAAATAAAATTTACACCGTTCACCGGCTTGTGACTCAAAATCAAGCAACTTTTTCCAAAAACCAATTACTTATTCCCACTGGGAAGCAAACCGCAATCGCTCGATCATTAAAGGCTATAACAAAAACGAAGATTCATGAAGCATCATTTGCGAACATGAGAATATAACAGTGAATAACTGTATATAAAGTTTTATTACGCACAGGGACGATTTGGTGTTGACAACTGCATTTCTTCCGAGTCCACATGGTCTTGTGTACTGCAGGAATGTCGTTCAACGTTCTGCTCGCTTTTTGGCAAGTGCGCAGATTTTTCCAGGGTAAATCTTTTTAACTGTGACCTTTAGATTTTTCGTTTGTGAATAGTTACCTATAATAAATGAATCTGAATGGTGCAGCGGATATATACGATTTGGGATCGTATTTATATTTCAAAGTACTCTATACAAGAGTCGCTCGAGTGGTCAATTAATTGAGACTGTTCGCCTCTGTATGTTTTGAGTATAGCATATCAGCAGTGGATTTCACTCGCAAGCAAATACAAAGATAGTCTGCTTTGGAGTAAGAATTGATCTATGATTTACGTCGATCGTCGAGGAAGAAACCAGACATGTTCATTACCTGGTTCATTATATTACCTAGGAAATATTCACACGAAATCAAGAACTTTGAATTCCCAACTTAGAGACTCACCGATCTTTCCTCCAACGACGAAAAATATGATCAAAATACCCAATAGGAGGAAACCAAAGGCAACCAGTGAACGCAGACGTAATGTTTCCAAGATCACAGCCATTTCTGTTAGAAATCTTCCTTCTAAGCTCGTACGTGTAGAATTACCGAACAGACAAGCGCGCCACTTTATGAACGTGAAAATAAACTTTTCTATAAAACCGCGAGCCAATCAAAAGTCAGAACAGAGTTATTACTTCACGCCCCGGAGAATCGGATGAAAACAATACGCTTTGAAATTGTTATTTAAAAACGTTTGCTTTCATTGAAAAGGCTACAATAATTAGGTCATTCCCATTTGCGACATCAAAGAGATCCGTGGTAATTTACCGATCATTTCCTGAAACAGAAAAGTATTTGGCTTCTGATAACGGATGTTGGGTATGACATTATCAAAACAGACTTCTTGCAACACACTCTAATTGCGCGTACTGAATCTCGGAAAGGTGATATAGGCGACTTGGTGACAATAAAGGGAACGAGTTTGTGTTGTATTCTTCGTGCCCTTTGCTTAAATTGCCAGATCGAATGCTTCTATTAAAAATCATTTCCTGAGGTCGAGAGAAACGCGGGCATGGAATGCAAGCGTCACATCCCTGAAGGCAGACGGATTGAACGTCACGATAACACAATGTTAGGAAGTTTTGAACACGTTCAGTTCGACTGGCACGGACAACAAACCGATATGTCTGTACATATCTTAATATCCTGGACGGGGTGAATAATACACCTCAGTTTCCTTCAAGGCGTAAAGCCACGCCCAGATTTTCCACCCCCCTTCCTCTATTCACAGGGGCGACAGTGAGTCGCGTGGGTATAGACAGGAGCCCATTACCTGGTATAGATGCATTCTGCACATTGTCCGGAGCACTCAGAAACATGAAAAGTGCTCCTAGATGTTCCTTTGGAAGAATGGCAAAGTCAGTAACATTTATGTGAAGTTTGTTCAATTGTTTACGGGGCTCCTGTTTTCAGTGAATGAAAGTTTGGACATCGCGGGTTAAGTCGCAGAACGGCTCTGTACTGTGACTGCATATTCTAACCTTTTCTCGTTACGATTCTAGTCCTGTCCCCTTATTTGAACAGCTAGACTGGAAAAGGTTAGATACGCAATGTCAAATTCAAAAGGCCGTTATGGTCTCAGATAAGTCGCTACCTGGCCTTGCTCCTAATTATCTTCACAGTTCTCTTTTCACTCAAAGAAATACAGCATGTCTTATAGTGATTTGAGGGACAATAAGGGCAAACTTGTTATCCCACTGCCCCGCCGCACTAATTTCCTTTACAGCAGTTTAGGGACGGACCATTAGAAAAGTGATGGGAGGGGGGGGGGGGTGGGAAAAAAAAAACAAAAAAAAATTCATGCAAGGGAAAATGCCAAGAAAAAAAAATTCATGCAAAGAAGAAGGTAAAAAAAAATTCATGCAGAAGGAAGGACCAATTGTGACTTTTTCACACGTAGTAAAATAAATTCGTGCAGAGGGGTTCACCTGAAAAAAAAAAGTTCCTGCACAAGCAGTGAGCGAAGAAAAAAAATTCGTGCAAGCTGAAAATTCCCCACCCCCCCTCCCCCCATCACTTTTCTAATGGTCCGTCCCTTAGGTACAATGGTGGGGTCATCTGGAATAGCCGGCCTTCCCCGGGAATTGCGGAAGGCAGAAACTATCAATAGCTTTCGAAGGGGTTGTCACAATATTTTGTACTTGCCCCACTATACACGGCATAGAGTACTAAAGTGTGACGTCACAAATATCTCAATTTTTGAAATTATGGGATTTATTAAGATGTTTGCAAACAGCATGATGAAAAATGCCTACAGGCCAAAAATCAGCCTCTCATTTCAATTTTGGAGTGAGATATTGCAACTTTTACGCTCCAATGATTCCATACAAATCCTTCTAA
The DNA here is from genome assembly GCA_949710005.1 of Ricordea florida. Classification (NCBI taxonomy): domain Eukaryota; kingdom Metazoa; phylum Cnidaria; class Anthozoa; order Corallimorpharia; family Ricordeidae; genus Ricordea; species Ricordea florida. The sequence goes on along the minus strand of OX453282.1, from coordinate 976,544 downwards.
TTTAGTCTCTGTTCTAAACGTTTGGAACCGAGACAAAATTAGAAGGATTTGTATGGAATCACTGGAGCGTAAAAGTTGCAATATCTCACTCCAAAATTGAAATGAGAGGCTGATTTTTGGCCTGTAGGCATTTTTCATCATGCTCCTTTGAAATGTCTCAATAAATCCCATAACTTTAGAAATTTAGTTTTTGTGATGTCATCACTTTAGTACTCTATTCTTGTTAAGCGGGTTTATTAATTTCTTGGGGGTGGATCACGTTTACATATTTTGATTTTTTAGCTTTTTAACACTGCAGACTTTGTAGTTAGATGAAAAAGTTAAAACCACTCTTGACAGTAAAATTAACTGTAGCACAGTACATTATACCGTTCAGTAGCTTTCCAAAAATATGCATGGTCGCCTTAGATAGTCATAATTCAGAATTATTTACTTACCAAGCAACAGCGAAAAAAGTGCGCTTACACCGAGGTGAAATATTATAATCATCTAGCCATTATATACCAGTTCATATTTCCGGCGGTTACCTCCGAATGCTCCTCGTTAACCATTAAGTGTCTTTACATTCTCTGAATAACATCAATGAGTGACTGTAACACGTCTCCTCAGTGAAGCATTCTTTCATCATTTTCTCTCCCTTCTTCGATTTCAAATGCAATTGTACTGCATCGGCCTTTACGACCTCTCTCTTCGTGTAAAACCGAAGGCAGATCAACAAACGACACCGGAACAACCTTCCATTGCAATATTTGCCATTGACATCGCTAAGAGCTCTGTTAATGACTCCACCGTCAAAGATCACCTCTAAATCTCCTTTTCCTGTTCTTACTGTAAAAGTGGACCGGTTTCTCTAGCTAGCTATTGTTGATCAAGTAAGATGCCCTTGGACAGCAGATCAAAACAATACAGTGGCAACCCGGTATGAAGCTCTTGCTCTAAAGACATTCATTTAGCGGAAAGATCTTTTAAGTCGTGCAAAACAATACGCCCACCTGAATTATATTCTAATCACTGTTCTTAACTTCTTACAGTTTTCTTCTTGATCCTTAGTGGATAACAGAAGTACTTTTTTCACGAATGACTGTTCCGCCGTTGCCAGTACACAGGTACTGGCAACGGCGGACAGTTCAGTAGTTTGACAAGGAATTATAATACTGTCTAAGCCATATTTTTTCAATTCTTTTAGGCTGCTCTTGTGAAAGGATCAGGAGTCTGCTACTACGGTGGAAAGACCCGGTAACTTTAACATGAGCCCGGAGCCCCATTTTTAACTCGTGAATAGCTAAAGTTATGAGCGAGTTACAGAAGTTATGTGTTTTAGGGGGTTGTAGAAAGGCGTCCTTGTCTTATCGCACAGTGAAGATCGGTAAACAGTAATTACTGTCTTCGCGGATGAGAATAGTAGATGAAATTGTAACCTGAAAAATGGGACATTGAGATTTTCGAAATTAAAGCGATGAACGGATCGATTGTCAATGTTATCTGAATCCTGAGTCAGTCTGCGGAGAGTAGCATGTGTATGCTATTTTAAAATATCAAACACA